>CM076577.1:1291460510-1291844021 GCA_034641835.2 Pinus albicaulis
TTAACTCAGTATGTATGGGAAAGCCTATAGCTGAAAACCCCGCAGCTATTGTGTATATTATAATGGAGAAATCAAGTAACCAAACAAGTACAATACTCCTCACAAGTACTCAGTACTCTCTCATGAAGTTACTCACAATCTGACTCAGTTTTGAACAAGTCTGAGGTTCAAAACTCCCCGCCAATTGCCCTTGCCTCTATTGCGCAATCATGGCCTGTATATGAAGAGGTTCAAGGTTCGAATCCCCTTCCCTTGATTGCGTAATTGTCATGGACAATTCCTCCAAGTGTAATTCAAATCTCATGCAAAACAAATCTACCAACTGATAGCTTTACTCACCCTTTCATCTACCTCTTCCACTGGTCTCCACTGAACTGATCATGCACCGTAGTGAACTGAAGTGTTCTTGAGTTGACTAATGAGTTAATATTTAGTAAATTAAATATTATTTAATTTACTCCACTCATATCTAGTTGATTAGTTAGTTAACTAATCCCAACTAGTTCAACTAAAACAAATAGAACACAACTCCACTATCTGTCCCGTTAACTCCTCCAAAACTCCTGCCACTGAAGTCTAACTGAAGCCAACCATGCAAGATGCCATCAAACCCTAGGAACCACGTGATTCCTTGTGTCAGTTGCATGAGCCACCTCCATGACTCAAACTGAAGTGCGCCAAGAGAGTAAACTGTTGTTTATAGTCAAAATAATATTAAGGGTAAATAATATTTGACTTCCATATTTTTAGGAGATCAGTCTAAAAATAGCCTGGGTCCTAAAAAATAGGGTCTCATCTATTTTTACCGACATGTCGCATCCATCAAGAATCTCCAAGTAGAATTCCCAAATTATGCTCCGTATGTCTAAAATAGACATAGTCTAAAAATAGACTTTGCGCCAGAATTTGCCTGCGGGCCCACTTAGTGAAGGCGACTTCATTTCACTAAGCTCCATCATCTTGCCGCATTCTCAACACTCCCTCTCAGCAAGATATGGATTATCTGCAATCCCTATCCTGCCTCTGTGGAATTCGAACTTGCTCCTGGTGAGCGCCTTCGTCAGGATGTCGGCATCCCGATCCTCCGTGGGAACATATGAAAGCATCATGATCCTCCGCTGAACACAATCTCTGATGTGATGGTACCTGATGTCGATATGTTTGGACCTATCATGAAAAACCGGATTAGCCGAGAGCTTGATGCAGCTCTGGTTATCACAGTAGATCACTGTAGGCTCCAAATGCAACCTGAACAAACCTGCGAGGATCTTCCTCATCCAAATAGCCTCACATGCAGCCAAGCTTGCTGCCATGTACTCGGCCTCTGCTGAACCGAGTGCCACGGATCTCTGCTTCCTGCTGTACCAGGAAACTGCTGTCGACCCAATGCTGAAAACTCCTCCAGAAGTGCTCTTCCGGTCCGTTGGACTCCCTGCCCAATCTGCATCAGTGAAACCAGAAAGCTTCACTCCATCCTCCTGTCCGTACCATAGACCATATCCCGATGTGCCTCTGATATAGCGCAATACATGCTTGCCCGCCTTCCAAAAGAGCTTGGTAGGCTTAACCATAGCTTGCGAAAGCTGGTTAACTGCATAGCATATATCGGGTCGAGTATTGACCAAATACATCAACGACGCCACCAACTGTCGATAGACAGTGGCATCCACTACCTCCTCCGAAGTAGCATCTCCCTTCCTCCAACCTCCAGGAAGAGGGGTATCAACAGGCTTGCAGCCTTGCATGTTGAACCTCTCCAGAATCTCCCGGGCATACTTGCCCTGAGAAACAAACAGTCCTCCGCTGCGCTGCCAAATCTCCAATCCCAGGAAATAATGAAGGATGCCTAGGTCCTTCATCTCAAACTCTCGTGCAAGATCCTCCTTGCATGAAAGTATCAACTGCTCATCGCCAGTCAAAATTAGATCATCTACATACAGTACGATGATCAACAGCTTCCCCTCCACCACAATCTGGTACAGGTTATGATCCGCCTCACTCTTGGAGAATCCAAGCCCGGTGAAGTAGTTGTCTATCCGAGTGTACCAAGCACGAGGTGCTTGCTTCAGCCCGTACAGTGCTCTCTTGAGTCGGCACACATGCGACTCACTGCTGAAGATCTCAAAACCTTCAGGCTGCTCTATGTACACCTCCTCCTCAATAACTCCATTGAGGAACGCAGTCTTCACATCCATCCGATGAATGTGCCACCCCATCTGCGCTGAGAGAGCAAGGATCGTCCGTATGGAAGAGTACCTTGCGACAGGTGCAAAAGTCTCCTCATAGTCAATCCCCTCGATCTGTGAGAAGCCACGGGCGACAAATCTCGCCTCGTACTTCTCCACACTCCCGTCAGCCGCCTGCTTCACCTTGTAGATCCATCGCGAACCTACAACTGATTTCCCAACCGGTCTTGGGACAATCTCCCATGCACTGTTCCTGATGATCGAATCATATTCTTCGATCATGGCATCAACCCATGCGGGTTCTTCCACAGCTTCCTCAAAAGAGGATGGCTCCGTCACAACACATTGACTCACAAGAGCCATGTATCCAGTGTACCGATCCGGTGACTGTCTCTGTCTGCGCTGTGCTGTAGGTGGTCCTACAACCTTCTCTGCATCCCGAGCCAGTCGCTCAGCTTCTGTAGTGCGCATGCGCCCTCTGATGGTTGGCGCTGCCTCGGTGGTTTCTTCCACCTCCTGAACCTCCTCTTGTGGCTGATCCACATCCGGAAGCTCCTCCTTAGGAACTAACAGCTCCTCATCTGCATGCAAGTGTAGCTCCCTCTCAAGCGAACACTGCATGGCTTTCTCCTCCTGGAATTTTATATCCCGTCGCACAACAGTCTTGCGACTGTCCGGCACATACACCCGATAGTTGTGAGGTGTATCAGTGTACCCCACAAATATTCCAACTTCAGCAGTTGGATCCAGCTTCCTTCTCGCATCCTTCGTCACATGCATGTAGAGAGGAGATCCGAAAATCCGCAAATGGGAAATATCAGGCCTCTTGCCAGAATAAGCCTCCTCTGGTGTACTCATGCCAAGAACCTTGTGAGGACAACGGTTCTGCACATACACTGCTGTATTGCATGCCTCAGCCCACAAGTGAAGGGGTAGGCCCCGATCATGCAACATCGCTCGTGCAGCACCCACGATCGTTCTGTTCTTCCGCTCAGCCACCCCGTTCTGCTGTGGGTTATGGGGTGCGATGAGCTCTCTCCGAATCCCTTCTGCGTTGCAGAACTCCTTGAATTCAGTCGAGATGAATTCACCACCGTTATCACTCCTTAGAGCAATCACCTTCTTCCCCGACTCCTTCTCGACCAGTGCTTTAAACTCACAGAACTTCGCGAATTTATCGCTCTTCTTCGACATGAAGAAGATCCAGCACTTTCGAGAGAAATCATCAACAAAGATCACATAATACTTGTGCTTTTCTGTCGAAGCAACTGAGAAAGGACCACACACGTCTGTGTGAACTCTCTCAAGGATCGTCGTGGCGCGACTATCCTTCTCGTGAAAGGTGGTTTTCACATACTTCCCTAAAGTACACCCCTTGCACTGATCTGACTGCGCAAGGGTGCCCTTAGGAAGTCCAGTAGAAATCTGCTGCAGAATCTTCAAAGCTCCATGGTGAAGATGGCCCAATCTCCTGTGGCATAGTTCGCCCTCATCATCCCGGCTCACCACATCTCCAGCCTTGCATGCCATAGCTGCGCAGTCATCTACCTGCAACTGATAAAGGTTCTGAGTTTGAACCCCTATCTTCCGGGTCTCTCCAGTAGTCTTACTGCGTAGGAAGGCTTTTCCTTCGCTGAAGACCACATCATACCCCTTATCCTCCAACATCGCCACAAAGATCAAGTTCTTCTTCAATCCAAGTACATGCATGACATCCTTTAGTACAAAGGGTTTACCAGACTCCCTCTGAAAGGATATGGTACTGATACCAGTCGCACTGTATCTACCATCATCGCCCATCTCGATGTGCACACCCAAATCTTTGTCCTCTAGATCTGAGAACAACTCACGATCTCCCGTCATATGAAATGATGCACCGTTGTCCAAGAACCACACCGATCCCATCACACTTGAAACCAAGCATGCGATCAGTGAAAAGTCAAGCTCGAACTGTGAAGCCAAAGCTTCTCCATCTGCAGATCTTCCCGCTTGCTTGTTCTTCTTCTTCTTTGGACAATTGGTAGCATAATGTCCGTGATCATGGCAGTGAAAACATTTCACTTTCGCCATATCCTGCTTCTTGCCCTTAGCTCCATAATGAGAGGTTTTCTTACCCTTCCCTTTCTTAGCTTTGGACACCAAAGCGCAGTTTTCTTCATCAGCTCCCTTTGATGAAGATCCATCTCGAGTAGTCCTCCTTATCTCCTCCTGCATGAGATCCGCTCAAAGGCGCTCCCATCCCGGCAGCTTCTCCCGACCATTGACACTATCTTGATATGAGTGCCAAGCCTTCGGAAGACCAAGGAGAGCCAGGTCGACCATATCCTCTTCATCGACAGTAACTCCCACACTTCCCAGTTCATCTCTGCATTGAGTGAACTTCGTGAGGTATTTAGCGATACCGTCGCCCTTCTCCATCTTGATGTTCCTGAGCTTGTCTTTGAGCACCAGCTTCCTTTGGTCACTCTTACTCTGGAATAGATCCGTCAAAGCTTTCCACATTAAATGTGGAGTAGCCTTTCCATGCAGGCTGGATACAATATGATCCTTGACGCCCTCCAATAGGATCCTTCGACATTTCGCGATCTTCTTTTGCCATGCATCGACCAGAGCTGCATCAGTGGGCTTTGGGACATCCGCATCCACGAACTCCTTCAGACCATTATCTTCTAACACGGCTTCCATTCGATCTTTCCATGCAACATAGTTCGAACTGCCTTCAAGAGCATATTCGAGTCGCAAACCATTGAAAGAAGACATCTTTCAACACCGGCACCAAGAAAAACAACCTTCTGCAAAATTCGAATTCCAAACTCCAAGCTCTATCGCTTCCGATCTACACTAGAAAACAAATTATTTCCAAATCAGAGATTGACTGCAAAGGGCATTCACCAGATCTTTCACCTTACAAAGAAGGATGAATATTCCGGAGGCTACCTGGCCCGCATGCAGACTCTGTCAGAGGAAATAAGTTTGCAATCACCGTAATAGATCTCGACAATTAATCTTGCTCCGATACCATGTAGAAATTAGCTGAATAAATCACTTATTCACTGAAGATTAACCCGGTCATATATCAATTTCGAATTGCATACATAACACATAACCTTCTTCTACAATTAATTGTCACATGCGGAAATAACAAAAGCAATCTCACATCAAATCAATCACACATTAACTCAGTATGTATGGGGAAAGCCTATAGCTGAAAACCCCGCAGCTATTGTGTATATTATAATGGAGAAATTAAGTAACCAAACAAGTACAATACTCCTCACAAGTACTCAGTACTCTCTCATGAAGTTACTCACAATCTGACTCAGTTTTGAACAAGTCTGAGGTTCAAAACTCCCCGCCAATCGCCTTGCCTCTATTGCGCAATCATGGCCTGTATATGAAGAGGTTCAAGGTTCGAATCCCCTTCCCTTGATTGCGTAATTGTCATGGACAATTCCTCCAAGTGTAATGCAAATCTCATGCAAAACAAATCTACCAACCGATAGCTTTACTCACCCTTTCATCTACCTCTTCCACTGGTCTCCACTGAACTGATCATGCACTGTAGTGAACTGAAGTGTTCTTGAGTTGACTAATGAGTTAATATTTAGTAAATTAAATATTATTTAATTTACCCCACTCATATCTAGTTGATTAGTTAGTTAACTAATCCCAACTAGTTCAACTAAAACAAACAGAACACAACTCCACTACTTGTCCCGTTAACTCCTCCAAAACTCCTGCCACTGAAGTCTAACTGAAGCTAACCATGCAAGATGCCATCAAACCCTAGGAACCACGTGATTCCTTGTGTCAGTTGCATGAGCCACCTCCATGACTCAAACTGAAGTGCGCCAAGAGAGTAAACTGTCGTTTATAGTCAAAATATTATTAAGGGTAAATAATATTTGACTTCCATATTTTTAGGAGATCAGTCTAAAAATAGTCTGGGTCCTAAAAATTAGGAAACAAACACCTAGGTACATACAGTACACTTCACTTCAGCAGTTTACCAACCCTGGTTGACAATTAAATGAGCTCAATTTAGGAGACTAGATTGAGACCAAACACAGCCTACCAGTCATGGCAGGCCTGAAAGAAGCAAGTGTACATCATCTGTTCATTGACCCTGTGGCAGAATACATGGAGGCCCTGATCAGTCCAAATTCTCCAGCATTGATCCTTAGCACAGGCCAAATTCATCAGGAGTGGTCACTACTAATGGTGACCTCAGTTTTGAAGAACCACATGCAGAGCACCCTGTGGTCATCTCTGACAGGCAGTCAGGGCTCATGTCCTTCCTGGTTACTACTTGACTGGCTGCATTGGAATTATTGTATCACCTAGAACATCAGAGATTTCCAAGGTATAGTAGGGTAGGTAGGAAGTCTGAAATAAAGCTCAGCCTATGAGCATGTAGTTATTTTATTTAATTTCTGCAAAGTCCAGCAAGCCAGGCAGTCTAATCCTGGCTTGATTGTTTTCAATTTCTGTCTTAGAATGTAGAGAAGAAGTCTGCTAGACAGTTTAATCCTATCAGATATTAGTTTAGGTAGAGAAACTATGAGACCAACAGTCTAATTTGGTCTCATGGAGTAATAAGGGTAGAAGTAGAATAGGTTTATTTTCCTGCTTGTAAAAAATTGATGATGTAAAGGGTCTGCAAGTCCAAATGCATCCAGAAGAAAAATGTTAGGACTATAGTCTGGGTAGGTAGTTGTTTGGGAGAATGTTTACTGTTAATATGATGTCTTCATGATTTGTGGCAGCTGATCCAAGAAAGAAAATGGATGGGTCAAGTACCAGGAATTTGGCCTACGCCAAAGATAACTATCTGAATTCTTGACTCCTTCAAGAAGAAGCCATCCCCATGTGGAGCCACTGTTAGCCACCTATAAATTTTTTGATAAGCAAACAGGGGCCTAAAATGTTTTTGAGCCTTCAAGGAATGCATTTCCCTCTGAAAACACATCATCCTTGAAGCCTCCTTATGCCCTTGTCCTTTGATAAATCCCCTGTAGGTTTTTAACCCTGAACAGAAATATCTACACACGATTCTTATAACAGAAAATAAACAATAGCAAGAGCATAAAACATAAAACAGATAAACACAGAGATTTTCCCCTGGATCCCAAATCGGGACGACCAGCTTGATTTTTCATTATATTCCTTTTAGTGTTACAACACATATATATACATGCCGAAGCATACATAAACCCCAATCCATTAACCCCGGATTAGAACATAACCGTAGTTCCCTTGACCGGATCTACAAAATACCAGGGGCCGAAAACCATCGAACCCCAAAACCATGTGCAAAACCATGCACAAAACCATGGGCGGATCCGCCCATGAGTGGGTCCGCACAAAAACAAATTTTGGCTGGGGCGCTGCCCCGGACCCCAACGGTGGGGACTGCTTCGCCCCTCGTGACCCCCCCAGCTACGCCCGACGCAACATACAGCGCGTGGGGCCAATCGTGGAAAGAATATAACACATACCCAACATCCCCACTACTGTTTCCAGTTATAAAGCCTCTCGGATTGTGAAGAAATGCCCAATAGGCCTCCTCCTTTTTCCCCTTATATCATCCCTTCTAAACCTCTTCTTCATCCCCTTTTACTCCTCTCTTTTTCCCCCATTAACCCTCTAAACCATCTCAAGTTCCCTTTTAAACCCTTCAAACACTCTTTGTTTGGTTTAATAAACCATTTTCCTCTCTATCGTTACCCTTCTTTGGCCTTAAAATGCATTAAAATGGGCCAAAAATCCACTTTCTACCTTATATTAAGGCCTAGACCCTTTCAGCCTAGCCCCACAAACCACTTCCCCATGTGACCCATGCCCAAAACCAAGCGTTAATGGTCTGGGTGCTAATCGCAATCGCAACTTACGGAGAAGCGCTTTTCTTTGTTATACGAAAAACTCCGATGCGATTGGGTTTTGGTCTTTGAGACCTCCACCGCAATATCCACCGTTGATCTATCACTTAGATCGGATGGCCTAGTGCTAATCGCACTCCCGTGTCCGATCGCAATTAGAACTTTCACCATACCACTCCTTGTTTCCCCCCGATTGCGATTTCCCCGACCAAATCACAGTCGTCCATCCATTCCAAGATCCAACGGTCCAGATTTGTTTCGCTCCCCTCCCATCGCTCCTCTCGTTTCTCCCCACCGATTTTTTCTCCACCGTTGATCTATTACCCGGATCCAACGGCTAGCGCTCAATCGCAACGCGCCCGTCGCCCCTCGCGGTTGTCGATCTATTTCCACATCCGACAACTGACGTGTAATCGCTAATCGCCAATCGAAACTTCTTGTTGCACCGCCCTTCCATTTCCTCCGATTGCGATTTCCCGATTTGATCTAAGCTGTTGATCTCTTCAGATCCAATGGTCTAGATCCCATCGCTCCCCGCCTGTCTTCCCCCACCGATTTAATCTCCGTCATTGATCTCCTGTGCGATCCAATGGTTGGTGCTCAATCGCACCATCGCTCCAATCAAAATCGCAAGTGTTAATGTGTCACCTCGCTGCCTCCCCCGATTGCGATCCCCTGATCTGATCATAGCCATCCATTCATCCAAGATCAACGGCCCATATTGCATCACGTCTTCCCCCATGTCTCTTCCATCAGACCTTCCCCAAGGTTCATCTTTTAACCGCCGCCGTTGATCTCCTCCTGAGATCTAACAGCTCAAAACTAATCGCCCTCCACCCATACCGGGTCCCAAATCAAGCCCCGTTTCATATGTTTTGCGTGCATTCCCTTTTTTTTTCGTTCCAAAATCCCTAGCCTTTCTTCAGCATAAATATTATATCATTGCGCCCACCTTTAAACTTTAATGTTTTTATATTAAATTTCATGGCATTTCTCCACCGTTTCCATCACATCCACAGCGTTTGCCTCTGTTACGCCACCATTCCTCCAGGCCTTCAAGGAAAATCTTCTGCCACCGTCCCTGGATTTTATGATTGAGTTATTTCATTATACAGGAATCACAAAGAGACGATTATAGTGACCCAGTGAAGTAGCAGAGATAGATTTGAATGATTTAAGCCCGTAAATGAAGATTTAAAGTGCTAATCCCATGTTCAAAGTATTAAGGCACAGTTCCAGGACCAAAGAGTGCACCAGCAAGTCATATCAGTGCTACATAACAGCAGAACGTGTTTTCTCCGTAGGTACACCTTCCTACATCAGTCTCCATGCCTCCTCGAGCCTAGAAACAGTTAATTACACTCTCAGAAGCTTCTTAAAGACTATCAGGACTGCATTTATGGAAGCATGGAGACCTGAAGACCTTTTCAGTCACCTTACTTGTTTCAGAAGACAAAACAGAGGGCCTTACAGCCAGAAGGACATTCAAGAAACATCAGAGGTCAATCTTGGCCTAACAGAGTCTCCTAGACCATTCCAAAAGTACTTACAGCGATGTAGATTTCCATTAAGCAGAGTGGGCATGAACTCTTTCTCCACTCTGTCTTAATGAGATCCATTTAATGAATATCACCTACCATTTTTTTTCTCTTCTCCTATAAGAATTCCCGAGAACATATTGTAATGGTTGTTGTTTGGTTGTTGTCGTTCCTGTTAGAGGGATTCATTTTGGCTGTTAGAACAGTCTTGGGAGGGAGTAGTAGAGGAGTTGTTATGTAGTAGGCTGGGAGGAGAGAGTTCTGATGGTATTAGCCATTGAGCTCAGGGTATGTGACTGGTTTTGCATCAATTAATCAAGCACATTTCACAGGATCCGGGTCTATTACTTCTAACATTGTTTATTACATTTTCATACTGTTTCATTTTCTGCTAGCTTGCATCAGAAATATGGCATAGGATTTACCCTTGTTAGGTACCCTATGTTTCTGCTCTCCTTGACCTAAATGTTTTCTGTTGTATGTGTTATCTGAGGGTTGATTTCAGTTAATTTAACCGGTGTAGTGGATGTCATTGCCTGCTAGCTGATGTATGAATTAGTGAAATCTATCTTTAGTTGTTCTGGTTGGGTTTAAGATGGAATATTTGGGAACACTGGGGATTAGAGTTGGCCCTTTCCACTAGGATCCTTGTGCGACCAGCTGGCCTTTCTAAGATCTCTTGCTGGTGTCAAAGCATTGAAGGTTCAAAGTCCTTCTATGATCTACAGACCCTGGCATCTATTAATCTTATCTCTATTTTCCTTTGGAGCATGCTAAAGCTAACCTGGAGTTAAATGACCTCTGGTCCGATCTATAAGCTGCCCATTTTTCCCTCCTTGAAAGCTGCCTTTGAGTATTTCCAAGCAGGTCTGGAGTTAAATTACCTCTGACCTGATCTATAGACAGAAATTGGGTTGTTTTCCTTCTTTCACTTTCAATCCTTAATGTTCCATTCCATCATCTATCTAAAAAGATCATTTAGTGTAGATGACTTGCCCTTTGAAAGCCTTGGCTAGTTGTTGCAAGTAATTCCCTTTCATGACTCCATAGCCCAATGGATGGCATTTTCTTCACCTATCCTCTTTTGTTGAAACATCCTGCTGCTCTGCTCTTTTCCTCCCATTTCTTTTTCATTTTATGATCTCATGAATCAACCCAGCAACCAACCAAACCATTTTAAACCCCCCCCCCCTTTGTGCTTCATACCTAGCCTAATATCTCAATTTGAGCTTCAAAGATATATATCATTCTTTGTTTTATGGAGAGATACCTGTCGGGAACCAGGAGGGCTAGATCCTAGGATCCCAAAGTGGTTTGATGTTGTCTTATCCTTTAGTATTTCCAAATCTTCCAAAACATGGGAACCCCAACATAAAGGAAAGAAACCAGTGGAGTCGCAAATTTCGTGTTAGCGTTTTGGTGGAAATGGAGTACCAAATAACACCTCCTTAACAGTTGGGCTTTCCCTGCAAAGGATCACATAGATAGTTGGTGTTGTTAGTTGACAGAGTTAAAAAAAACATAGCATTTCAAATAGTGAAAACAACGCATCTACAAACATAAACTTAAACAAAAGAGAAAAATACAAAATAATTCTCAATGGAGCAACAAGTCAACACAATAATGGAAAAAGACTCCCTTTATTGACTGTTGGTGGTAGAATAATACAGTAGAATACTAAAAACACTTGAAGAGGATCCTTTGATATATGGTGCTCAAAATCCTCGGCAATGAGTTCCCTTTCCTCAATCTCTTTGAAAGCTTCTCCGCTCTCACAAAAGAAACGTGAAGACTCTCTAGTGGTGACCTCTTCTTATCTCACTAAGATGTTGGATTTATAATGAGAAATATGTCCAACATCCTAGTGCTCTCACTTCATTTGCTTCAAAAATGAAATTTGGTGTTGCTATGATAACAATTTGGCCATCATAACAACGTCTCATGTTTTGGTTTTCGCATGGCCTGTTTATATATAATTTTTGAATCCATCTTCCCTCTCTTGGTTCATAAATGATAACTAATTATTAGAAGAACAAGATAATTCCATTTAGGTATGCATATCTTCAGGGAAGCTCTAATTGGGTTTTCCTTGATTGGAACATGTTAGGGAATCATCTTCCAAATGTGGGAAGTTGTCCCGAATTTGGTGAGTCAAAAATTTATTTGAACCCGTGGATTTCAAAGGAAAATCTACATGGTTGCATGGCTATCGAAGGAAAAGCCTCATGGTCATCAATTTTTAATTCAATATACATTGGACCTTAGGAAAAATTAAATTTTTTTAACTTCATGATGTCTTCAGTTGGAAAATTTTCGCTTGTGCATTCTACTAGACAACTTTATGCATCTTCAAGATTGTAAAAATATGTGTATGATTTTCTAGTATTAACACTTAGGATAGTACTATTAATTTTATATTAGATTCTCGTACCCATATATTCTTGATGTTTGTGTAGCTTTGGAGGTACTCCAAGCCCTAAGGTTCAGGATGTGGAGGGAAAAGCACCACAAGTAGGCTTGTGGGCTTGAAACCCAAGCTTGGGGTTTTGCACCCATAGGGATTTGGGTCAAAAACTTGACCACATTTTGACATGTGATGGATGAAGATGACAACTCTTGGTGAGACAAATATAAAAAAACAAGAATCATTTGATTCAGATTTGTAAAAATGGAGTTGTGAATTTTTGAAGTTATTAAATGGGTTTGCACATGAAGTGTCAAGGTCGACTTGGTGTAAAAATGAATTGTGAAAATTGTTCAAGCCCTAGAATGACGTTGAATAAGCCCTCTTGTTGGTGTATAAATAAGAGATATTTTAAAGGAATTTTCACATCCAAGAAGATCATCAAAACATCAAGAATACCTCTGTGTTTGGAGTGTGGATCTGAGGCAAGGATAAGGAGACAGGAAGTCGATTTTAGTAGAGGTCTATATCTACATTTTGGTACGTATTTCTCTATGGAGAAGGTCACAACTAGAAGTTTCTTAAAGAGAAGACTTATGGATGTTTGTGGCATGTCTCCCTATCTGAACAGAACCGCAAATCAGAGGTAAGATTAATGTTTTTTCTTCACTTTTTTAAAGTGGTTTAGGTATTCTATTTTGGGCTGCAGGTGATGATACTACAACAACATGTGTGGAGGCTTGTTGGGAGGCTGAGAGACTAGTGAGGGTCCTCTCAACTAGTTGCAGCTTCTAAGGAGACACTGCAGCCCAAACTGAAGGTGTCAACCCTTGTTCAAGTGTAAAACACTTTGTTGTAGTAGATCTGAGGGTTGTATGATTCCTTGAGGTGGATTCTTAGGGACCTACAACAACAAATTGGAAGCCTATAAGGACAGAGAAGGGTGACAATGGAACATAGTGATTGGAGGGCTATTGTAGCATATTTTTAATGGGATTTTAGATTCCCTAACCAAAGATAAGAAGCTACAACAGTGTGCACATGACCTAGGACAGCGTGCAACAACAAGGAGTTGGAGATGATCTCGTAGTGATGATTGGATGCTAGTTGGATCAATGTCCTAGGTGAGTAAATGTTGTAGATAATTTTGTTGTCATCCAATAGAAGGGTCTCCTATGTGTAAGGATTCCCTAACTAGGCGTAGATGTTATAGTGTGGAGTTGGTCACTCGTGGACTGTTGGAGGGTAGCGTGAAAGTGGACTGTTGGAGGAAAGTGTGATAGTGTCCAAGTAGGATTCTAGTTTGCAACGCCTTGATCGATAAAGGTAGTTTTATAGTGGAATTTGTTGAGCTCAAGGGTCTGATCAACCAGGAGCAGTTTGTGGAGATCGAGACTTGTGTGTGGAGAAGGACTCTACAATAGATGATGGTCAGTCCTCCTAGCCCATGTTCATTGTTGGATATGGACATATTGCAGTTGTTATCACTGGAAAATCAGACAGGAAAAATACATCATCAAATTTCAAGCAGAAGGATTTACAATATGGAAAAACATTACAGGATCTAGAAAATTTAACTTTTTCTGAAGTCAGATAGGAAAATTTATTAATTTGTGCATAGAAGGCACTAGCACAAAGAGCTATGTGCAGAAATTTCCTTGATAGTAGCACAAATCTCCATGACTATCCCTCAATAAGTCGCGCAATCCTGGGTATGGAGGAAGGTCACCATCCGTGACCACTTTGCACACTTCAAGAAGAAGATTTTGTTGATCAGTGGTTGTCATTGATGTCAACCCAAGCAGCACCAGGGGCTACCCCGATATTGCATGGTAATTTTGACCTATCAAATTACTATATTCTGGGTCAAGAATACTTTTGATGGTTTCTACTTGTCAATATGTTTCCGTTGATATATGGTCGCCATGTAATTCTTCATGATTTGAGAGATATTCATGTTTGAAGTTTGTAACCCTAGTTAGTGGGCTAAAACCCCATGGGTTTGTGGCATGGGTTAATGAAAAATCAATAATTAATGATTTTTAAGCTCCTAAAATCCCTCCCACGTTCACTTGTTGAAGACCCTCTCAACCTAAGCATTTATATAAATTGTGATCCTCATTTCCTCCTCATGCAAGGATTTCCTTACCTGAAACTGGTCATCATGGAATTTGATCTATAACATTGTTTCTACAAAGGTTCAAAAGCTGAAATTTGTATGAAGCAAAGCCGAAATCTTGAGGAATATCCTATAAAAATTTCAGATCATGGTGCGTAATATTTTTGGAGATATGATCTGTCGAAGTTAGGCAATTTGCAGGCTCCTAAACTTCATCTCAAAGAGGTGACCATGGGAAAATCGTCATAATTCTCTCTCTGAGTATTGGATTGGAATTATATAAAAAGTGTCGAATATTTCATGGAATGTGGTTTTATCTATATCAATTTTAGTGTTGAATGAAGAAACAGTGACACGTGGCATGTCGTACAAGTTCGCTCTACTGAACCAGTACATAATTAAGTCATTGTGAGAGATTCGAAATAAATTTTTCTTGAAGAATCTAAATTGGGTCAAACCTATGGCATTGGAAACAAGACTCGAGGGACTACTACAAGACCGAAAATCACATATTGGGGATCTACAATAAGATAGATACACTAGATTCAATATCAAGCTCCTAGAAGGAAAGAAAAAGCTAGATCATGTGTTGTCAATGGCTGCAAAGGACCAGACTTTCTAGGGCAGAAAAGCAAAGCAAGGTGCAGCAGAGGGTAGCATGAAAAGAGCAACAATCAAGGTGCAGAAAAACAGTAAGAAGTTCAGCACATGAATTCTTCAAATGGGCAACACCGCATATAGTCATTGTAAAGGTATCCTTGTACTAAGTCATTGTAAATGCATGATTGTAAAAATTGTACAAGTGTCTATCTTCCAAGAGTAGAAGAGGAAGTGTCGAGAGGTCTAGGATCATCATTAGGTGGTTGTGTCATAGTTGGGGTTATGGTCTAGTGTGTCTTCTTCTTCTACATCATTCTATATCATTTTAAAGTGGACTATTTTCCCTGGTACGGGAATCCATTCTTGTTTTATTCTTCTATAGGGTGGTAGGTTGGTGCGTGAAGTCACCAACAGGTTCAAGCCTATGAAAAATTTAGAGTGGGGTGGTGCTAGGGTGATTTGTAGCTCATTGGGTGTTGGGGCATCTGTTCAGTTGACTACTGAAGAATCTTGGGCGTTGGAGCGTCCATCCAGTGGGAGCTGGAGAAGAATGCTTTTATAGATTCTAGGAATTTGGAGCTTTATTTTCAATTGGAGTTGAATATTAAAGAATTATTAGAAAAGCATTCAGGTGGTTTTTGTCTCGGAGAGGGTTTCCACCTTAAAAAATGTGTACAGTTATGTTCCTTTTGTTTACAGCTATCATAGTACAAACACTAATAATAATTGAAGATTAACTAATGCTCTGAAAGATTAATAATAATACTAATTGACAGGAATATTGATTCACCCCCCCCCCCCACCTCTTAGTATTTCCAACAATTGGAATTGGTGCTTGGTTCCTTCAACAACAGTTTAATAGCTAGAAGGAGGTCATGGAGCATACCAAGAATGGTGTACCTCTATTCAATGAAAATAATTATGCACTCTAGAAAGTATGAATGGAGTTTCATCTCTTGGTGCAAGGTTACGAAGTATGGGACAATGTTCAAAATGGATTTACATCAACCGCGGATGAACAACGTAAGAAGAATTTGGTAAATGATGAAAAATCAAAGAATATTATTATCAGTGGAGTTATTGAATCTGCTTATCATAAGGTGTTGGGTTGTAAAACCTCCAAAAATGTATGGGAAAATCTTGAGAATATATATGCAGGTGACTCAAATGTCAAAGAAGCAAAGCTTCAAATCTATAGAGAAAAATCTGAGCAAATCCTGATTAAAGAAGATAACAACATTGTTGCATACTTCCAACATGTTGATGAAATAACCAACACTTTGGAAGGATTGGGAGAGGCTGTTCATGAGAAGTCTATTATATGAAAGATTCTTAGAAATTTTCCAGGGATATTCAACCCAAAGGTATCGGTATTAGAATATAGTGAAAATCTGGACAAACTCAGCAAAGAGGAATTACATGGAGTTCTCGTAGCATATGAAATGAGACTTGATGAAGAAGAGGGTACTTCTCATCTAGAAATTGAGTTCGATGCATCTAAGAAAACCAATAAGGAGAAACAACCTTCAAAGGCACAAACCTACACCTACATGTGTGAAGAAAATAAATATGACGAAGAAGGTCTTTCAGATGGAGAATATTCTTACTTTACGAGAAAAAAAAAATTGGTAAGTGAAAATTCAAGGGTAAAATTACATTGATATGTTTTCGTTGTGGTGAGGTTGGGCATTTCGCATCAAAATGTCCGAAAAAAAGTGATGGCAA
This sequence comes from Pinus albicaulis, assembly GCA_034641835.2. Lineage (NCBI taxonomy): Eukaryota > Viridiplantae > Streptophyta > Pinopsida > Pinales > Pinaceae > Pinus > Pinus albicaulis. The sequence goes on from CM076577.1 coordinate 1,291,476,962, forward strand.
CTCAAAATAAAATAAAGGCTTTAAGAAATTCAACAAGCAAAGAAAAAGGAAAGGATTCAAAAGGAACTTTCTCTCTAAAGAAGGTAGCTCATCATCCGATCAAGAAAATGGCAGCAAAGAAGAAGCCAATGAGAGTGTATTGTTTATGGCCAAGCACATTAAACAAAAGGTATCAAACAACGAAGAAGAAGGCTTGAACATAGAATAATTTTCTAAGGAGGAAATAAAGCTTATAAAATATTTGAAGTCTGAGAAGATATGTTCCAATACTCTTGAAGAACAAGTTCAAGGTCTCAAAATTGAAGTTGAAGAACAAAAATGTATTGAAGAGTCATTTCAAAAGAATTTAGAAGAAGCAACCAAGAAAGGGAATCATTAGAAGCTAAATTAGTCTCACTATGTAAGGAAGTAAAGAAGGGAAACATTGTCCAAATTTATTGCCAATAGCTCAAGGGCATCGGAAGAACTCATCAAAAATAAACGATCTTACAATGATAGAATTGGCCTCGGTTACAAAGAAGAAGAAGCAAGACCTTCTACAACAAAATACAATGAACCTATGAGACATTACATGCATGTAGACTTCATTGGACAAGATTCGCAAGAACATCCTTGGAAGACAATTCCTCGATGAATATTTCCATCCATGTACTAACATATTTTTTGTGGCTATTGTTATTAATGTGGAAAATTTGGTCATAAAGTTGTAGAATATCACATGTACCCTAGGAAACAATACAATTCCAAGAGATCTATCAAATATGAACCTCCCAGGGCTCAACAAAACATCAATAGATTTGAACATTTAATAAATAATATTGAATGTTACAAATGTCGAAACTTTGGCACATAGCCAGAGACTGCAAACTTGAAAATTCTCCAGAAGAATCTTCGAAGCCACAGAACGAACAAACATGGAAGAATAAGAAGACTGATAATTGTGCTCTCGCTCTCAAGGCTCAAAATAATAAATATGTGTGGTATGTTGATAGTGGTTGTTCAACGCATATGACTAGAGATTGAAATAAATTTGTATTTATAAAAGATAAGAAGGATGGAACCGTGTCCTTTGGAAATGATGGACCTTCAAATGTTATAGGATCAGGTACCGTCACTCTCAGAAGAAAAGATGCTCTAGCCAAGAATGTTCTATTGTTTGAAAACACGAATCACAATCTGCTCAGTTTTGGAAAAATGTGTGATCAAGGACACACAATACTATTCAACTCCACAAAATGTGAAATCAAGAAAGGAAAGTATGGTGAAATTGTGGCTGATGCAAGTCAAGCTCCAAACAACATATATGTTCTAGATGAAGCAACTAAAGCACGTCTACTAGATAAATAGGATGACATAATATTTGGTAGCAATGATGATCGACTAAGTAAGAACTTTGCTAAAAATATGTAAAGTGAGTTTGAGATGTCTTTACCTGGTGAGTTGACATACTTCTTAGGGCTTCAAATATCTCAGCAAGAGAAAGGAATATTTAAATTTCAAGCCAAGTACATCAAGGAAATTCTCAAGAAATTCAAAATGGAAGATTGCAAACCCATCCTTACTCTGATGGTAATAGGTTGCAAATTGAGCATAGACGACTCATCTAAGGATGTGGATTAGAGGTTGTACGGATCTATGATTGGTAGTCTTCTATATGTAATAGCCTCCCGGCCAGATGTTATGCAAGCAGTTGGACAAGTAGCAATATTCCAAGCAGCACCAAAAGAATCACATATTATTGTCGTCAAAAGAATTATTCGATATCTAAAAGGAACAACAGAATATGGCTTGTGGTATCCCAAGGGTAAAAATTTCATTATTCAAACCTTTACATATGCAGATTGGGCAGGAAGCGTTGATGATCATAAAATTACTCATGAACCATTTGAATATCCTCACCAGAAGCTTTGGATTCTCGCAAGTTTTCCTTAGATTTTCCTTATTCGAAATATAAAGGGAGAGTGGAAGTGTGTATAGGTCCATAGGATGGTTGTATGTTAGTCGGAGTTAACCTTTGCATTTTATTTCAAAGGGGAAGAGAATGTTGTAGGAAGAGGTGTCATTATCGCAGGGGGAGTACTTGGGTTTCCATCAATGCCAAAGGGGGAGCTTGTTGATCAATGGTTGTCATTGATGTAAACCCAAGTAGCACGAGGGTCTACCCCAATATTGCATGGTAATTTTTACCTACCAAATTGATATATTCTTGGTCAAGAATATTTTTGATAGTTTCTACTTGTCGAGATGCTTCTATTGATATATGGCACACCATGTAATTATTCACGGTTTGAGAGATATTCATGTTTGAAGTTTTTAACCCTAGTTAGGGCTAAAACCCCATGGGGTTGTGGCATGGGTCATTGAAAATTCAATAACTAATAATTTTTAAGCTCCTAAAATCCCTCCCATGTTCACTTGTTGAATACTCTCTCAACCTAAGCATTTATATAAATTGTGATCCTCATTTCCTCATGCACAGATTTTGCTGCCCGAAACATGTCATCATGGAATTTGCAATATAACTTTTTTTCTACGAGGGATCAGAAGCTGAAATTTGTATGAGGTGAATCTAAAACCCTGAGGAAGCTCTTGTAAAAATTTCAGATCATGGTGCAGAATATTTACGAAGATATGATCTGTGGAAGTTAGGGCTTTTGTAGGCTTCTGAACTTCATCTCAGATAGGTGACCATGGGAACATCTTCATAACTCTCTCTGAGTATCGGATTGGAATTATGTAGAAAGTGACAGATATTGCACGGACTATAGTTTTTTTTTTATCAATTTTAGAGCTGAATGAAGAAACAGTGACACGTGGCACTCCGTACAAGTTCACTATATTGAACCAGTACATAATTAGGTCATTGTGAGAGATTGCGAATAACATTTTCTTGAAGTATCCAAATTGGGTAAGACCTATGGCATTGGAAAGAAGACTCAGGGGACTACTACAGGAACGAAAATCACATATTGGGGATATGAAATAACAGAGATACACCAGATTCAATATTGAGCTACTAGAAAGCAAGAAAAAGCTAGATCATGTGTTGTCAAGGGCTAGAAAGGACCAGACTTTCTAGGGCAACAAAGCAAAGCAAGGTGTAGCAGAGGGTAGCATGAAAAGAGAAGAAATCAAGGTTCAAAAAAGCAGCAAGAAGTTCACCACATGAAGTATTCAAGTGGGTAGCACTGCATATATTCATTGTAAAGGTATCATTGTACTAATTCATTGTAAAAATTGTACAAGTGTCTATTTTCCAAGAGTTGAAGAGGCAGTGTCAGAAGGTCTAGGATCATCATTAGGTGGTTGTGTCATATTTGGGGTTATGGTATAGTGCGTCTTCTTCTTCTGCATCATTTATATCATTATAAAGTGGACCATTTTCCCTGGTATGGGAGTCCATTTTTTTCTTTTTATTCTATAGGGTGGTAGGGTGGTGCTAGGCTGGTGCATGAAGTCACCAATAGGTTCAAGCCTGTGAAAAATTTAGGATGGTAGGGTGGTGCTAGGGTGATTTGTAGCTCATTGGGTGTTGGGGCATCCATTCAGTTGATTACTGAAGAATCTCGGGCGTTGGAGTGTCCATCCAATGGGAGCTGGAGAAGAATGTTTTTCTAGATTCTAAGAATTTGGAGCTTTATTTTCAATTGGAGTTGAATATTAAAGAATTATTAGAAAAGCATTCAAGTGTTTTTTTGTCCCAGAGAGGGTTTCCACCTTACAAATTGTGCAGTGTGTTCCTTTTGTTTACTACTATCATAGTACAAACACTAATAATAATTGAAGATTAACTAACACTCTAAAAGATTAATAATAATACTAATTGAAAGGAATATTGATTCATCCCACCTCTCAGTATTTCAAACAATTGGAATCGGAGCTTGGTTCCATCAATAGCAGTTTAACAGCTGGAAGGAGGTCATGGACCATACCAAGAATGGTGTACCTCTGTTTAATGAAAATAATTATGCACTCTGGAAAGGAAGAATGGGCGTCTATCTCTTGGCATAAGGTTATGAATTATTGGACACTATTCAAAATGGATTTACATCAACCGCGGATGAAAAAGGTAAGAAGAATTTGGTAGATGATGCAAAATCAAAGATTATTATTATTAGTGGACTTATTGAATCTGCTTATCATAAGGTGTTGGGTTGTAAAACCGCCAAAAATGTATGGGACAAACTTGAGAATATATATGCAAGTGACTCAAATGTCAAAGAAGCAAAGCTTCAAATCTACAGAGAACAAATTGAGCAACTCAAAATGAAAGAAGATAACAACATTGATGCATACTTCTAACATGTTGATGAAATAACCAACACTCTGGAAGGAGTGGGAGAGCCTATTGAGGAGAAGATTATTATACGAAATATTCTTAGAACGTTACCAGGGAGATTCAACCCAAAGGTATTGATCTTAGAATATAGTGAAAATCTAGACAAACTCGGCAAAGAGAAATTCCATGGAGTTCTCATAGCATATGAAATGAGACTTGATGAAGAAGAGGGTACTTCACATCTAGAAACTGTGTTCGCAGCATCTAATAAAACCAATAAGGATAAACAACCTGCAAAGGCATAGACCTACACCTACAAGTGTGAAGAAAAGAAAGATGACGAATAAGGTCTTTCAGATGGAGAATATGCTTACTTTACAAGAAAACTAAAAATCAGTAAGGAAAAATTCAAGGATAAACTTCAATTGATATGTTTTGGTTGTGTTGAGGTTGGGCATTTCACAACAAAATGTCTGAACAGAAGTGATGGAAACTAAAAAGCAAAGAAATTCTTTAAGAATTTCAACAAGAAGAGAAAAAGGAAAGGATTCAAAAGGAAATTTCTCTCTAAAGAAGATAGCTCATCATTCGATCAAGACAATGACAGTGAAGAAGAAGCCAATGAGAGAGTATTGTTTATGGCCAAGCACATTAAACAAAAGGTATCAAACAACAAAGAAGAAGGGTTTACCATAGAATAATTTTCTAAGGAGTCAATCAAGCTTATAAAAGAGCTCAAGGCTGAGAAGATCTGTTCCAATACTCATAAAGAACAAGTTCAAGGTCTCAAAATTGAAGTTGAAGAACACAAATGTATTGAAGAGTCACTTAAAAATAAGTTTGAATAAAGCAACCAAGAAAGGGAAGCATCAAAATCTGAATTAGTCTCGCTGCGTAACAAAGTGAAAGAGGGAAAAACTGTCCAAAACTATGTCGATGGCTCAAGGGCATTGGAAGAACTCATCAAAAATCAATGATCTTACAACGATAAAATTGGCCTTGATTACAAAGAAGAAGAAGCAGGACCTTCTACAACAAAATAAAATGAACCTATGAGATCTTATTGTGCATGTAGACTTCATTGGACAAGATTCGCAAGAACAACCCTGAAAGACAATTTCTCGACAAAGATTTCCATCCAGGTACCAACATGTTTTTTATGGCTATTGTTATTCATGTCAAAAATTTGGTCATAAAGTTGTAGAATGTCACACGTACCCTAGCAACCAATACTATTCCAGGAGATCTATCAAATATGAACCTCCCAGGGCTCAGCAAAACACCAATAGATTTGAAAATTTAATAAATAATATTAAATGTTACAAATGTCGAAACTTTGGACACATAGCCAGAGACTGCAGACTTGAAAATCCTCTAGAAGAATCTTCGAAGCCACAGAACGAACGAACATGGATGAAGAAGAAGATTGATAATTGTGCTCTCGCTCTCAATGCTCAAAACAACAAAGATGTGTGGTATGTTGATAGCGGTTACTCAGCGCATATGATTGGACATAGAAATAAATTTGTATCTCTGAAAGAGAAGAAGGATGGAACTGTGTCCTTTGGAAATGATGGATCTTCAAATTTTATAGGATCAGGTACCATCACTCTCGGAAGGAAAGATGAATCACAATATACTCAGTGTTGGACAAATGTGCGATCAAGGACACACAATACTATTCAACTCCACAAAATGTGAAATCAGGAAAGGCAGGTATGGTGAAATTGTGGCTACAGCAAGTCGAGCTCCAAACAACATATATGTTCTAGATGAAGCAACTAAAGCACGTCTACTAGCTAAAGAGGATGGCATAATATTTAGTAGAAATGTTGATCGACTAAGTAAGAACTTTGCTACAAATATGAAAAGTGAGTTCGAGATGTCTTTACTTGGTGAGCTGACATACTTCTTAGGGCTTCAAATATCTCAGCAAGAGAAAGGAATATTTAAATGTCAAGCCAAGTACATCAATGAAATGCTCAAGAAATTCAAAATGGAAGATTGCAAACCCATCCTTACTCCGATGGTAACAGGTTGCAAATTGAGCATAGACGACTCATCTAAGGATGTGGATTAGATGTTGTACAGATATATGATTATTAGTCTTCTCTATGTAATAGCCTTCCGGCTAGATGTTATGCAAGCAGTTGGACAAGTAGCAATATTCCAAGCACCACCAAAAGAATCACATATTATTGTCCTCAAAATAATTCTTCGATATCTAAATGGAACAAAAGAATATGGCTTGTGGTATCCCAAGGGTAACAATATCATTATTCAAACCTTTACATATGCGGATTGGGCAGGAAGCGTTGATGATCGTAATATTACTCATGAATCATTTGAACATTTTCACCAGAAGCTTGGGATTCTCCCAAGTTCTCATTATATTTTTCTTATTTAGAATATAAAAGGGGAGTGGAAGCATGTACAGGTCCACAGGATGATTGTTTTTCAGGTGGAGTTGCCCTTTTCCATTGATATCAAAGGGGGAGAAAATGTTGTAGGAAGAGGTGTCATGATCGCAGGGGGAGTAGTTGTGTTGCCATCAATGTGAAAGGGGGAGATTGTTGATCAGTGGTTGTCATTGATGTCAACCCAAGTAGCACGAGGGGCTACCCGATCTTGCATGGTAATTTTGACCTAAAAAATTAATATATTCTGGGTCAATAATATCTTTGATGGTTTCTATTTGTCGATATGTTTCCATTGATATATGGCACACCATGTAATTATTCACAATTTGAGAGATATTCATGTTTGAAGTTTGTAACCCCAATTAGTGGGCTAAAACCCCATGGGGTTATGACATGGGTCATTGAAAATTCAATAATAATAATTTTTAAGCTCCTTAAATCCATCCCACTTTCATTTGTTGAAGACCCTCTCAACCTAAGCATTTATATAAATTGTGATCCTCATTTCCTCCTCATGCAAGGATTTCGCTACCTGAAACAGGTCATCGTGGAATTTGTGCTATAAATTTTCTTATACAAAGTTTCGGAAGCTGAAATTTGTATGAGGCAAAGCTGAAATCCTGAGGAAGTTGTTATAAAAATTTCAAATCATGGTGTACAATATTTTTGGAGATATGATTTTTGGAATTTAGGGCTTTTTCAGGCTCCTAAACTTCATCTCAAAGAGGTGACCATGGTAAAATCATCATAACTCTCTCTCTGAGTATCGGATTGGAATTCTGTAAAAAGTGGCAGATAGTGCACAGAATGCGGTTTTCTTTGTATCAATTGCAGAGCCAAATGAAGAAAAAATTACACGTGAAACTTCGTACAAGCTCGCTCTACTGAACCAGTCCATAATTAGGTCATTGTGAGAGATTGGGCATAACTATTTCTTGAAGAATCTAAATTGAGTCAGACCTGTGGCATTGGAAAGAAGACTCAGGGGAATACTACATGACTAAAAATCACATATTAGGGATCTGAAATAGCAAAGATACACCAAATTCAATATCGAGCTCATAGAAGGCAAGAAAAATCTAAATCATGTGTTGTCAAGGGTTGCAAAGGACTAGACTTTCTAGGGCAACAAAGCAAAGAAAGGTGCAGCAGAGGGTAGCATGACAAGAGCAGCAATCAAGGTGCAGAACAACAGCAATAATTTCACCACATGAAGTCTTCAAGTGGCCAACATTGCATACAGTCATTGTAAAGGTATCATTGTACTAAGTCATTGTAAATGCATCATTGTAAAAATTGTACAAGTTTCTATCTGCCAAGAGTTGAAGAGGCAGTGTGGAGAGGTCTAGGATCATCATTAGGTTCTTGTGTCATAGTTGGGGTTATGGTCTAGTTTGGCTTATTCTTCTACATCATTCTATATCATTATAAAGTGGACCATTTTCCCTGGTACGAGAGTCCATTCTCGTTTTATTCTTCTATAGGGTGGTAGCGTGGTGTTAGGCTGGTGCATGAAGTCACCAACAGATTCAAGCCTATGAAAAATTTAGGGTGGTAGGGTGGTTCTTGGGTGAGTTTTAGGTCATTGGGTGTTGGGGCATCCGTTCAGTTGACTACTAAAGAATCTCAGGCATTAACATCTAGTGGGAGCTAGAGAAGAATAATTATCTAGATTCTAGGAAGTTGTAGCTTTATTTTAAATTGGAGTTGAATATTAAAGAATTATTAGAAAAACATTCAGGTGGTTTTTGTCTCAGAGAGATTTTCCACCTTAAAAATTGTGTGCAGTTGTGGTCCTTTTGTTTACTGTTATCATAGTACAAACACTGATAATGATTGAATATTAACTAATGATATGAAAGATTAATAATAATACTAATTGAAAGGAATACTAATTCACCCCCCCCCCCCCCCCCTTGAGACTTCAAGTAAGCACACAATGGAATAAACCTCCACTCTTGGGTCACTATCCACAATTTTACCAAAAGAGGAAAGAAGATTTGAATTTTTCTTATGAAATACCACCATGGGAAGAACAATTTAGAACACATTGTTATGCTGGAAAAATTACCCATGAGAAAACTAGCAGTGTGTTGTCTAAGAAGTAAAGGAGTGAAGGGATTCATTTGTTGGCCATCCAACATCTCAATCCCAAAGGAGAAGTGCATCAGTTCTATGTTATCCGATCACTCATTCGAGGAGAAGAGAGAGGCTTGAAAACAGCTTAAGGGAAGAGCCCTACTTGCTTTGATTATTAGAGCTCCATAGCTCTAAGGACTCACTGTGAGTGTTTTAGTATTCTACTTCTTTTTTACCACCAGAAGATAATAAAATGGGATTCATTCTACGATGTTATTATTTTATTTTTTAAACTCGATATTAATCTTGTGTTATATTTGTATTTGATGTTTCTTGTTTCCTCCTCTTTTGTAGTATGCTATGTTTTATAACTAGATTTTATACATGTTATGATGCTTCACTAACCATATAAAAACTCATTTTTTCCATGTGACATTGCTTGTAGGATATCAATCAACCCTACCAAGCACCGGTGCATTTCGTTCACCATCGTACCAAATAAACCAATACAGGATTGGCGACTCCACTTCCTTTTCCTCTTAAGCTAAGTGGTTGTTGTTTTGTAGAACCTCTCTTCTGCTCTGGATTGTTGCAGGACCATTTCTCCTCTTCCTCGGCTTCTCTCATTCACCCTCTATGAAGAGATTCATTTCAGAGAAGGCGTAATTTCTGTGCACAGGAAAACCGCGTGCATTCATCTCAGACAGACGTGCAGGTCCGCGCGCATGTGTAGAAATAACCCGTGCAGAAACCAGTGAGCCATTTTTCACTGATTTTATTCATTTTTTGCAATTGTAAAGTGACTAGCAGCCCATAATAAATATGCTAGCACTGTTTTATGGTGTTTATTGACTGTTAGGACATGCTTTTGTCTAAACTTTAGCTTAGCTATTACATAGTTCTAATTTTAGTTTATTATCACAAATTCACATAGTTTAATTAGGAGGCAATTAAGAGGTTTTTAAATCCACACATGCTATCTAAATGAATTAATTATTGATAATAGACACCAAACACATAGGTAATCAGCAGGAAGTAAGTGGCCCATATCCACGCATCTTTAGCTAATTTTCAATTTTTCAAATTTTTGCATTAAGTTTAGTTTAAATTTTGCATTAGGATTCGGGACTAGGATTCTGCCACCCTTGCACCACTTGGTGATCCTAGGTATGCATATGATCTATTTATTTTGATATTTTTTGTTGAGTCCCAAACTTGCATATTTCCTATACACCTTTCTAGACTTTTTCCATTTACCTGGACCTCCTAAGTCATCAACATCATTGCATATTAATCATAAAAGAGCATTTAAAGTGGTTTTTAACTATGTTTTGTGTCTGTTGTTTGAATTAGATTTTTGCTCATTGAGCTGCAGAATCTTGTCACTTTCCGCAGCTGCTTCAACTTTCCGCAGCCATTTTGTTAAAGTCTATATTGCAGGTGTCTTCAGGAAAATCAAGCCACATGGGCAAGTTGGAAATGACATGGATATGGACCGAGTCCTATTGGTTCAGTCGAATTCACCAAAGAAGGTCGTGGTCAAAGGTAGTCAAGCGGTGGTCAACCTAAGAGTCCTACGGTGACAGAACTCTGTTTTTCACCACATGAAGACTTGCGTGGCCGTTCCTAAATCTCAGAGGACATATCAACACCTGTGAACTGCTCCATAAGCTGAATCCAACGACCACCCTCCATAGATTTAATCTTCACGGCAGCCATAATGCTAGATTTCTGGACGTGGTTGTTCACGTGTCTTTTATCAGCGCATATTGTAGGAAATTAGTTATGTCATCCTCTGTTATAAATAATGCGTTCTCATACGCATAGTAGCTAGCTTCTGTAATGTAATTTTGCTGAAAAGAAATCCCACTGTGTCGTGACATTATTTCCTTGTTATGACTGCGTTTTGAATACATGAGAAGACTCTGTTCATAAGCATAATTCATGGTTGATAGTTGTTGCCTGAGGATTGTGCAGAGGGCCCCTGCACACGCCGAGGTTTTGTTTATTGTTGTATAGTTTCATGCTTTATTTTCTTACGTTCATTATGCCATAGTTATTCACGTGTATATATATTACATCTCTTATGGTATTAACGTTTTATTTCTGTCCATAATTTTTCATGCTTTATACTGTTGTTAACTGATCAGTGTCTTTTTTCCAGATTACAGTAGGCAACCCGGGCATTTGCACATAGTTTTACAATGACTAATGACATGGAATCAGTCTTGTCCTTCTGCTGATTTATTTTTCTTAGCTTTTAATTCCAGCACTGTTATTATTTATTTCAGTTTTGTACATTTGCTTTATTAGTTAGATTAGATATTAAATTACTCATGTCATTATCAGTTACCTCCGAAAGCCATATCAATACTAATGGTGAGGGATTGAAGTATGAGTGTGTAATTTGATATTAGTTTATTTTTCTGCAAATTAGATATCAGATTGCTCAAGTTGTTTATGATTACCTCCGAAAGCCATAGCGAGACTAATGGTGAGGGGTCAGAATATGAGTTGATATAATTTGATTTTAGCTTTACTTTGCTTGCAATTCTTGGATTTCTTTGAGCACAGTTTCTTTTGTATTTAGACAGCAGCAAGGGTAATGGGTTTCATGATCAATAGTTCACTGTTTGTTTGACTAGTATAGTGGCACATTTTCATTTTATTTTAGGAATTAATTTTGTCATTGCATGTTTTAAAACCATTTTGAAGTTTGAAGTTTGGGAAATCATTATAAAGGACATCATTGCCTTGAACATTTATATCCATACTTGTCTTTTAAAATTTCCATCTCACATTAGGAAACCAACCAAGATAAAAACCCCCAAGATAAATAAAAAACCCAAAAACAACAAAAAGTAAGAGATAGGTTATCTTGCACATATAGTGTGCCACACTTCGTCAACTTACGAATCCTAGATTGACAAATTAATGTAGCAATTTAGGAAACACTAAATTGACCAAACATTTTGGCACTGTTGCCGGGGAAGTGTAACTAGGTAGCCAATTTCTTTAAAAAAAAAAAAAAAAAGCAATAAAAAGAAGGGAAAATTGATAACTTCTTGAAGTATGCTCTCCTCTTGCACTTAGTGTGATCTGGAGGATCAGAAAAGAGAGTTATTGGTTCAATAATTTCTTAAGTATGCTCTCTTCTTGCACCTAGTGTGACCTGGAAGATCAGAAAGAGAATTATTAGCCCAACTTAAAAATAAAAAAAATGACATGCATAGAGCAAGAGATTCTAGGGGAAGGTTTATAGCTAGAGCCAAGAGTTCAATTTTCACAACTCCATCTTCTTCAAGGCATAGACAAGATTCACCACCATTTACCCCTAACCTTAATATTCTTGGAATTCAAGGAGCAGCTGAATTAGAGGATTCTCCTACACCATCTACCAAATCTCATTTAGAAGAAGACCCTTTCTTTACTTCTACAGGAGAGTATATTGTAATCAAAGAAGTAGAATCACCTGAAGAAGAAAAGGAAGAAACTCCCTCTCATCCTCCCTTGATAGAAGAACCAGAGGACTCTAAGGACTCTGAAGAAACTATAATGACAGAGGAAGTAGTAGATGGATTCGGAGGTAGAGGTAGAGGTAGAGGAGGAGGAAATAATGGAGGCAACAATGGTGGAGGTGGAGGTAATAATGGAAGAAATAGGGAAGGAGAAAACTCGTTTGGATTCCCTATAGTTGATGAGGAAACTCATACAAAGATGAAAAACATCTCACCATATTTCCTCCCCAACTTTTATGGATTGCGAAGTGAGGATCCTGAAACATTTCTGTTTGAGTTTGAATTCGTGTGCCGAACCTATGACTATATGGAAGACTCTCAAAAACTCAAACTGTTTCCTTCAACATTGAAGGGAGCCGCTTTGAAATGATTCATGGGATTAGTCACCCAATCTATTAGGACTTGGAATAATATGAAACAAACATTTTTGGATAGATACCTGGACTATTGCATGCCCACCAATCACAAGGATGAGGTATTCAAAATGGTGCAAAAAGAAGATGAAAATTTGGAGGATTTACTTGAAAGATTTCAATACAACTTAAAAAGAGCAAAGATGAGCAACTTAGATGAGGAAAATTTGAAAGACCTTCTATTAAAATCCATCAGAGATGAATGGATAGATATTTTAAACATGATGGGGAAAGGAGACATTTCTCAACTTCCACTTCGTGACATAACAGAACTATGTATCCATCTCTCAAGGGGAAAATCTAAAACGGGAAAAGGGCCTAGAGATCCTTCTCTTATCAGGGAAAACAAATCTGCAACTGGATCATTAAGTAGGGCAAAGATTGGCAATATGCTTGATGAATTCAAAACTGATATCTTAGGGAGCCTTAGTGAACAACTAGACACCCTTAAAATTCAAAACAAGCAGAAAGCAGAAACTGATGCTCTAGCCATCTTTTGTCAGAGAATCATGAGACCAAGGATTGTCCTTCAATTCCTGGACTCAAAACTGTCTTTCAAGAAGATCCAAATTCAGTATAATCTCTCTGTTTTGTTGCAAGAAGACCTTGGCAAGGGAAACAAACTCAAGGGTGTAACAACCCTATGAATTTTCAACCCCCACCAAATTGGAATCCTTGGCAACAACCTTGGCCCCAACCTCAAAATCCATATCAGTCATGGGTACAAGGTATGCAAAATCCTTATGGGAGATTTGCTCAATTTTATCAATATCCTCCATATTTTCAAAATCAACAAGCTCCACAACTTCCAAACCCAAATCTACAACTTTCATTGCCATTTCCACAACAACAACCTTCTCAAAAAAATCCAAATCCTCAACTCATGCTTCCATTCCAACAAAAGACAAATCAACTTCCAGCTCAGCCATTGCCAAATCCTAACAATAAAAATCCTCATAATACTTACATGATAGAAGGACAACAATTTCCTACCTATATGATTGTTCCTCTCAATGATGTACAACTCAGGTCTGGTAGAATTTTAGAAAAACCTTCTATAGATGTCCAAGAGCAAGATACCTCTAAGGAGGACTCTCTTAAAGTCAATAAGGGTTCTGAGGAAGCATATCTTCAAAACTAAAACATTCAAAAAGAGAAAGAAAATTTAACCCCCACAACTCCTATAGTTGAGCAACCTGCATCTTCATCCACACCTCCTTTCCCTGAAAGATTACAAATTGATAAAGGGGTGGAAAAACAAATCTTGTTGCCTAAATATGATTTTCTAGATGAATTAAAGAATGTTTGTATCAAGATTCCCTTGCTACAAGCCATTAGAGAGATTCCTATTCTAGCAAAAACAATAAAGGAGTTGAGTCTCAAAAGACCGGGAAGGAAACTAAGAGATACAAGAAGAATCCACCTGGTAGGAAAAATTGCAGATATCATGATGGGAAAAATTACCATGCAGAAGTATGTAGATCCAGGTAGTCCAATTGTCAAGACACATATAAATGGGATAGAAATTCCAAACAAATTGATTGACTTAGGGGATGCTATCAACATTATGAATAGACAGATTATGGAACAGCTAAAACTTCCTAATATTCTTTTTACACCTACTTTACTGCAACTTGCAGATCGATCAATTATCAAACCAGATGGTGTATTAGAAGATATTTCAGTCTCCTTAGATTCTTGGGAATATCTAGTAGATTTTATGATTTTGACTCCCAAGAGTAATCTAGGAGGGCACCCACTTATTTTAGGAAGACCTTGGCTAGCCACAGCTGATGCTTTCATTAGTTGTAGATCTAGGGATATGTACATTTCTAATGGTAATTCGACAAAGAAATTCAATTTGTATCCTCCAGCAAAAGCAATCACAGAAGTAGGAGACAATGAATGGGTCGATGATGAGGACACTATACAACATGTCTTTACCATTTCTGAAATCAGTGAGGATAGTCAAATTCTGAACACATTAGAAAATTTTGGACATCTTCAGAATATGACCCCACACAATTTCAGTTGGAATCTGACATTGAATATTTATCATCAAGACAAATGTCTCTTTACTCTATGGAAGAGTTCGGTAGTTCTACCATTGAGATTTTTCCAGGAAAAACATTGAATATCAACAAAAATTTGAAAAAGTCACAACAGGAAGAACTAACCAAAATCTTGCAAAAACATTCTACTGCATTTGCATGGGAGTATACTGATATGAAAGGTATTGATCCTAAGACTTGCATCCATCATATCTATATTGAGGAAAATAGTAGACCAATCAGACAACCTCGGAGAAGGATGAATCCAAACCTTAGGGAGATAGTGAAAGAAGAGCTCCAAAAACTACTCAATTTAAACTTCATTTATCCAATTTCAGATAGCCGATGGGTTTCTCCTTTGGTTATAGTACCTAAAAAGAATGGTAAATGGAGGGTATGCATTGATTACAGGGAATTGAACAAAGCAACTTTGAAGGATCACTTTCCTTTGCCCTTTATCGATCAGGTATTAGATACATTAGCAAGCAAAAAGTACTTTTCATTTTTGGATGGTTTTAGTGGCTATAATCAAATTCAGGTAGCACCTGAAGATCAAGATAAGACCACATTTACCTGTCCATGGGGGACTTTTTCCTATCGAGGGCTTCCTTTTGGGTTATGTAATGCACCCGAAACATTCCAAAGAGCAGTACTAGGAATTTTTTCTGATCTAATCCATGATTGTGTAGAGGTTTATATGGATGATTTTACAGTTTATGGTAATTCATTTGAAGAGGCATTAGAAAATTTAAAAAAAGTCCTTATAAGATGTAAAGAAACAAACCTTTCATTAAGCCATGAAAAATGCTTTATGATGTTTGCTGAAGGTATTGTTTTGGGGCATCATATTTCAGGAGATGGGATTAAGGTTGATAGATCAAAAGTTGAAGTCATATCCAAGTTGCCTATTCCAAATTGTCAAAGAGATGTTAGAAGTTTTCTAGGATTTACTGGATACTATAGAAGATTTATAGAAAACTTCACCAAAATAGCATCTCCACTCTTCAAACTGCTTACAAAAGATTGTGAATTCAAATGGGATCCTGATTGTCAATCGGCCTTTGAAACTTTGAAAACAAGAATATCTGAAGCACCTATCTTGAGAGGACCAAATTGGAAACTCCCTTTCCATATTTCTACAGATGCTTCAGATACAGCTCTAGGAGCTGTGTTGGTTCAAAAGGATTTAGTCCCTTATGCCATTTACTATACCAGTAAAAATTTGACTCCCACTGAGTTGAACTATACTGTAACTGAAAAAGAGTTTTTAGTTGTTGTTCATGCGATCAATAAGTTTAGACATTATATAACAGGCTATGAAAATTTTATTCATACTGATCATTCTGCGATTAGATATCTAATGAACAAACCTGTTACTAATGGCAGAGTGACAAGATGGCTCCTACTTTTGCAGGAATTCAATATTACTGTGTTGGATAGACCAGGGAAACAAAATACAGTGGCTGATTTCTTGTCTAGGATTCAGAATACTAAAGAAGATTCTCCTGTAGAGGATAAGTTTCCTGATGAATACTTGTTTGCAGTAACTACTAAGACCCCTTGGTATGTAGATATTGCTAACTATTTGGTTACAGGGAAACTGCCTCCACATTTATTTCCAAGTGAAAGAAGAAATATTATTCAGGAGAGTTCAAAATATTCATGGATTTCTAACGAATTGTTTAAAACAGGGCCAGATCTTGTGATCAGAAGATGTGTCAGGGAGGATGAAATGCATGATATCCTCAAGGCATGTCATGATGAACCATGCGGCGGACACTTTGTTGACAAAAGGACAGCCTATAAAATCCTCTCTTTAGGATATTGTTGGCCTTCCCTCTTCAAAGATGCAAAACAATATGTCAAAAGGTGTGACAGCTGCCAAAGAGTGGGGAAACCTACCCTTTCAAATGAAATGCCATTGCAACCACAGGTACTCATCGAACCCTTTGAAAAATGGGCTTTAGATTTCATTGGACCTATTAATACACCATCTAAGCAAAAGAAGTATATATTGGTTTGTACTGATTATGTTACTAAATGGGTGGAAGCCAAAGCATTAGTGTCTGCTACTGAAAATTCAGTTGTTAATTTTCTTTATGAGGATATTTTTACTCGCTTTGGTGTTCCAAGAGAAATTGTGACAGATCAAGGAAGCCAATTCACATCCAACCTGGTGGAGAAGTTGATGGAAGAATACAAAATCAAGCACAGAAGATCTACTCCTTACCATCCGCAAGCAAATGGTCAAGTGGAGTCTACAAAAAAAGTTCTCGAAAGTATCATCACCAAAATTGTTCATCTACACAAAAGAGATTGGGCAGAAAGGCTTCTTGAAGCCTTGTGGGCCTACAGAACTACATGGAGAAATACAACAAGACATTCTCCCTATGAACTTGTTTATGGGAAAGAAGTCCTGCTCCACATTGAGTTCCAAGTCAAAACCTTCAAGATGGCAGTTCAGTTGGGGATGGATCTATCAGAAGCCCAAAAGCATAGAATGGAGCAGTTGAATGAGCTAGATGAGATCAGACAAGAGGCAATTCTAAGAACTGGTCTAGTTCAATATCAAAGAGCTAAATGGCATGACAAATACATCAAAGAGAAGAAGTTTCAAGAAGGAGATTGGGCATTGCTATTTGATTCCAAGTTTAAAGATTTTAAAGGAAAATTTCAGACTCAATGGCTTGGGCCATATGAGATTGACAAGATCTTTAGCAATGGAGCGGTAAAAATCAAGACCATTGATGAATCTCAAACTCCTCTTATTGTGAATGGCCACAGATTAAAGATCTATCATAAGCCACTCTCAAAAGAGGAATTTGTCAAAATGTTTCAAGATAATTCTGCAATAAGGCTGGTGAAGAAGAATCCTTCTTCTCCACAAGCCTAACATTTGTTCTTTTCAGTTTCAAAATTTAAAAAAAAAAATTGTATAAGCCTGAAAACCAATCACTGATTGGCAGTCTTATACAGAAAATGTAGGGTGAAAATCAAGAACACTTGACACCCTATATTTTCCAAAAAAAATTCCCTCTCTCTCTCATTTCACAAGTTTTATGACAACCTACTCCATTTCATTCCACTTCATTCCACTCCACTTCATTTCATTTCACTCCATTTCATCTATTTCATTTCATTTCACCAATAAAAATTTTCTTTCATGACCATTTTTCATTCAGTCAGTTATCATCTATCCATCTCCATTCACCCAAATAATTGTTGTGTCAGTTTCCGCAGCTGACACCAGTTTCCGCAGCCAGAAGCAGTTTCTGCAGCCACCACTCTGTTTTTCAAAAAATTACAGTCAGATGTTAGTTCAACAATCATGAAATCAAATGCAGGTATGAGGACATATTATGAAGACATGAGGCATTCAAAAGCATCAACGAGGAGCAACTGATTGAAGAATGGCAAGAATTCCAAGGTATGAGTAGAAATTTATTTCAAATGGCATTCAAGCACATTTTTACATAGTTATAAACCATAGCTCCATTATATGCAATGATTGCGTTGATAACTCCATAACCGTTCCACGATCTCTATACAATTCCCCCACAATCCTTGCATTCATTTTTAAACGGCCTCATAATCAAGCCTCCGGTCTTCACTCGTGTTCGGCTATACTTTAATACTCCACCTGTAATCATGGAACGTGGTTGATTTGACTACGGATTCTCTCAGCTATACAAAATCCGCAGTCGTTTCATAAATGTGCTTGCGTCTACTCTGCAGCCACCCAATTTTAAATACTGCCAGATGCACTTTACTCCCCCTACTGTTCTATTAACCTCACGGCTGCATTTCCACCGTGCTCACATAAGCCTTCACCCCATTTTGTTCTCTGTTCCGCTTCATTCCGTGTACCTATTCTCTGATATCCGCTTACAGTCACTGGTCTCCTTCATAAACCCTGTTCATTTTTGCTAATTCAACCGTCTTACCTCTGCTAAACCCTCCTCATGCAGACGAGTTTTAAAGAACAGAAGGAAGGATGGGTCGGTTGTTGAGGACAGAACCATAGGGACCCAAATTTATGGAAGGATACCCGCAAGTCAAAGACATATTGAAAAAGGAAAAATGGCTTCGGTTTATTCAAAAGTTTAAAGGCTACAATAAGGAGGTAACAAAATCTTTTGCGAGGTCTTTCAATGGTCTGGAGGTAGAAATTGGGGACCTCAAATTTACAGTGACTGAGGTATCCATAGCAGCTGCTACAGAACTCCCTCAAGAAGGTGAACGTTGGTTCAAGAACAAGAGCATTGGCGAGGAAGCCTGGAGAGTGATCCTACGTAACCCAGGTATGGATGTCACCATTTTCAAAAAGGGAATTTTTTTCCATGCTTTAAAAGAAGAGTGGGCCAGTTTACTGCTGGTTATTCAAAATTTTATCACCTGTGAGGGACGTTTTGGATCAATGTACAATTATCATACTCGACTGTTGATGAATTTCCTAGACAACCAGACCCTCAATCTGCCATACTTTTTACTAAATAGTTTGAAAAGATGTCTGTAACCATCCAAAAACATCTGAGGGACGTAGAACCACATTTGTATCACCATGGTCTCGTGAAAATCTTGATAGAAAAACAATTAAAAGAGAAAAAGGACACCTGGGAGCAGTTTTTAATTAGAAATTTCTTTGAAGAACCCCAAGAAACCCCTGAAGGCAGTACATCAAAAAGAAGTAGAATAAAGAGAACAGGTGATAAAACTCAAAGCACTCCTACTAACACAGTTGAAAGAACTAGTAGAGAAGAAAGACTATCTAAAAGGAGGAAGGAAAAGACTGAGGGTAAAAAGCCAACAAAATCAAAAGAGAAAAGAAGCATTGAGGTTGTGCATCAAAACCCTTCCTCAGAAGAATACCATCAAGTATTTTCTGAGAGACTATTTCACCTTCAGGAACAGTCAGCTATGGCCAAAAAGAAAGGAAAAGAAAAACAGAAGGAAAAATATAGTAGTCCACAGCATGTAAGAAGCACCAGGCTTAAAGGAAAGTGGAGGAAAGCACAAACAAAAGGACCCCATTTTATTGATTTGGAAGGAGGAACACCTGAACAAACTCCAGCTGACCGTAGTCCACCTCATTCTCAGCCAAACGTTGAAACTAGTCCTCAAGATGTTGATATGAGTCCTTTTCGGCCAGATTTTGAAGTCAATTCTCCTCCACAGCATTTTGGCAACAGCCCAAGGAAAACGACACCTGAGATAGATCCAAAGCATCAAGAGGTGTATGATTACATATAATACTTAGAAAGAACAGCCACGGGTCCCAGCACTTCATCCACTCAGCCTCACACAGCACAAAAAGCTCTAGTCCAATCGTTGAAACAAGAAGTCTTTGAGTTGGAGGTTTTAAATAGACATATTAAAAATGAAAATGAAGCACTAAAGGAGCAAAGCAGATTGGACAAGATCATTCATGACAACACTATGCTACGTCTGGGACTGTGGCACAAAAAGAACAGGAAATTGAAGAAGAAATGCAAGAAGATAAGTAGAGCATTGATTAATCTCAAATTCAGATGCTTGATGAAGAAGCCCAGGATGTTAGCAGCACCAAGAAAGAGGAGAAGAGGACTGGATGTACTGGCAGAGGTATCAGGGCATATGAATTGAAGGAGGATGATCAAAATTTTGGTTGCATGGGGACATGCAACACCTTCACATTGGGGGTATGTTGAGTCCCAAACTTGCATCTTTCCTATACACCTTTCTAGACTTTTTCCATTTACCTGGACCTCCTAAGTCATCAACATCATTGCATATTAATCATAAAAGAGCATTTAAAGTGGTTTTTAACTATGTTTTGTGTCTTTTGTTTGCATTAGATTTTTTCTCATTGAGCTGTAAAATCTTGTCACTTTCCGCAGCTGCTTCAACTTTCCGCATCCATTTTCTTAAAGTCTATATTGCAGGTGTCTTCAGGCAAATCAAGCCACGTGGGCAAGTTGCAAATGACATGGATATGGATCGAGTCCTATTGGTTCAGTCGAATTCACCAAAGAAGGCCGTGGTCAAAGGTAGTCAAGCGATGGTCAACCTAAGAGTCCTACGGTGACAGAACTCCGTTTTTCACCACGTGAAGACTTGCGTGGCCGTTCCTAAATCTCAGGGGACATATCAACACCTGTGAACTGCTCCATAAGCCGAATCCAACGGCCACCCTCCATAGATTTAATCTTCACGGCAGCCATAATGCTAGATTTCTGGACATGGTTGTTCACGTGTCTTTTATCAGCGCAGATTGTAGGAAAGTAGTTATGTCATCTTCTGTTATAAATAATGCGTTCTCATACGCATAGTAGCTAGCTTCTGTAATGTAATTTTGCTGAAAAGAAATCTCACTGTGCCGTGACATTATTTCCTTGTTATGACTGTGTTTTGAATACATGAGAAGACTCTGTTCATAAGCATAATTCGTGGTTGATAGTTGTTGCCCGAGGATTGTGCAGAGGGCCCCTGCACACGCCGAGGTTTTGTTTATTGTTATATAGTTTCATGCTTTATTTCCTTACGTTCATTATGCCATAGTTATTCACGTGTATATATATTACATCTCTTATGGTATTAACGTTTTATTTCTGTCCATAATTTTTCATGCTTTATACTACTATTAACTGATCAGTGTCTTTGTTCCAGATTACAGTAGGCAGCCCGGGCATTTGCACATAGTTTTACAATGACTAATGACATGGAATTAGTCTTGTCCTTCTGCTAATTTATTTTTATTAGCTTTTAATTCCAGCACTATTATTATTTATTTTAGTTTTGTACATTTTCTTTATTAGTTAGATTAGATATTAAATTACTCATGTCATTATCAGTTACCTCCGAAAGCCATAGCGAGACTAATGGTGAGGGATTGAAGTATGAGTGTGTAATTTGATATTAGTTTATTTTTCTGCAAATTAGATATCAGATTGCTCAAGTTGTTTATTATTACCTCCGAAAGCCATAGCGAGACTAATGGTGAGGGGTCAGAATATGAGTTGATGTAATTTGATTTTAGCTTTACTTTGCTTGCAATTCTTGGATTTCTTTGAGCACGGTTTCTTTTGTATTTAGACAGCAGCAAGGGTAATGGGTTTCATGATCAATAGTTCACTGTTTGTTTGACTAGTATAGTGGCACATTTTCATTTTCTTTTAGGAATTAATTTTGTCATTGCATGTTTTAAAAACCCTTTTGAAGTTTGAAGTTTGGGAAATCATTATAAAGGACATCATTGCCTTGAACATTTATATCCATACTTGTCTTTTAGAATTTCCATCTCACATTAGGAAACCAACCAAGATAAAAACCCCCAAGATAAATAACAAACCCAAAAACGACAAAAAGTAAGAGATAGGTTATCTTGCACATATAGTGCGCCACACTTCGTCAGCTTACGAATCCCGGATTGACAAATTAATGTAGCAATTTAGGACACACTAAATTGACCAAACAATTTTCCATCTCCCTATAGTGCATCATTTAGTATAATTAGGAAAAATTGTAGGTGGTCCATTATCTGCACATTGTTTACTTTCTGAAAGGAAAA
The DNA here is from genome assembly GCA_034641835.2 of Pinus albicaulis. Lineage (NCBI taxonomy): Eukaryota > Viridiplantae > Streptophyta > Pinopsida > Pinales > Pinaceae > Pinus > Pinus albicaulis. The sequence goes on from CM076577.1 coordinate 1,291,499,268, forward strand.
ATCAAACATAGTGTAATTAGGAGGGACTGTAAAGGATCATTGCATATCCACATCCTATAAAATTGGGATTGTACACTTCATTACACACACGAAGATTCAATAAGATATGACCTTGGTCCTCTTCTTATCATCAATTCACCAAGGCACACCATAATCAAAGTAAGGCTCCTTAAAACTAGCCATTAATTGAACTCATTAAAATCTCCCCACAGGGGCCACAAAAGAATTAATAGTTCAAATCAGGACCATTGGAGGTAGGCATCCAATAAGTCAACATGGTCATTTTACATTCTTGAATTATAGAAGTTGAATGTTTAGGGAGCTTAAAATCTATCTATCCGCCCACTGAACAGAATTCTGGGGCACTACAGAGACCCAATTCAGAGGGGGTTAAGATTAGGCCCAGTATGTGTGGTACTATTTGGGGCTACCTGACCCATATAGTGCTTGATACTAGTAGCTGAATACCAAGAAGCTCAAGGCTCGAACGCTCGCTTGGGATGACTGTGCTTTAGTGGCCAAATCTAGGGCATCCTTCCCTATAGGTGACGGTGAAGGAAACACTACATCCTCTTACCTTTACCTTGGTTGATTCTTCGGCTGCTAGAAGGCGTCACCAATCCTTTTGGAACGTTAGCCCCAGTACCCACCAGAAGATATCTTCACAAGGCCTAGTTACATTTTAGAGTGTGAGGACGATTAGGTCTTCTAGGATTTTTTAGTATCATATGCGAAACAACCAAAACCATATTTTTTGATTGCTTGATCACAAAGGATTAATCTAAAGGATAAATTTACCTTTTATTTTTTGCTTTGTTTTATGTATGTGATTGCATTTTTTTCTTTCATAATAATCTCCCTCCTCTCTGAAAAAATAAAAAATATTTCCAAAATTAAACTAATTCAACACCATAATGGACCCAACAGGACCTCATCGATCTAGATGTTTTTTGGACCTCCCCCCATTATAGGGAGGGGTGTCAGGTCTTTCACCATTCAGGCATAAAAGATGACACATATCCAGCGTTATTGGTTCATCCTTTATTGGGGCATATTTAGTTGTAAACTTCCAAGGATCACCCAATGCCACACCTGTGGAAACCGCCTCAGGGTCACCACACACCACCCCTCCCACAACCCCGAGAGGGCAGAGGAGAGCTACCTGTTTAGGGAGCCAACAGAACACATAGTCAGGTACGTCACAGGGTAATATTCCCTAGACACCCCCCATACACAACCAGATTCCTATGTTTACATATTCCACAATGGCACTCAACACTTAGTTACATTTCCTAGCACCATTAAATCTCAAAGTTCTATCAAAGTTAACGAAATTACACTCATCATTTTGTGGTGATTATGGAAATTACACTCATCATTTTCCTAAAATACCTGAGCTAAAGAAGCTCCAAGGTAACCATGGATGAGGGGACCTACACAACAAACAGCAGTAATGCAGGAGCCCTTCCCAAATTACACTCATCATTTTCCTAAAATACCTGAGCTAAAGAAGCTCCAAGGTAACCATGGACCGGGGGACCTACACAACAAACAGTAGTAATGCAGGAGCCCTTCCCCCACCAAGGGACGGTCAGTACCCAACAGCAACAACCACCCCCAAATGATTCTGGTAACAATAACTATGAAATATATATGACTGATGAGGAAATTGTATTTCAAACATGGAATCGAAGCTATGATACCCTGCCAGACACCAGTTCGTCAGGGGCCAGCACGAGTGCACCTACCGCATCGTTAACTATATCAAAAATTCCTATTATACCACTGCCAAATATGGCTAAGGGTCCAACAATGCGAGTAGGACACCACTCCAAAGTGGACCATAACTATAGCATCATGGATGATTTAGCACAATCTCTCACTACCATGTCAACTTTGGAGGTCCTGCAATCTTGCCGAAAGAAAAGGAAATCCTTAATTTCCACGTTAGGTGCCATCGACCCTGCCGATTCGCGCCTAATGGATTTTTACTTAGATAAAGCCACCCCCATGTTTCCTTCATTGGTCGCCTTCTAGATACCAATGTCATTGCAGAACATCACTATAGACCGATGCATCATTGACGAGGGTGCATCTACATGCATCATGTCAAAAAGTGTTTGGAAGAAGTTAGGATCTCCCGAACTGAAGCCATCTGACAAGGGAAAATTTTAGGGGCTAATATTCACAGGTGCGCTAATATTCCATGCTTTTTCCACAAAAAAGTTTCGCCAATTTCCATTTTTTCTAAAAATGAATTCGCCCAATTTTTATAGTATAAAATTATTTTACTTAAAAATCGCTAATATTATATATTTTCTAATATAAAACAAGTAGAAATCTAAATAGTTTTACAAAATTATCCTAAAAAATTTTAAATTTTGGATATTAGGGACTAGTAATATTAGCCAAGGTTTCTAAATTTTAAGATAAACTTTCATTTGACATCACACTTAGAGCATACGATGGATGCCCTTTTGCCCCTGTCAGTCTCTATCAAAATGTATCAGTCGGCTTGACCAGCAAGACGGTACTTATATACATTAAGGTCTTGGACGCTCAACTTAATTAAAATATACTCCTTGGGCAGAGTTATATGCATGCCATGTTTACCATAGCATCCTCTGTCTTCCGGATTATGATGTTCCCCCACAATTATCACATCATCACCATTGACTAGTTGACATACCATGACAAGCGACCCATGACGGCCGCAGATGTCATTCTACCCTATGTATAAACATCTATCAAATCGCTCATGCGGTACCAAGAATATGGCCCTGGCTAGTTCAAACAGTCATTTATCCTTGTATCATTCCTAGGTGATCCCCCGGTCATACTAGAATCATTCTTTGACATCATAGGGGCCTCGATGTGCATGATCCCATCATCAAACACCGAAACCATCCAGGAGACGGAGACTAGTAGTAATGAAATTGAGGCCACATGCATGGATTTTCTACCCTATGCCATCTCCTAAACTCCATTTCTATATCCTCCACCTGGTTTCGTGTCACAACAGGTTTTGGAAACATTAACATTGCCAAACATGTCTTTCGCGATACCTGTATGGTACCTGGTCCCACCAACCATGTTGGGAGCCCCTGGCATTACATCTACAGGAATAACACCCATCCCTCCTTAGGAGGCGACACTAGTTAAATATATTCTCATAGCAACGCCAGTGAAAATGACCAGGAAAACCCACAAAAAAGGGAAAAAGATAGAAAACCCCATCATGCCAAGTGAAATGCAACCTTGTGCATTGCGCGATATTGTATGCCATCCTACCAATATCTGCCTGGAGTTAGATGAATTAAAACCTCTCCTAAGATCTGAACGAAATACCATGGTAACAAGTTCTAGTAAAAAGGAACCATCCACAAAAAATCAAGGCAAATCATTGCATACCAATCACGCATGTGCTATCTGCAAAAATTATGGGCATTACACTCATCATTTCCCAAAAATGATGCGATATCGGGATGCCTTACATGCCCTAGAACAATCATATTAGGAGTATCCCCCCATGCAGACAAATGGGGAAGAACTTTGGTTCATATTGTATCTTCAAGAGGTATGGCAGTCACTTGAAAGACTCCCATTTGTTCCTCCTCCACCCGTCCAGCGATGTTCACTCTGTGATGAACTCGATCATTTCATCACCGGCTGTGCAGCCCTGGATCTATTTCAAAGATGGTATCATGTTAACCTAGCATACTATGTCGGTCTATAAGCAGCTCAGTATTCCTATCGAATATGTTCTAGCAATCAACGATTACGTCATTTCCATTACATCCCTTGATTTCATTCAGCATTAACCAGTTTACACATGGCCATAATGCGCCTCTCCCAAGGAGACGGTTCGGATACAGAATCCATGGAAATCTAGACAATGTAAGAGGAGATGACAAGCAGATCCATTCTCATTTTGTCAGCGGAAAAGTGGTTGATTGGGTGATCCAATTGGATATTGGTGGCCACCTGTCTATTCCACTTGGGGCCCCACCATTGTCTCTTTCAGTTTTTTTTTTTTCACAACTTACTATTTTTAGCAGTTTTTCGGGTCCTGAACTTTTGAAGCAATTTTGAGGCCCCAAACGGAGATAGTATGCCGAAGTTAAGTCCCCAGGAAGTTGAAACACCAATTTACACAAACAAGGCCCATAGTTTTGGCACTTCATCTCCTAGGGTTAGGTTTTGGATGTTTAGAGTTCTCCATTGTTTCTCCATAATAAATAGGCCCTCGAGCCTCATTGTAACATAGTTCAGAGGTCTATAGCCACCACATCTCTTCTCAGACATTCTCTACCAGCACCCTAGCTATTTTATTTCTATCATGTTTGTAACCATATTTCTGTGATTTGATATTAATTAAATGAAGCCTTATTTCCGTTGTATTTATATGTTTATGGTTATTACTGTATTTTGTTGTGTTCCTGCATAAATCCGGATCAGTGGTATCAGAGCGGTCTAATTTTTCTCGATCCTTCTTTGCATGTCCCCAACGAGGTCGGGTATAAGGAGTTAGGGCTCGATCTGGTGGAACCTTTGCAAGATCAGCCTCGCAAACCCCGACGGACACCCATGGGGGATGAAAAGAAAGATGAGGGAGCAGGAGATCCTATCAAAATATTGCTCGAGGAGGCCCTAGAAAAACAAAGGAATGCGATGATGGATAAATTTTCCCAGATCATTCAACGACTACCCACCGGCGGTGCATCTGCATCCGACAACCACTCTAGAGGCGCGACTCCCTTTAAGGTACAAGTAAACTTTGACATTCCCATATTTGAGGGTAAAATAGATGCAGATGCCATAGATAGATGGTTGAATCTATTAGAAGGATATTTCTCAGTTCATTACTTTTCTAACCGGGAGAAGATTATTTTTTCACTCCTCAAAGCTACCCCACATGTCAAGGACTGGTGGGAAACCTACTGTGAGAAAAAGGACGCGATAGAACCCTCTCTATTCTCAGTCGTACCCACTTAGAATTTGTTTTGAGTTGCCATCAAGGAAAAATACTATCCCGTGGGGAGCTATGAGGACAAGTACATACAATGAACCATGTTGCGGCAACAAAGTGATCAAGATGTGCATGAACTAATGAATTTGTTCCATACCCTACGTACAAAGTTGGGTATCAAAGATTCAGAGAAACATTTGATGCTAAAGTATTGCATTTGTCTTCACATATACATTCAGGAGGAAATGGAGTTCCTCGACATCTCCTTGTTTGGTATGTCCTACCATTATGCTGCCAAGATTGAGCAAAAATTCAAACAGAAGAATCAAGACTTTGGATCTTCGAATCAAAAGCAAGGGAAAGGTGCCCCCAAATTGCAGAACAAAGGGCAAAGACAAGGCATGGCAGCCCAAGACAGCCTGCCAAAGAAACAAGCAAAGAACAACATTGTGAAGCCAAAGAAGGACACGAGAAAGTGGTGTGAGTTCCATAAGAGCTCTACTCACAACACAAGTGAGTGTCGGGCCAAGCAGTCGCTGGTGGCTGAGACGAGGGCTTCTAAATCAGATGCATGCTCCAACTCTGAATCAGAACATGACAAGGGGGATGATAAAGGGAAGCATATTATTGATGTGGAGCCCAATGCCACTGTTGCCACTACGAAGATCTTGAAGGAGGAACCAAAATATCCAGAGGAGGCAGAGCGTCTCTTCCACTCCCAGATGTGGGTAAAATATTCCCTGCTACAGTTCATTGTCGACAATGGGAGCCAAAATAACATCATTTCAGTAGATGTCGTGAAGCATTTCGGCTTACCGACCACAGCACACCCACAACCATACACCATCAGGTGGCTTCACCAAGGACAGGATCTCCGCGTCAGCCAGCAGTGTTGCCTTCCCTATAGCATCAAAACCTTCATGGATGAGGTATTGTGTGACATTGCTCCTATTGATGTTTCTGATGTATTATTAGGCCAACCATACTTGTGGAAACGACATGCTATGTATGAGTCTCGACCTCGCGTTGTTATTGTTACTTTGGGAAATAAATTGTACAGAATACCAGAGGTACCACCGCCTCCCACTATCTCTTTGGTTACTGGAAAACAATGCAGTAAGCTCATTTCCCAAACCAAGAAATTTGTTTTCCTGATGATCCGCCCCCGGGGCAAGAAGAAGACTATGGCCACGACCTCCAGACATGGCTCCTCTGCATGACAACAACAAATGGACAAGGTTGTGGAGGAGTACGGGGACATCTTCACCTCTCCCACAAGGGTGCCTCTACACTGTTAGGTCAAGCACCCCATTGACCTGACCCCAGGTGCACCACTACCCAATGGACCGATCTATAGGCGCTCTATTCTAGAGAATGATTAAATCAAGAGGCAGATTCAGGAGCTGCTGCAGAAAGGTCACATCCGGCCAATTTCATCACCATGTGGGAGCCCGATCGTGTTGGTACAGAAGAAGGATGGGGCTTGGAGACTCGGTATTGACTATCGGGCGCTGAACAAGATCACCGTCCAGAATAGGTACCTAATCCCATGGATTGATGACCTTTTGGACCAACTCAAAGGAGCAAAATATTTCAGCAAGATCGACTTGAAGTTTGGGTATCACCAAGTACCAGTCGAACCCTCTGATGTGTGGAAGACTGCCTTCAAAGCCAAGGAGGGCCTTTTCAAATGGCTCATCATGCCTTTCGGATTAACAAATGCTCCTGCAACCTTCATGAGGTTGATGGATGACATCTTGCATCCATTCACCAACTCATTTGATGACATTCTGATCTTCAGCCAGAATTGGGAAGAACACCTCCACCACATCCTAGAAGTCCTCCAAACACTGCGGCAACACAAGTTGTGTGCCAATTTGAAGTTCACTTTTGGCATGACCGAGGTTCAATATCTGGGATACATTATTGATGAAAGGGGGGTGCATGTGGATCTAGCCAAGATCCAATTCATTCGGGATTCGCCATCCCCAACCACCCTAACAGAGCTTCACAGCTTTCTGGGTCTTGCTAATTTCTACCGCAGGTTTGTGTTGGGATTCTCTCATATCACTTGGCCCTTGAGTCAAGTCACCAAGGGAGGAGCAAAAGAAAATTTCTGTTGGTCGGAATCTCAATGGAAGGCGTTCATAGAATTGAAACATCGCCTCTGTTTTTCCCCAGTGCTCACATTACTAGACTTGCAACAATGATTTGAGATCGAGAAAGATGCTTCTAACTATGCTATTGGGGTAGTTCTTACTCAACATGGGCATCCAGTGACATATCACAGTGATACATTGTCCAACACAGTTCGAAAGTATCCCACTTATGACAAAGAAACGTATTCCATTGTGCAGGCTTGTCGACAATGGAAACATTACATTTTGGGGAAGGAGACAATCATCCACATAGACCACCGACCCCTGCAGTTCATATAGACATAAGGGAAGTTGCAGAACAATCACCATCAGAAGTGGTCCACATATCTGCAACAATTTCATTTGAACATCAAGTACAAGAAGGGTAGCACCAACAATTTTTCAGACTGCCTTAGCCGACCACCGATCGTGGCCATAACCACCGTTCTCAACTCTTGTGGGCATGAGACTTCTGATTGGCTGCTTCTCTACAAGAGTGATCCAGAATTTAGCTACACATATAAGGCACTCTTGGGGGGTATGCAAGTTCCAAATTTTCACCTCCAAGATGCACTATTATGTCACCTAGGACACCTTTGTGTTCCTTCAAGCGAGCATGCCAAGATGATATGGGAAGCGTACTACAGTCAAGTCACTAAGAATTTTGGGGTCGAGAAAACAATGGCAGTACTGCAGAAGTATTTCTATTGACCGAACCTTTGACAGGATGTCGGGAAGTACATCATATCCTGCACTGCTTGTGCCATTGCCAAACTGACCATCAAGAAGCAAGGGCTCTATACTCTGCTACCTACCCCTAGTCGACCTTGGGAATCCATCTCCATGGATTACATGTCAAGCCTTCGTTCTACTAAGCATGGAAATGACTGTATTTTCATGGTCGTCAACAGATTCTCAAAGATGGTCATTATGGCGGCCTGCAAGAAGAATATCACAGAAAAAGCCACTGCTAAACTCTTCTTTGAACGAGTGTTGTTTCCTCAGCACATTTTGGTCCAGCCTCTGGTCAATGTTGGACACCAAGCTCACCAAATCCATAGATTTCTATCCCCAAACTGATGGCTAGACAGAGGTCGTCAACAAGATGATTGTACACATTTTGTGCATGTACAATTCAAAGAATCCACGCAAATGGGATGAGAGCCTTCCCTATGTACAACACAGTTATAACCTGGCTCTCCACAACTCAACCGGCCACAGCCCCTTTCAGGTGGGCTTGGGATTCCAGCTGCTATGTCCCATTAACATAGCCATGTCATTTGCAGCAACTTAGGCCGATTCAGCTCATGTCCAGTTTGAAGCTGAAAAAGCAAACAACTTCATCGAGCGCATTCAGCATATCCACCAACAAGTTCATGACATATTGGACAGATCCAATGCTAAGTACAAGCAACGACATGATCAACATCGGGTGCCACACAACTTCCAGGTGGGTGACAAAGTGTGGCTACATTTGCAGAAGGAGTGCCTCACTGGACCCCACCGCAAGATTCGCCTGCACCGATATGGGTCGTACACCATCACCAAGCTATAGGGAACAATGTCTTTGAGCTCAATAATCCACCATTCCTTGGTCTACACCCAGTATTCAATGTAGACTGCCTTCGTCCCTACTTCCCACCTTTATTGGACATGTCTGACATTGCAGAAGAACTCACACAAAAAGAGTTAAACCCAGACTTCTTGGAACATGCCACCATAGACTGTGTCATGGACATGCAAATCAAGAACACTCGCCGACAGAAGATCCAACGATATCCGGTTGTCAAAGCTAGCCAAGTCCTACACCAAGGCAAGTGGTTCACCAGGGGCTAAGTTCAACAGAAGTTTCCTCATCTCATGGAGGAACTCAACGCAATGGGGGCCATTGCTTCCTAAGGGGGGAGGAATGATCCAGGTGGATATTGGTGGCCACCCGCCTATTCCACTTGGGGCCCCACCATTGTCTCTTTCAGTTTTTTATTTTTTTTCACAACTTACTATTTTTAGCAGTTTCTCGGGTCCTAAACTTCCGGAGCCGTTTTGAGGCCCCAAATGGAGATAGTATGCCGAAGTTACGTCCCCGGGAAGTTGAAACACCAATTTACCCAAATGGGGCCCATAGTTTTTGTGCTTCATCTCCTAGGGTTAGTTTTTGGACGTTTAGAGTTCTCCATTGTTTCTCCATAATAAATAGGCCCTCGAGCCTCATTGTAACACAGTTCAGAGGTCTGTAGCCGCCACATCTATTCTCAGAGATTTGCTACCAGCACCATAGCTATTTTATTTCTATCATGTTTGTAAGCATATTTCTTTGATTTGATATTAATTAAATGAAGCCTTATTTCCGCTGTATTTATATGTTTATGGTTATTTCTGTATTCGGTTGCATTCCTGCATAAATCTGGATCATTGGGGGGCACATATTCACCCTTAATCGCCCTCCACAGAGAATACTAACCTGTGTGTTATGCAACGCACATAACCATTTGGTCTCCAAATGCCCAGACCTAGAATCGCTACGCAGATGGTATCCAATCACCTCACCATCCCAGAGGGAAGGGAATACCCAAGAAAGACATTCTTGTCTATTGTGTCAAGGCATCCATCCTGCTCAACATTGTACTTACATCCCTTGAGTGCACCCACTAATAGACATCATACTTCATTGGAAATTCATCACCGGGATATAATCAGTCCAGAGCTAAGAGAACCTAACGTAAGGTAGGCTGCCCCCAAGCAACCTACCTCATATCAATACCAAAGAATTGGGAGATTCAAAATGACACTCCGTCCTAGCAAGACCCATGTCCAGTCTAGGACGACATGCGGGATGTGCGATAGAATTGACCACCAGGTCAATCAGTGTAAGGAACTAAAGCACCTCATGAATAGCTTTCGTATCTCCCCCATCCCACAGAAACATCTCTCTAATCAAGAGAAGATCACACACTTATATTGTAGGATCTGCTCAAATTTTCACCATACAATGAATTGCGAGTACCTCCCAAGGCTAAGAGCAACAAGAGCAACGTTAAGTCTAGCACCCCCAAAGGATTTGGACCTCCCAAAACCAAAAACTCAGAGATGGCAACAGCAAAATCATTCCCCTACGTATGATCCTTTCTAAGCATCCACTTCAGGGACAAAGAGTAGTGTTGGTTCTCACACCATCTACTAGGTAAGCACCATGGTACCGTGCACCATTTTCACCAGTCATAACCATGAAATAAATGCATGCCCCTCAATGGAAACATTTAGGTTCCTCTGCACTAAGCACAATTTCAAAATCCCAGAAAATGCAAGTACTCTTGATATGGCTCGTGAGGAACCTAGACTTTCTCACACACAAGCCGCCACAATATAAATTCCTCCCCCAAAAGATGCCGACGACACAAAACATCATATACAATTCATATCATCGTGTATAGGAACCATGACTCATGTTGTCTTCTCATTAGTCATATTTTTCGAGACCGTTGCAACTACGAGATTATTTGTACCAACGACGGTGCAAACCCAATCTATCTGCACCCTATCGACCAAGTCCGGTTCCACCGTATTGACTTTGGAATCTTATTCATGTATGTCGACCAACTTCGTTAAGAAAAACCACTTCCTCATGACCTTACGCAAACTCAATCCCCCTTAGGATCCTTATTCCACTTAGATGACGATATTATGCAGGCCATGATGGAACCGGATTATCCGTGGGAAGCAATGCATCATCGCTCATTTTTTCTTCCTCAAAAGGCATTTGGCCCTAAAAACCCAGGAAACCATGAGATATAAGCAATTGAATCAAAATATTTCCTTCCATCTAGGAAATTCGATTGGTTCAAAAATCCCATTATGGCTCCCAATACGTTCGAAGAAGGGAACATGTATAACATTTCTCCTACCATAAAGGTGAATATCTCTCAAAATCCTGAGAAAGTTGAAAAAATATCACTGGGGGTAGCATGTTCCCAAAATGAAGTAACCTCTTACACCCGTTTGTTGCAAGAGTATAAAGACATCTTTGCATGGGACTACTCAGAAATTCTAGGGCTTAGTCCCACTATAGTAGAGCACCACATTGACACCTGGCCTGACATACCACTGGTACACCAGAAACAACGTCAACTACACCCATACAAGGCAGAAGTAATCAAACGATAAATCGATAAGCTTCACAAAGTTGGGTTTATCTAGCCCATCTCTTACACATCATGGGTTTCCAACCCTATTCTCGTCATGAAAAAATAGAGCATCATTCGCATCTATACTGATTTCAATGATTTGTCCAAAGGAAAATTACCCTGCACCATTCATTGACTAATTTATCGACGCTTGCATGGGACACGAGGCCTTCTTCTTCATGGATGGCTTCTCTGGGTATAACCAAATCCAAATTCGGCATACCAACCGATACAAAATTGCGTTTACCACCCCGTGGGGCATGTTCGTATATCAGGTTATGCCATTCGGTCATAAAAATGATGGAGCCACTTTCCAGTAGGCCATGAATTATATCTTTCATGAATTGGCCCACATTTTCCTTTCCTAATTGTAAGACCTCACCATTCGATCCAAGAAGTGATCTGATCATCTTGAGGATCTACGGCTAGTATTCCAACAATGTCGGCAATACAACCTACGCTTGAATCCCCTCAAGTGTGTCTTTTGTGTCACTGTAGGATGACTTCTAGGTTTTAGCGCGTCCCTACAAGGGATTAGAGTGGACCCCCTCAAGTTCCAAGCTATCAGAGAGGTACCACCAACTTGAACCCTCAAGCAACTCCAAAGCTTGCAGGGAAAAGCCAATTTTCCTAGATGCTTCGTCCCAAATTACGCCACTTACGCTCAAGGATTCCTACGCCTCCTCTGTCAGGATATCCCATTCAAATGGGATGATCAAGCCCAAAAATAATTTGAGGTGATGAAAGATGCATTATCTTTAGCACGATTGATCATTCCACCATACTACGATAAAGATTACACCATGTATCTATCAACATCCGAGACCTTTGGCCGAGGTGTTAATATAGGAGGGCCCCGATGGTAAAGAACACGTAATTTATTACATTAGTAAAAACTTATCAAGCCCCGCATTAAGGTATGAGCCCAAAGAGAAAATTTTCCTAGCATTAATACACGCAGTCCAAAAACGTCACCACTACATTATCTTAAGGACTACAACATTCATCGCATATATCAACCCCATGAGATACTTGTTGACCCGTTGTTTCATGAACCATAAATACACTCCCTGGATAGTTATACTACAAGAGTTAAAATTACAGTTTAGCTCCCCCAAAATCAAGAAGGCTTTAATTTTATCTGAGTTCATCGCTGACCTCCCAAGTCAGACCAAAGGATCACTAGTCAACAACTCACTACCGGACGATGATCTCTTCCTAGTGACGACCGATGACCCTTGGTACGGAGATATTCTCTTATTCCTAGTATTATCACTCCTAATTTCGTGAGTCATTACTCGACATGGTCATACAGTTCACTCCTTCAAAAGGGTAAGGTCTCCTTAAACCTTTTTCAAGTTGGCATAGGAAATTTCATTTTTCATACTTAACCTATCCTAAGTTTCAAGACCACCCTCATTTCATCTCAAAACAATCTCCACATAGGTCACATCATGTTCCATCAGTCATCATTCGCTAACATATTTGATTTCCCAAGCTTACAACTCCGAAAATGGCCATTTTAGCCAAGAATCCCTACTTTCGTAGCGAATTTAGTGTAAAATAGGCATAAAACGCTACGAAATTGTTGCTAGTTTCATAGCGAATATGAAGCATTTCTCTGTTTTCAAACTTTGAGCAGTCAAATTCAAGGGTGGTTTCTGGGAAAACAAAGAATTATTTTAAGAAAATGAGAGCGGTTATTTTCAAGCACATATCAAATAAAAATAACCTCTTTCACTTTTCTCAAAGGTTCTACAAATTGGGAGATACAAGGATGTCTTTTAGCCCTATTTTCAAAATGCAGAATTAACCTGTTTTATACATGTTTTTAGACTGTAGATTTTGGACAGCTGGAGATGTTTTTCAAAAAAACAAGAGAGGTTTCTCTTCTAAAAATTATTATCTACAAAAAAATCCTCCCTTTTTCAACAGCTATCTTGGATCGAGAGATAGGAGCTCATGAGTGTAGCCTTATTTTTCAAGAAAAACGGAATCATTTTTATTGGTAGATGAAGTTACTGAAGGTGAAAAAGTTGTTTCTTGAGGGTAAGAGGTATTTTTAACCAAATTTTCCTTATAATTCTTCATACTATCATCTCACACAGCCATGGACCTTTTCTAGGCCTAAAATCCAAATTCTGTGAAGTTTGTGAGCAATTAGGCGATTCCGCAACATGTCCGAGGCTTGAAGCCCAGTTTTTGCTACGGAATTTTTGAAGACATATTTTTGTTTTAAGTCACTTAAATTGACCTGGTAAAGGAGCTTCAAATTTTATATTTAAATATTTTTTATCACTCAACATCCCCTAATGGTCAAAAGTATCATAGGTACAACACATGTGGCCTAATTATTTTCGCTACGAAAGTAGCTTAAAACTCTGTTTTTACAGAGAAGTCAGTTTTTGGAAATATATGAAGGGTAAATAACTTTTTCAAAGTTATTCTCCATGGGAAATTCCAAAGAGTATCAGAACAAAAGATTTTTGAATGTAAACATGTTGTCATAAAGGTGGTTGGAGATGCCAGCTCACCATGCTACCATATCACCAACGTAATAGCTCCTTAACAGTAGCCAAAGCAGTTTCATGAAGACAATAAGGTTGTTAATGTTTTGATTGTGGTCAGTATGGTTGAAGGATAGCATTCCTTTCGAAAATTTTGGATCATCTTTAGATTAAAATGTAATAAGTAGGTGTTTGAGTCATAGTAGGACTCTAACTCCTAAGTCAGAAGGTGTCAGTTTCTAGTTATAAATATCTAGTTTATGGTTAGATTAGGCTTCAGTAAAAGAGTTTAATGATTTATCCATTTGACAGATTGGATGTAAAGGCTAGATGCATATAATTAATGAGTACTTTGATGTATGAAATGTTGGAAAATTTTATCTCAGAAGACTATTTTGTAAATCTTTGGAGTTTCTGCCATATACAGTAACAATACAACTTTTCTTCACCTGAGATTTTTATTATATTTCAATGAGTTTATGTCATATCTTTCGAAATGTTTTCTTCCAATATCTTAATTCTTATTACTCATAACTCATGTTGTTCATGCTCTGACTTCCTTTAAGTATTAATCTATGGTATATCTCTCTTAATATTTTGCTTTCAATATCCTGATGTCTCATTACTCAAAATTTGTGTGTCACATGCTCTGACTTCCTTTGAACCTCAAATTATTGAAATTTTCCTGTATGTGTTATTCTTTCATTGAAATGTCTACAAACCTTAGCTTCCACAATGTAATATTCCCAAATGGAAAAAGCAAGAATATAGTGCAAAATGTTAAAACAATATTGCAGTTTATCATTTATAAAGAAAGAGACCAATATGGAGACCTTTCATATGTTATTATAGCAGTAAAACATGTGTAATAAATGGCCCATAAGATTCATAACAAGAAATACAAGCCTCCAATGAACAAAATCCCTCAATAAGAGGTGTTGCAATCATGTAGAAAAGTTGGAAGACCCTTAGAGCGTTATTTTGTTAGCTCTACTATAGAAAATGATTATACATAAGATCTAGAGTTGATATGTGCCTCAAAATCTAGATCTATATCAGATCTTAGCACTATACAAGCTCCTCTATAGAACCCCTCAAGGGTTTTCAGCAAAACACCAAGTACATGTTATAGATCTAAGATCTAAGACTACAGATCTACTAAAAAATATAGATCTGGAAAGTGTGGCTGATCTAATATGATCAATAAAAAATCCTCCTCCAATAGGTCCTCAAAGTGAAAGGGAGATCCCCATCACTTGAAAATAAGCTCTCCAAATGGTGTGCCAAACTACCCTACAACTCATCCTACAGAAATAACGCAGATCTGGAAGTAAATTGTGCTATAGGGATCAAAATAAGGTTGGCCTAATTCCAAGATCTGAAAATGAGCTCAAAGCCCTTCAATACTGTCCTCTCAATGAAGTGGGAACCTCCTCCACTGAAAATGAGTAATGAAATGGCCTACATCTAGATATCTAGTCTCCACTTGTTGCAGCTTGCAAAAACAACCAAATTCTCAACAGGATCTACATTGTAGTTGAAAGAAGAATCTTGGCCTTAAGCCAGATAGTGGACAATGTAGTGCAAGACTCCTCTAAGAGCTCCTCAATGGAAGAGGTGGGATTCCCGATCAGGAACACCCTGTGCTAAACAACACTCTATCTCAGCTAAATAACAAGAGAAAGATATATGTCTAAACAAACCATATATTCATAAATATAATATACATCAACAACCTCCATATGGATGCCATCCTCTTCCTTAAATAGAATATGAGCTTGTAAACCCTAAGCCCCATCCAAAAAAATCACTACATTCACACAAAGCATCTCCATCTAAAATTCCCTTCTCCTTGACATCTCCCATGCCAATGGTATATGTTGGGAGGTTGTTATCCTTTCCATGCTTCTCCTCCCACAGTGCAGAATCTGAAATGAGAGTGGGTAATTATGATGTTGGGAGAATTTCTCCCTCCTCCTTGAGTCTACCCAAGACTCTCAGCGTTGTATTATGGCCTCTTAATGCTCCCATTCCTCCTGGATCTATTAATGGTGCATCATGATGTGAGACATGCCTCATCATCTCCTAATCTAGTGGCCTCCCAGGTGGAATGCCTCCATGCAAAGAGAAATCAATATCAAGAGTAGATTGCATATATGAGTGGACTGCTTTGTCCTTTCTCTCACTACACAAATCAGTCTACCTCTTTTGTGCATCAACCTTCTGAAATAGATAGGGGTGTGTGCTCCTAGTCATATGATGTTGGCCATCCTTCCTACCTTCTCCTTTCATCTGCAAGGTCTCACAATCTATCAATAATGGCACATGTTGTTCATGGATTGTGCCTTGATATCCACATATGAGATCCTTTGGAACTTCTTGCAATGATACAATGAAGCGAACAAAGTTCCTTCTCAAGTTAAAATACTCCAAAACACTTGGAATACAAATATCCATGAGGATAAAAATATTATATTATAAAATATATGAGATAGATGATAAAATGTTACAATGAGGCCCCGCTTATATACCTACGCAGGTGACCTTTCATGACTGGGCATGTCTCTTAGACATGCCCTTTCACTAACTTAATGACTACTTACATAATCCTTAATTGACTATTTAATAACTATATTTGTTATATTCGTTATGAATTATATTCATAACATTGCCCCTTCCTTCAAAAGCTTTGTCCTCAAAGCTTATAGTTGACACTTTTCTTCAGTTCAATCACGCACCATTTTCTTCATTTTCTTTCGTCACAATTTAATATATCAATTTTTATCTATTTATTTGTTATGAATTGGCCCTTCCCTTAGAAATTTGTCCTCAAAGTTTTATGGATAATAATTTCTTCTTCTTGTATTTGTTAAAATACTATAATTTTCAGGAAATCTTCCTTCTTTCCTTTCCGAATTGGATTTAATTTCCTTTTCATCAATGATTGATTTCATTTTGTCTGTTGAATTGAGTTTTTAGGATTTTTAAGGTAACCCTTCCTAACTTTCTCTTCTTCTTTTTAATGAGGTTATTATTCCTTCAATTTTTTTTTTAATAATTTAATTAATTAAATAATTTTAATTAATTAAATTAATATATATATATATATATATATATATATATATTCTTTTACCAATTGATTTTTTTAACTCTTTTTTTGGTTGAAAGGTTACAACCCTAGTGAAACGTGGCTATTCACATATATTCACCTATAAAATATATGTCCACTTATGTGTATTTCTCCACGTAAAAGTAAACTTACCATTCACAAGAGATTTTTTATTCCTTTACTTCTTATTTTACCTTGCAAATACCATGGGCAAATACCATGGGCTTCCAAAACCACGAGCTTGTAAACCACTGAAAGAATAATCAAAATAACCTTACCTACTCTTCCTTATTTCTTTTTCCTTTTTAATTTTAATTTGTCTTGGTATGTACGTATATGTACTTCTTTATATATATATCTATTTCTTTTTCTTTTTAATATACTTTGACTTTCCTTCTCTCTTTTATTATATATATATATATATATATATATATATCTTCCCTTTTTTTTCTTCACTTTTTTTTAAAAGTATGGCCACGGGCCTCTAATGAACTCGGCAGCAGCCGAGAAACTCCCAAAGTTCAGCGAAATGATTTCGACGACAACAACGTTGACGAATTTCAATGACCAAGGGCCTGGATCAAGGAGCGTAGCTCTATGCAGCGATGAGCAGCCAGAAGATCGACTCCTCTGATACCAAATGAAGCGAACAAAGTTCCTTCTAAAGTTAAAATACTCCAGAACACTTGGAATACAAATATATCCATGAGGATACAAATATTATATTATAAAATATATGAGATAGATGATAAAATGTTACAATGAGGCCCTGCTTATATACCTACGCAGGTGACCTTTCATGAATGGGCATGTCTCTTAGACATGCCCTTTCACTAACTTAATTACTACTTACATAATCCTTAATTGACTATTTAATAATTATATTTGTTATATTCGTTATGAATTATATTCATAACATACAAGAACTCCTCTCATTGGAGCAATTGCTCCATCTACCTCTCCATTAGGTACTAGATCTGCTCCTGATGTGACAGCGTTGTTACCTCCAACCTTCTCTTCCCCTTCCTCATGAATGGAGGTTGCCTCATCATCATTAAGAGGCTCTTTTTTTAGTTCCTCTTTTGAAAAATAGATCTCCATGTCTTCCCTTTGAGAAGAGAGCTCTTTCTGAAGTGGGATCTTGCCTCTAGCAAGGTGTTCTGCATTTTTTTAACCCCCTCAATAGAATTTTGGAATGGAGTTGGCTTTATATATCCTTCCAACTCATGCAAAGGTTTTGTTTGTTTAGTTTTGGCTAGCTCAACCAAGGATTTTTCAGAATGTTTTGCATCAAATATTTTCACTAACTTCCTAGTGAACTTTGCATAAGTAGATACATTTACATGATTCAAAGAAGAAGTTTCATAAAACCACCAATCATAAGCCTTACCTTCAAGATGTATCGCTGCTACTCTAAGGGCTTTATCTTATGAAACTTGGTGCTGCTACAAATAGGTGTCTAGATCCTTCACCCAAGCCCCTGTTGTATATTTAGGTGACCCATCAAAATTAGATAGAATGAATCTACCCAAATCATGCTGCTTGCACCACTTACTTCTATTATGATTGCTAGGTCTTTTATTCTCCTTGATCTTGTAAAACCCTTGGAAGTTTAGATGATCTTTGAACCTCTGAGATTGAGATTCATACTCTTGAATATAGTCACCAAGAGTCTCTTCCTTTGGTACATCTCCTTCCTCCATCTCTCTTGCTATGAACATAGGCATGGTAGAGAATTGTAGATCTGATGGTGTAGCTGAATGCTCACACCCATAATATGAAAATATGGAGCTTTCTCTATGCACAAGATCTTTTGGAGAATTTCTACATCTCTCCATCCTTATTTCTATGATGCCTTTGTTAATGCCCTAAATATTTTGGAAAAGAAGTCTTGAGAACTCCTTCCTTCTCATTCCTCTTGAGAAAGGGGTTTTACGCTTATCTTCTTCTTCATCTGTATAATCATACTTCTAATGTCTTCTTCTTTGATACCTCTTCTCTCTATCAGTAAGAGGATCTCCTTCTTTAGATGACATATTGTCTTTAGAATGCACAAGTTGTGCCAATATTATGCTCTGATGCCACTGTAATATTCCCAAATGGGAAAAGCAGGAATATAGTGCAAAATGTTGGAACAATATTGCAGTTCATCATTTATAAAGAAAGAGACCAATATGGATACCTTTCATATGGTATTACAACATCAAAACATGTATAAGAAATGACCCTTAAGATGCATAACAATAAATACAAGCCTCCAATGAACAAAATACCTCAATAAGAGGTTCTGCAATCATGTAGAAAAGCTGGAAGACGCTTACAACGTTATTTTATTAGCTCTGCTACAACAAATTATTATACATCAGATCTATAGCTGATGTGTTCCTCAAAATTTATATCTATATCATATCTTAGCACTATACAAGCTCCTCTATAGAACCCCTCAAGGGTTTTCAACAAAACACCAAGTACAAGTCGTAGATCTGAGATCTAAGACTACAGATCTACTGAAAAATACAGATCTAGAAAGTGTGGTTGATCTGATATGATCAATAAAATAGATCCTCCAATAGAACCTCAAAGTGAAAGGCAAATCCCCATCACTTGAAAATCAGCTCTCCAAATGGTGTGCCAAACCACCCTACAACTCCTCCTACAGAAATAACGCAGATCTGGAAGTAAATTGCATTGTAGGAATGAAAATAAGGTTGGCCTGATGCCAAGATCTGAAAATGAGCTCAAAGGCCTTCAATATTTTCCTCCCAATTAAGTGGGAACCTCCTCCACTGAAAATGAGCAATGAAATGGCCTAGATCTAGAGATCTAGTCTCCACTTGCTGCAGCTTGCAAATACAACCAAACCCTCAACAGGATCTGCATTGTAGTTGAAAGAAGAAGCTTGGCCTTAAGCCAGATAGTGGACAATGAGTGCAAGACTCCTCCAAGAGCTCCTCAATGGAAGAGGTGGGATTCCCGATCAGGAACACCCTGTGCTAAACAGCACTCTATCTCAGCTAAAAAACAAGAGAAAGATATATGTCTAAATAGACCATATATTCCGAAATATAATATACATCAACAACCTCCATATGGTTTCCATCCTCTTCCTTAAATAGAATATGAGCTTGCAAACCCTAAGCCCCATCCAAAGAGATCACTACATTCACACAAATCATATCCATCTAAAACTGCATTGTCACTCATTGTTGGCCACTCCTCCATGACAGAGTTGTTGATTTGGTCAAGGTTGATCCATTCAAAGTGATCTAGCCCCTTTCACACCAAGGGTGCTTCATTAAGCTAGCAATATTTGTCTCTTTCATATTTGGCATTGATATATTCATTATTAAGGACAAATATGGACCTCCTTTGCCCTCTTATTCTTTAAAAAAAATAGAAAAACAAAATTGAATATTCCCACTAGCTCATGGCTAATTGGGAACATTACACACAAGGAAATCCATTGTCATTGAGATCCTTGTCACTGACTCCATATCCCAATGGTAGCAAGCATTCATCTTTTCAACCTGCAAACATACAAAACCAAGACACAAATAATAGAGTTAGCCATCTATCTTATATCATTAACCAATACCATAAACCCCTTTGAGAGAGCCTTCTCAGACTGAAGAGGCTAAGCTTTAGTCAAAAGCTGGTTTGAAGCAGTTACTCCAAATTTACCATTAAAGCAGCCCAAGAGGACTCAATTTGGTGATAACACCTACAAACCCAAAAGTTCAAACCAAAGCTCACTCGTGACAACCGCAAGAACATACACCACCAGGTCCCCCGATACCTCCTCATGGGAGATGCCCCTCCCTCATAAGACCATCACCTTGTGCCTCTTGTTCCAGCAATGGACCAGGAAGCGCAACAGGAAATCCTGCGACCTCAGGAGGTCATTCTCAATAAACTTGAGAAGACCCCACTACACCAATAATCTTTGGGCATTGGAAACCTGTGCCATAGCGATGCGAAGATCCGTCTAGTTACGCTCTCTCCACAGCATCCTATCACCAAACACAAGCACATCAGTGACATCAAAGATAAAAAATTCAAAAAAAAAATCAAAAACTAGCTTGGCTTTTTGCCACGCCTATTTATCATACAAGTGCGTTGATCACGCGTTTGTCTCACAGACAGACGTGGAAGCTGCACACAAAACCTCCAATAGGTATGAAATCTTCACAGAACTCCTCAATTTCCCACAAAGTCTCTGGCCTAAACCTTGATCACCCGTGAAACCAAGGCCAAAAATAAATAGGAGTCCATACAAACCTAATTTGTACAGACCCCCACCCAGAAAAACTAAAAAATTTAAAACGTTGGACGTTCAGGGGCCTACCTGGCACTAACGGTGTGAATCCCTGGTACACAGGCTAACTGCAACAGCAAGAAAGGCTCGGCAGCAAGCTCTGACCTCACAACTCTCAAATGACACAAATGAACTAAAATGATCCATATTGACCTATTTATCACCCTTTTCAAATTATTTGACAAACCATAACGGGAGCTCAGAACGCCCAATTGCAAAACCAAAAGCAACACAGTGATAAGCACCACATAACGCCCAAAGGAGGCTTCACACATTCACACCTCCAAAAAAAATCATTTTTTCAATTCCGACAGGTATGCCCTCTCTTATCATTTTTTTTCATTTAGCACGTTTTTCAATACATTCGAATGGAAAAGATGCTTTCACTTGGGGTATTGATTGCAGATGTTACAAAACACGAAAAACTATGTGTTGCCCCAATTAATGAAGGTATCATTTTTCTCGTAGCATGATAGATTCCTAGAGAAGCTTTGCATATCCTGACATCATTTCTCCTCAAGAATCAATCATAGGTTCCAAACGCTCGACCATGTTTATCATCTCCCCACCTTTCACATGATAAAAATTCTCGTCGGTCAGTAGAGCCTCCCCCTCCATAGCATCCACCACTCAAGTATACCATGCGTCAAATAATGTGACGTCATGGCTGTAACACCCTAGTCTGGGAAGCACTACATGTTCATCCATCCATCATGCTTAAATTCAAGTTTTACCTACCTACCATACCTCCATCAGCATATCCCATCTGCGATATTTTCCATCCGCTTCACCACCCCCGCATCGAGACTAACCAATGGGGCCCCCACCCTCAGAAGAAACACCTTCCTCACATCATCAGTGAGTGATCATTTTCATGTTTTTGGGGCACCTGTCTCTTTGTTTGACCCATTTTATATTATTTTGGCATTGAGTGTTCAAATATTTTTTTAGGAAAAAACCCCCCACCCATCCATCCACTTTTCTCCTCTAGCAGGAGTCCCTAATCACCCTTGGTCGGATCTTCACACCTCTCACACAAAGCCACCACGACATTCATAACGAACATATACCCACCCTGGACGTCCTACTGACTCCAGGGCTTTCCTCACCAGAAATTGTTATGACTGTCGCCAAATTTCATTTACAAGCTCCGACCTTGGGCCACTGAACTCCCATCATCATTTTTCAACCATTTATCGTCATCATGCCTATGTTAAACTATCATCCCCCACCTGCTATATCAAAGACTCTGGTCCCTTGCATTAGTACTTCTCTTGATTGGTTGAAGCTTCCTTCTTTTCGACTTCAACAACCATTTTCCAAAAAAGAAGTAGTACCTTGGATGGCTACTCACCTCAATAGGGGCATCCTCGGATGGCACCGTGGGAATCATCATTGTCCATTGATGTCATCGATCCTCTTGACATTCGACTACAACACAAGCTTTCATTTCAAGATGGTATCGTACTTCACAACCATTGCACTTTGTCAGAATTCGTCGAAGACCCATGCCATTATAAGCATCTCTTTCAGCAATGCTTACATGGGAAGGTCCCAGTCATACACCCATGCATACAATGAGCATTTATTCTAAAATATGCCATACCAAGATTATGCATGTGGGAACTACATTGAACCTATTGTTGAAGAAAAAACGCCCCCGATGGCGTCAGCAATCGTCGTAATCAACCAAATCAGCAGATCACTACCATATAAGTGACACAGATAGAACCTCTATCTGTCAGGTAGGCTTTAACTAGCCAAAGCATCATGAGCATGGGACATGCCCACCTCATAGAAATATTGTATTTATGCTATCTCTTCCAGGTTTCTGACAGAACATGGCCCCTCTTTTACTCATAGCAAGGGGTCATCAACCTTAGGTTTCACGCAAGTTACTCTCTCTCTCTCTCTCTCTCTCTCAACATGGGTTGTACAGAACAAAAACTATAATGTATTTCAGCTATATAGTTCTTCTTAGACCTCATACATTAGGGGGCAGCTGTTATCACTAGAAAATCGGATAGGCAAAGGACATCATGAATGTCAAGCAGAAGGATTTATAGGATGGAAAAACATTACAGAATATGGAAAATTTAACTTTTTCTAAGGTCATATAGGCAAATTTATTAAGTCGCACACAGAAAGCACTGGAACAAAGTGCTTCGCGCGCCCTTTTCTTTGACAATAGTGCAAATCTCTGTGGCTATCCCTCAAGAAGTCGACCGGTCCTAGGTATGGCAGAACGTCACCATCCGGGACAACTTTGCACACTTCAGGAAGACGATTCTCCACTCAAGGCCACCAAGGACAGTTGCCTAGAGCCACCTTGAAACTTCAAGTGAGCACACAATGGAATAAACCTCCACTCTTGGGTCACTATCCACAATTGTACCAAGAGAGGGAAGAAAAATTTAGACACATTGTTATGTTGGCCAAATTTCCCATGAAAAAACCAACAATGTGTTGTCCAAACAGCAAAGGAGTGAAGGGATTCATTTGTTGGTCATCCAACATCTCAATCCCAAAGGATAATTTCATCAGTTGTCCATTATCTGATCACTCATTCAAGGAGAAGAGAGAGGCTTGCAAACAACTTAAGGGAAGAGCCCTCCTTGCTTTGAGTATTAGAGCTCCATAGCTCTAAGGACGCACTGCAAGTTTTTTAGCGTTCCACCTTTTTTTTACCACCATAAGCTAATAAAAGGGGATTCGTTCTACATTGGTATTATTAGTTTGTTTAAAACTCAATATTGAGCTTGTGCTATATTTTTATTTGTTGTTTCTTGTTTCCTCCACTTTTGTAGTATGCTATGTTTTATAACTAGTTTTTCTACATGTTATGATGATTCACTAACTATATAACAACTCATTTTTTCCCTGTGACATTTCTTGTAGGATAGAAATCACCCCTACCAAGCACTGGTGCATTTCGTACACCCTTGTGCCAAATACACCAATACAACAGTGATAAGTGGCAACCCTTCATGCCCAATTTTGGTCTTCATCGATCTGGCACAAGAAGACCATAGTGGGTTGATGTCCCTAAATAGCTGAGGAGAAAGAGTGGTAAGATTTAGAGTTGTCAACAAGTGGAGTTCTGAAAAAATTCACAGAAGTCTCGATGTGTTGTGCCCTTGATGGACTAAGGCATAACTAGTGAGAAAATCGATAGCCTAGATTTAGTGCCTAGATGTACTTGGAGCATTGATGGAGGTAGGAGTTGTAGATCGGGAGTCGAAGGAGTGGGTAGGTACATGGTATGACCGAGAGGAGTTGAGAGACCTTGCAACAGTGAGATGGTTAGAGTATCTTGTTGAGGGCAGATTGGTTGTCGATGGACTAACACCAAGCCCTAGTTTTGTATCTTGTATCAGTGGATGTATGAGGGTCATTATCTCTAGTACGATATCCCTAGACTATTGTATTATATTAGTTGTATTAATATAACGAAGTTGGGTTATTGTACAAAATTTTAAAAACTTTTATATTTTTTGCATGTGTGATTTACTGTTGTTTATATTCTGCTGTGCAAAGTAGTATCATTGAGATTCTTGGTTTGGTAGTGTTAAATATTTTAGGACTATATCATACACCCAAGATTGTGGAAATTCAACATCTCACTCGCATGGCAGCTCCTTTTACACTTTACACTTGATTCCTTACAAAATTTATGTAATTTCTAGCCCAAAGTTATGTGCATGATCTCTTCTGTATGTTTTCCAACCAAGGCATTCTTTTAAGATCACTTGTAATGGTGGTCGAACCTTATATCGGATGGGGCTACTACACCAACAGTGTGAGGTCTAATTAGGAATTCACATCAGGGATACCCCTGTATGTTGGCGGCTTCTAGCATTGTCAAATGGATGATCTTTACTTCCTATTAAGGATGGATATCTTGATTAATGCCATTTGTAACCAATCTACCATCCATTATCATTTGTACATGCAACCATCATACCTCTTGTATCATGCTCTTGAGTATCCATCATGAATTCATCTCTTGGGTTTTGATCAGAATGACTCTTGGTTGTCACATTCTCTTCTCTCATTTTCACTTTGTTTCCATCACGAGCTATGTTTTTTAGATTATTCTTACTTAACTGTGCTAGAAATTGGTCAAATAAGGTAGTATCCTCGGTATGAAGTCATAACTATACCTCACAGTGTTTGGAGTAGGTTCCCCATCTAGAGTATTGACCCAGCCACTTGTTTTTTCCTCAACAAACCCCCTATTATTTTGAGAAAAACAAAAGAGTCCCTCATATAAAATTTTGAAAATATCACCTTGCTTTGCATCTGGATTCCTATTTTAAGTGATTTTTTTATTTATTATTTTGTCATTTTATATATTTCTATCATCTTGATCTCATCGATACATTTTCAACAATACAAACTTTGCCCAATTCTAACTTCCTATCAAAAAATACACTTGTTTGAAATTTTGATTTTTTATTATTTTATATATATTTAATTTATATAGATCAAGATACATTTTCAACAATACAAAATCTGTCCAATTCTAACTTAACAGTACAAAATTTGTCCAATTCTAACTTCCTAGCAAAATACACTTGTTTGAAATTTAATTATTTTATATATATTTAATTTTGACTTTTAATTATTTTATATATATTTAATTTATATATTAGTGAGTGATAGAAATTGTTTAATTCAACTCTAAATTATTATTTTATTTTAATTTTTATTCAAACTTCATATACCTCCCCCACTTCATTTATTTGTTTAAATTATTGTCACTTCATTTATTTGTTTAATTCAAACTTCAATGTAAATTAACATATCGAGCATCCATGGGTTTTTTACATATTTTTTAAGCTCCATGGCATTTGCTCACTGTAAACTATAAATTAACATTTTTTTTTTCAGAAAGAAAAATATTGTTGGTTTTATATAATGTACTAGTAACAAAACTTTTAGACCGACCAATAGTCTTTTCAACTTGATTACATTACATTCAGTTTGCATCGAAACATAAAAAAATCACAAAAAGTATTAACCTGAACAAGTTGGGCTTCCTCGAAATATTTTTCAGCTGAAAGAGCAATTACAGCCTCTACAATATCATGAGACAAACTAACAATAGATCAAATCTGATTAAATTCCACAAAATTATCAAAAACTTTGTTTCATTATCTTTCAAAAAAAGAGCTATTGCTATCTATTGTTGTCTCTCACAGAATGTGAATAGTGCCAGCAGCTCCTCTACCTTCCGCAACCAATCACTGATAAAGCAATTCACCATAGTTGCCTTCCAACCCCTTCTTCGATAACCTATCAGCTACAGCATTCTTCTATCTGAAAACATAATGAAAGGAGATCACAGCAAAAGATTTCTTTAGTATTTCAACTCTCTCCAACCAATGTGCTATCGAACCCAATCTAATGGAAACTTTATTGTTCAGATGATCGATTAACACTTTGGAGTCCCCTATTATGAGGATCTTTTCCATGTACAATTGGTTGGCAAACCAAAGGAGCCCCCAGAGGGCGAGAACTTCTGCCTTCATGTTTGTACCTGTACCTCCGTTCCAATAAATTTTATAATGGCATTCCAGAGAAATCAGTAGCCAAGCCCCGCAGCCACAAACTGAGTGTTGTGATGCTCCATCAAAGAAACCAACAGGATAACTGATCTCATGAGGGAAAAACCGGCTCGATAAATCCAACGGAGACCTTTGTTTGATCTTTAAATGTTCCAATGAGCATATGATTTGGAAGGCAGTGTTCTTTGGATTACTCAGAATACCATCAAAAATAGTTATGTTCCTGTACACCGAATATACCAATGAAAGAAGATAGGCAAATCCCAGACGATGACCCCTCTTTCGAGCCACCACTTCAAACATTCCTCCGTTCACTGATACTCCGGCATGCTAATTTTTAAAATATCACAAACACAAGACAATGTATTAAAAGCATAGGGGCAAGTGTAAAATAAATGGACATTGTCCTCCACCGCTATCCCACAGGGTAGGCAAATGTCGGGGCTGCCACCCTCTCTTTTGAAGATTTTTCCAGATTAAGTTTCTATCCTTCCAAACCAACCATAAGAAAACTATCATTTTGATCTCTGAGCTTAGATTTCCAGAACAGACCCAAACATATTAACATATCGAACATCCATGGTTTTTTTACGGTTAGTTTTTTTTACATATTTTTTAAGCTCCATACTATAAATGCCATATCTGACCTCGTGACTATTCACTTCAAGATGGTTTTCAACATCGTTTTTTTAAAGGTCCATACCATAAATGCCAAATGATATGCACATTCCCATTTCACACTCCATACAAACCATTAAAAAATAAAAATATTGAATCCGTTAAAAGTTATAAACACTAAGAACTCAATTTCTCCCATGCATTTGGGATTTACACTAACCATTCTACAATTTTTTTCGCGCACTACTACAAGACTCCAAATTCGGGAGAAAATATCTCAATCTACAGAGCACACAATCGATAGCTTGTTGGAAATAGGAAATCGAAGAAAATAATTTAGAAATATTTATTTCTAAAAATATTAAATCTAAACTACCCAAAAATTCAGTACAAAAAGGATTACGTATTTTTATTAAAATTGATTTTATGGGTTATGTTTTTAGAATAAAATTGTATGTCGGAACTTTTTGTTGCTCTAATATCATTGAATCATTATTTATTTATCTGAATTTCAATAGAACAAAATGATTTTCCTTAGATTCGGGGATTTGTTTCTAATTTACAAGAATCAAGTTTTATTTTAATAATTAATTTTGATTGTTTTGGATTGAGATATTTTGTTTCAAATTCTAATATATTTTGTAAAAAATTTATGCAGAAGATTGTTACTACTTGGAGCTAATGATTTAGGGATTGGAATTGTAGATGGGAAAACAGAGGATTATTCAAAATCACAAGAAATAAAAAAAATCAGATTTCTTGGAAGCTGTTAAAAAATAAAAAAAAAGGAATAGTAAAGGCGGCTGAACCAAAGAAGAAATAACCGAGATTATTGTGGGATATTTCTTATCAAATCACATTCGAAAGAGAGTTGGAAATTGCTGCACTTTGAGACTCTAGTTTTACAATCAAATTTTTAAGACCAATTAAGTATTAATATTTGTTTAATGATATAATCAGAATATTGTATGATATTTTATTTATTTAAAATACATTGATAGTATTTTTCTCTATCATTTTTCTTTACATTGATACCTGCAAAATGTTGGAATGTGTTTATGCCTTTATGTTATTTCTTTTGAAATGGTTAAGTATATGGAGTGTTTAGTTATTTTATTTACACAAATTTGTCATTTGTTTAATATGAATGAATCGACATTCATTTATGATATTCAAAAATATAGTTTATTAATCTTTCTCTCTTTTTCGAGGTAGATTTATTTTATGTCATTTAGATTAATTTCATTATATGCAAATAAACATTGAAAAGCATAAGAAATATAATCAGCCTCTCATAATCTCTTTAAAGCAGAGCCCAAAAATCCGTTGAAGTGGATGATTGGACCCATATTCCTATCATGGTTTTCACTAATTGAAACATCTCTTGTATTTTCTCTAAGTTCTACACCTGGGTGATTTCCCCATCCCCTGTTGTTAATATTATTCAAGCAGATCCACTCATACACAATAGAATTGTATAGTTGTTTATATTTACTTGTAAGTATCTAGGATGATTATATTATATTAGTTTTTTTAATTTGTTTTTTATGTTTGGAGTTAAATTAATATAGGAAATTGGTCCTTTGTTCTGGAGAGTATATAGCCACACCAAACAAGAAGGGGTCTAATGGGGACCTCGATCAAGCCCATACTCACTCATTGTAGGATAAATTTTTCCACCTGTCAACACCACCATAATTCAAAGTTTTTTCTTTTCTTCAATGGGTAACATGAGATATTGTATGCATAACCTTTGAAACAAATAATTAATTAGACAGTATGAAACACCAATTGCAATGTATAAAATGACGCTTTCAGGGGAGTAAAGAGACAGTCTCTAGGAGGAAAGTAATAGTACTACCCTAAGAGCGGAAAATGAAAGCAAGGAAATATTCGTTAATTATATAGCAAAGTAGTTCACATAGACACAACAATCATTAAAGAAAATACAACACACATTTAACAAGATGACAACCAAATCCAATGAAATAGTTCAATTTCTTTAGTACATATGTACATAACATATATTGCAAACATCCAAAGAATAGTCTTACAATATTCATGATGCATGCATGCAAATGTGTTGGTTCAACAAGATTTTGATGATTAAGTGAAATGTCCAAGTACACAGTTACAATGGTGAGACACTAGCTCCAGTAGTGGAACATTAAGTCACAACTTGCTCCTCCAACAAATGATATTCTCTCCTATGCCAAACTAGAGGATACATGGCTAGCTCTCAAAATTTGAAGCCTCCAAAGATCCCTTTTATTGAGTTATGAGGGTGTGTTTATAACAAGAGGAATGACCTTTCATATCCCCATGACTCGTGAGCTTCCGTGATGACTCTTGGACTTCTAAGTGACCCTTGAGCTTCTACAAGACTCTTGGACTTTTCCTAGTGACTCTTTTTTCATCATGTGACTCTTGTACTTGCACATATTTACATTTCTCATTTTTCTTTAAATTACATAATTACATTCCACATCATGTGGATAAGTACATGGACACCATGTAATTTGTTATGACACCTTGAAAGGCCATCATTTGGGAACTATGACATGAGACTCCATTGTGATGTATTTATGCCATGCTCCTCTATTTGTTGTTATGTATTGCATTCTTCATAATAGGTATGATTTTCACTTCATATTCACCCTTCAAATAGTCTGAATCAGGGTTGGGACCTTCCAAGGAAACATGAGATTTCATCACTCTGTCATGGTCCAAGATCTCTTCAGTTCTTCATGATGGTTCTTCTTTGAGCTTCGTCTCTGCAAGTGCTTCCTTGTAGCCTCTCTTTAACATATTCCTTAAGAATCACCTTGCCATGTTGAGATGGTACACCTATAGATGAATTTCACTCATGAAAAGGTAAGATCAATACAGAAAAATTATATTCTACCTCTACTTTTCTCATGGAAGAGGCCGGTTGTGATGGACTTGTGCAAGAGTTAAGAGGAAGTGGCATGCTTGGATGTAGCGTGTAGTTTCATGAGATATGCAGGGTGTGAATATGCACTAGAAATGTTAATTGTGCTAGGGTTGAGAGAAAGAGCCAAACATGTTGTGAATTTCTAGAGGTAAGGACTAGGAGGTTAGGGAGTGAATTTGTTGAAAAGAGAAAGAGGGAGAACATAGTGTAGTTTGCAGTTGCAGTGGTCTAGGGGTGTCTAACTAAACAGAAGTGTGAACTACATAGTTGAGAGGGATTTTGAGGAGGTGCTCTACATAGTTGGCAAGTTTAGTCGACAAGAATTGATGACTTGTTGACTAAAATTCCACAATGTGCTATTACTGAGGAGCGGGCTGAAGTTTGTGCATAATTTTATTTTGCAAAAATATCGGTAGGCTCCATTGTTGACTAGAAGTGTGCACTATGCAATGTAGGAGTAATCCGAGCATGTCTCTGGCAGAGTGGGAAAGTTTAGAAGCTAAGGGTTGAGACACTACTAACGAAGACTACACAATATGCAGTGAAGGAAGGGTAAGCTTAGTTTATTGCTCAGGTCTCTTCAATAATGATCCAGGAGAGGTTGCACTATCTACTAGAATTGTGACATGCGCTAGGGAGGCAAGAAAGTCTCAAACTTGGGCACACTTTTCAAGGGTAAGTAGAAGGGGGTTGAGAGACTATTATTCAAGATTGCGCAATGGAATTGTGAAGGAGGAGGTCCTTAGGATGGAAAAGTGCACAATTTCAAAAGATAAGAGATGCACCACTGCTAATTAATAATTTGCAGTGCACTCATCCAATAGATAGGAGTCTAGGTGTGAAAAATTTGAGTATAGGAGAAGGCTTGAAATGGCTAAGTGTGGGGGAAGTGGAACAAGAGGGAACAAGGCATGCAAACAAGTTCTAAAATATGACCACACACATGTATACCATAAAAACAAGCCAATAGGATGAAAATAACTTAAAATCATCATATGTACCTTGAAAAAACAGCAAAGCAACACTTATTTCTAAGTGTGATAGTTCCAACATAACATTGCAACAATTAGAATACAAGTTGCAACACACGTGTCAACTATAACCAAAAAGTGTGCTAAGTTGTGGGAATGTTTCTAGCATATTATTATGATATATAAGATCAACTGATGTAGAGGAATGTGCTAGTTTTTCCTTTGGTAATATGGCAATGTGTGACATGTGTAGGAGTGAAAATAGACAAAAGAGACACTTGCAACAGTAAGAAAACATGAAAATGAGGCTTAAAAAATATAAAGAATGTGAAAGGGACACATGCCAAAGAGAAAAACAAAAAAAAACAAAAGTGACACTTGTTAAAGTAAAATTGACACTCATGAAATCAAAATTACGCAAAGCGAAAGTTGAGAAAACTCACCTGGATTATGGTACCTTGCAACTAAGAGTGGGAGATACTATCAATTGAATCTATGAATTGGATGTCTATTAAGATTGTGCAGTGCACAAACTGAGAGGATTGTGCAGTGCAATATCATCAGGGACTACACAAGAACTATCTTCAAGGATTCCATAGACATTGCTTCTAAAGACTGCACAAGCATTATTTATAAGGACTGTGCAATGTGTGACTTCAAGGATAGACATTAATTAGTGAGCTTTCTAGGAAGAGGTGCGATTATGAATTCTTCAAAAGTTACGCATGTGTAAGCAAGTGGTTGTGAAAGTTGGGCTCATAGGAAGAAGTCGTAAACACTTTGAAGACATGAACCAACCATAAATCGACTACGACCAATTTGGAATGAAGATCATAAGGCTCCAAAACTCAAGAGTAGGAAAACTTTTAGAGGGTGTTTGTCACAACGACAACACTTGGAAACACACCAGTAAAACTAAAACTTTTTTTTAGGTCTTATATTTATATGAAAGGCATTAGTATTTCACAAACTATTGATTCTCCATGTATGTTATCTTGTCTTCGCCACTTATCCTGGATAAATATATCATCTCTTATATTCCTTGTTCAGCTTCAAACACATCAACATAATACTAGTCACACCTCAACTATTTTGATAGGGGATAAGGATAATAAGTATACAAATATTTTGATATTAAGAGTTAAGCACAGTCCTTAGTATTTCTCCATTTCCAATGAGTCTATTCAATGCCCTGGATAAGTCACCTCAAGGAATCAAAATCATTGCTTTGTTTCCAGGAGACCTATTCATTACCTCGGAGAAGTTGCTTGCTTCACCTCTCTGCGCAAGAAGCCTTTCTCTTCTTCACCCTTTATTTTTATTTAAAAGATATGTTTGAGGCATTTATTGAAAATTTGTAGCATGGTTGGAGTAGGGATCCCGAATTAGTTTACGAGAAAGAGAGGTTGTTCCCTGTTTAATGGATTTAAAAGATATCTTAAATTGATATGCTCATTGAAAAAAATTTCCTTTTCATTCCCTGCTATATTGAGTCAACATGTCAAAACATCATTCAATACAAGGTTGAGTAAGAATGAAGAACCTAATAAAGATATGGGCTTCATAGTTTGGCCAAAGGCTTTCCGTTTAGAATGGGTCATACTTTACATTCAGACATCATTGACTTTAAGGATATGTAAACCAATATAAAGAAGAGGATTACAGATTAGCCAAGCATTGTTCTTCATCACAATTTCCCTTTTCAAGTTTCACCACATTGTCTTTTGAGCCAAGCAAGGCCATAACAAGCCATAATAGGAAAATAAATGCAAAGGTAGAGAAAAAGTAAACCTTAACTAAAATGAAACATGGGAGGGAAACAAAGTAAACAAACCAAATGCAAGGACTAATTAAGGGTGAAATGTAGGGTCTTATAATACAATTTGAGAGTTAAAATGCACCTAGACCTACTTATAACCTAACGGGCTAGAAGGTGAGGTATAAGTGTAATGGAATTTCCAATGTAACCATCCATAACTTCTCCTAACCGGAAAACATAAAGATACGATAAATTAAAAACCATATAGAGATTTGTGCAAAAGTAAAGATAACAACTTGAAAAGATTGCACAATGAACTGAAGGTCTTGCTTATCAACCGAAAGATGTGACATACCGACTAGTTCAAACCAGTCTCAAACTTTACCTCATTGATTGAAATGGTGATCATACAAACCTTGAAGGATGCTTGCAAATGTACATTCATCCATAATGTCAATTTTTGCGAACATCATGAAAGATCGAAACATATTAATAACACTGGAGCTTTAAAAGTAAGATTTATTCAGCCATTCCATGATTGGATATCAATAAACAGATTGATCTGTATGAAAACCCTTAAGATCAAGAGAAAGCAAACTTTTAATTAAATCATTCAAATAAAAAAGAGAATATTTGAGGGGAATTAGATCTGATTTTGTTTAGAAACCTTGTCAAGATGGTGAGGACCTGACATAACCATTAGCTCATGTTGAAGTGCCTCAACTATCCGACAAGTATATGAATAGTGAAATAATGAATCGTAACAACTATCATTAGACTCACTAGTGGGAAGATTATAAATTAAATGACAATTGTCAAAATCATTGTTATGATTAGATTGGTGAATTAGCATATAAGATTCTCAATTTTCCTGTGTCAAATCAAAACCAATATCTGCACAAGGTTTTTGTTCACCAAATGATTGAAGAATTTGCTGACACTCAAGGAGGTAAATTGTGCCAGAAAAATGATTAAATTGATAACATACATACATTAGAGGAAATTTCAGCCTAAAAGTGCCCATGAAATTTTCATGTAATTTCCATGTCATAATATGTAAACCAATCAAAATGCTAAATTTAAAAAGAGGTACATATAAATATTTTGGAGGGAAAAGAAGAAAAACTAATTTTTTTAATTGTATTTTTGACTTATCTCCTTGTAGGTTTACTGAAATTTCAAGTGTAGACACTCGTTGGATGCAAAATTAAATTCCCCATCCAACGAGTAGCCATTATGCATACTTTTGATAAATCCCACCTTGATAAAAATTGCAAATACATTAAAAAACTTGTTTCAACATGTTTTTTTACTATATCTACAATTTTTATCAAGGTGGGCTTTCTCAAAAGTATGCATAATGGGTACTCATTGGATATGGAATTTAATTCTGCATCTAATGAGTGTCTAAACATGAAATTTGAGTAAACCTATACAAAAATAATCTCAAAATACAATTAAAAAAAGTAGTTTTCTTCTTTTTCCTCCAAAATTCATAGCTCTTATTTTATTATTTTTACTATTATTTTATTATGTTTCCTTAGGAGGCCACTTTTAGGCTAAAATTTCCTCTTATGAGGGGAATCCAAAGATGATCGATCTCAAGAGCATTTGAGAGGGAGAAATTTTTCCAAAAATGACCTTTGTCTTGATAATCAGAATGAGAAGCTTTGAAACTATGTACATCCATATATGATATGCACTCCAACCTTGAGTGTGATGTAATGGATCCGTATGATGAAAAATTAATTGAGCAAGAATCATTTATTTGATCAGAAAGTCTATATTGAGGATTAAGAGGTTTAACTTGAAAACGTTGAAATTCCTTCAAGAATGAGCTCTCATCAAGTGGATGAATGTTAAGGAAATAATTATGTGTGAAAAAATGGATCCAAATTAGTTAGGAGCTCTCAACATGATTGTGAGAACCTGACATAACCTTTAGTAGGATTTTAAGTGCCTCGACTTCCTAACTGGTCTCTGGACTTTCTAAAAACGGATCGTTGAATTAGGGTAGCTTAGAAAAATGAACAGATATATATGCACCAATATCGTTAGATGTATCAATGAAAAAATTGTTAATTCCATTTTTTTTTATCAAATTTAAGATTAAGCATATCAGAATCTTGATGGATAGAGAATTTAGATGCATCAATCAAAAAAATCTCTTGATCATTTAGAGTTGTAACATCTTCCTCCGGACTTATGAAAGATTTATAGTTGAAGGGATAATGAATAATGGATTCAAGCTTTTCATCCTCTAACTGTAGGACCACACCATCCTATACCTAATTGCAATTATTACCAACATGACAAGAATCTAAAGGATTTAGTGAAACTTCTGGTGTAAAAAAATTATCAAACATTTATGGGTACAATGAATGGTGTGATAGAGGTGAGGAAAGATGAAAAGAATTAGGAGGATAAACACCAGTTGTAACTAAATAACATTAATATTGTAAGAAAAATAAAGCAATATGCATGTTACGCTCCATGCGATGATGTTCGTCAACATAATAGTCAAAGAAAGGCACACCAATGTGACATTCATATTCAACTTTCTTTTCTTCAATGGGGTATACCAAAAACCTGACAACTTACCTCTTTAGGTTTTTCATCTGAAGATATATGGATCAAAGGAATTTTAGGAACATTCTGAATTGAAAGAGTATACCAACCCATGAATGGAGGTTTTAAACTATGAGAAGCAACTTCTATATTGATACCTTCAAAATAAAATTCCTTTGAAGAAGAAAATATATCATCCCATTTACATGGGAACTCATCACCACATGTATTAGTGGAAACATGGATGTCAGTGATGATTTTCCTAAGTCTTGACTTGAATGAAGCGTTTGGAATCATTTTATAGGTTATAAATATAACAGGATTGATCATTAGCCAAAAATGCAAGATTATCATCTTGAAAGAGAGAAGAAAGATAGGAAATATATTCAACACTTTTCTCCTCTACATGTGAAATGAAACTACCTTGTTCTTAATTACTACTTGAATCAACATGCTTAAAATATAGAGAGTTTGAAGTAGGTTGATCAAGCAGATCATGAAACAAGGAATCATGAGACATAGATGGTAGAGGTTTTAGGGAATCCCTATAGGAAATCATGTTTTCAACTAGATTATATTCAAGATCCGGATTATGTACATTGATGTGATCTTGAAGAAACAAAGGATAAGCTTTCACTTCAAGCTCCTTGTAATTATTGAACCATTCCAAGCTCTCCTCAATAGGATCTAGGTCATGGAAAGTGGATGAAGGTGGAAAAGACAGATGAGAAAATTGATTTCCACATTTCCCAACTTCAACATCATTGCAAGGAGGAACCCAAATTGGTACTAGGAAAAGGAACAAAAGGAATAGTAGACTCTTCCTCATGATTAACAAAATTTGAAAGAGCATAATCATCCAGGGTTTTAGATTCAAAATATTTCAAGGTGAGTAGAATCAAACTCTAAAAATTTTCCTTGATGAAATTTGAGTCAACCACTCCCTCGGAAAATTCATAGCGAAGGTGAATAAATTGATTAAGGAAATCCTCTAGACATTTTCCATGTTTCATTCTAAGAAGATCGATCCTTTTACAAACATCCTAATAATGATACCTATCAAAGGATTGATGAAGCTCCATAGAGATTTATTCAAGCGAATGAATGGAAGAAAATGGTAAACTATGACAACATTTTTTACCTTGACCTTAAATAATAAGGGTGAATAGTTTACAAGAAACATCTTCATAATTGATTTCATGATATTCACAAAATTTAAGAAACAAATATATATGTTGAGCTTTGAATGTTTCACCCTCGCCTTCAAACTTCAATTGAGACAAGCCATCAATTAATTCCACGGGGACTTTAAGATTATATCTATTAGAAAAAAATCTCAAGATTATGGTTTGGGAAATATCCATTCAAGACACGATATTCAAAAAAAACTCAAAAGGCTCAACTTTTCGTTTGTCCTCCTTCTAGTGCCAAATGTTGATGGTGTTGGAAATTCATCAACTAAGGGGCTCTCCTCGGTATGAAGTCCCAACTAGAACTCACACTTTTTGGAGTAGAAGCCCCATACAGATTATTGGATCGGCCACCATAACTTAAAGCTTTTCCTTGGCTTCAATGGGTAACATAAGATATTGCACACATAACCTTTGAAACAAGAAAGTAAATTGACACTATGAAACACCAATTGAAATGTATAAAAGGAGGATTTCACGAGAGTGGAGGAAAGAGTGAGTCTCTAGGAGGAAAGTAATAGTACTATCCTAAGAGAGGCACAAAAGAGCAAGGAAATATTCATGTATTACCTAGTGAAGTAGTTCACATACACACAATGATCATTGAATCAAATACATCACACATTCAACAAGATGATCACTAAATCCAATGAGATAGTTCAATTTATTCAATACATATGAACATAATATATACCCCAAATATCCAAAGAATAGTATTACAATGTGCATGATACATGCATGAAAATGTTTTGCCTCAACAAGTTTATGATGATTAAGTGAAAGATACAAGTACATAGATACAGTGGTGAGACACTAGCTCCAATAATGGAACATTAAGTCATTATTTGTTCCTATAAGGATTGATTTTCTCTCATATGCCAAACTAGAGGAGTGAGGGCTATCTCTCAAAAACACAAGCCTCCCAAAATCCCTTTGCTTGAGTTATGAGGGTGTATTTATAACAAGAGGAATGACCTTTCGTATCCCCATGATTCGTGAGCTTCCATCATGACTCTTGGACTTCCAAGTGACCCTTGAACTTATACAAGACTCTCGAAATTTTCCTAGTGACTCTTTTGTCCTCATGTGATTCTTGGACTCCACATATTTAAATTTTCTCATTTTCCTTGAAAATACATAATTACATTCCACATCATGTGGCTAAGTACATGGACACCATGGAATTTTTTATGACACCTTGAGAGGCCATTATTTGAAAACTATGACACAAGACTCCATTATGATCTATACATGCCATGTTTCTCTATTTTCTATTATGTATTGCATTATTCATAATATATATTATCTATTCTTCATCTTCACCTTCAAAATGGTTTGAATCAGAGCTAGGAAATTCCAAGGAAACATGAGATGCCACAACTTTGTCATGGTCCAAGATCTCTTCAGGTATTCATTAAGGTTCTTCTTTGAGCTTCATCTTCGCAAGTGATTCTTTGTAGCTTCTCCTTGACATCTTCCTTGAGCATCATGTTTCCATGTTGAGATGGTACACCTAAAAATTAATTTCACTCATGACAAGGCAAGACCAGTCCAAAAAAATTATATTCTACCTCAACTATGCTCATGGAATAGGTTGTTTTTGATGGGCCTATGAAGGATCTGAGAGGAAAAGGCTTGCTTGGGCATAGTGCACAATTGTAAGAGGTAAGAAGGGAGTTATTGTGAACTAGAAATGTGCATTGCACTAGGGAGAGAGAAAGATCCAAGCATGTGTGTGCAGTTCTAGAGGTAGGGAATAGGAGGCTAGGAAGTGAAGTTTCCCAAAAGAGAAAGAGGGATAACATAGTGCAGCTTTTAGTTGTAGTGGTCCAAAGGTGTCTCACTGTTAACTAGAAGTGTGCATTATGTAGTAGAGAGAGAATCTTAGTAGGATATTTGTGTAGCGGGAAAATATAGGGTTGGGTTGGTTTGGGCATACTTAGGTTTAGACTCATTCCGCACCAACAAAACCATTTATCACTAGCCCTTTCGGCAACGACGTGCAAGCAGATCACAGTCTCACCTGAAGTGACTATGGGTGGATGCAAAACCAAGTTTCTGCAACATTGAGGGACAAGGAGATGTGATATTTTATTATTATCTTATGCTTAAAAATCATAAATTACTTCTCCACATTCGTATAAATCACAGAAACATGCCATATAAACCCATAAACCATTACTGTGCTTTCATAACATGCAATTGTAATAATTTCCTCACAACAACAAATATTAAGCAAATATATACAAAAAACACATAAGAACATCATAATATCATCCACAAATTGGCTTCTTTATTATGATGATTCCTTGAATCTAATCAATCTCAAACTGCGCACTAATTTTTAGGTGGTATGCGCACTATTGTTAGCCCTCTAATTTGCTCTCTTTTTTCCATTTTCCTCTTCCTAAACCATAACCATTTACCTCAGTTTTACCTCTTTTATGCACCCTCATCTTGCACTAGTCCAAGCATGGTGACATATTTCATATAAACTTTATTTTTCATATTTTTAATTCAACTTAGCATTAATTAATTATTTATTACATGATTTCTTACTTTTAATCACTCTTTGTAACTTATCGATATGTCCAATGTTTATTTGGTAGTTAGAGTACTTACTGTGACCGTTGATCCTAGTACAGGATCGGATCTTGCACCGTTGCTAGCACAACAAATCCTTGCAGCAAATCCGAACCTCCTTGATCACTGCCTCGTTTTGAGCCGCTTCAGCCACGACAGCAAGAGTGATCCAAAGGCAGTCGAGACCGAATCTGTGAAGGGCGAAGTCTGGAGATTGGCTACGGCCAGTTCCGCTAACTGTCTAATTTTGAAGACCAAAAAGCTAAATTCTACGTTTGGTTATGTAATCGGTTAAATGATCTATTTTTTCCTTTAGCCAAAGATCTATATAATGTAGAATGTAAATAGGATTAGGGAGCTAAGTTTTTTATAGCAGAAGAGAACAGAAACACAGCCAAAGAGACGGTAGCAAGTCGTTGTATTTCGTTATCGCCCATATCTGGGTTGGACGATGTATTAATGTATGTACTTGCCTCAGTGAATTAATAAAAGGGAGCTCTGCCTCATGTTTTACAAATTATGTTTCTATATTTGAGCTGATGAATTGATTAAGGAAATGAGCATTTTTGTTCTAAGGAAAACTCTTTTGGTTGGCTAGGCTGACAACTTAACACGTTACCCCATTTCTTGTTTTCTGTCAATTTGTGTTTACATTTTCTGATGGTTTAATTTAAGCACGTACACATTCATATACACGATAGCGGATCTAACATATGATAGATAATTTTATTACCACTTGGTTTGATTGAACTTTCTCACTTTGGTCAGCAGAAGAAACCATGCTGCATCTGCTGCACGTTGGTGTGATACTCCTATTTTACGCAATTCTTTTAGTTGGTTTTCCTTCACATAGTCCCAGCAGCAAAAAGTAGACCTACACCAATGAACACGGTGTGATGCGATGACTTTGTGGTCTTCTTAGAGTACCCATAACCATTAAATGCTTCTATGACAGGATAGAAAATGTATATTGAATGTTTATTTCATTCTTTCTTTTAATATTTAATTGAAGCTTGTTCACTTTTATGTTGTAATTTGATTGTGATGTAAAAACATAGAAACAATTAAGCACTCATTTGAAATTAGAGGTATTAAACATATGGTCTGGAAATAAACTATAGTCTGATGAAAAATCGTGGTTCTTCATTGCGGGATCCAGGTCTTCATTCAGAAAAGTTAAGCCCTTGCATGATAAAAAGAAAACCTTTAGAAAGACACAGTTTATACCATCTATGGAAATCTGTGTTCTGCATAATTATAGCTCTTTAAATGATGTAAAAAAAGACAGTTAAGCAATCTCTAAAGGAGCAGATTTAAGGGCCCATCTGATGAGACCGCTAAGTGTCTCTGCTAAAGAGAAACACACACTCAGTAGTTAAACAATAATTAGCTGGAGTGATTGCCTTTTATATTTAATTCCCTCTTGCAAATGCATTCTTTCTTGTTCCGGTCTTAGATCAATTTTGATGCTTCAAGTTGCCCTTTTCTCTTTTTAATTTGATTCTGCAATCTTTCCTTTAAAGAAAGTAGGGATTTATATTAGGAAGATTCATACCATCTCTGGCATTGTCTGTGCTTCATCTCTAAGTTTACGGATCCCCCGGGTTGACAAATTAAGTTTTGAGGAGTTTTCTTAAGTGTAATTCCTGCATCCAACAACTATGATGAAAACTCATCCCTGGTCTCTGCACACTCAGCTGCAGAGCCTTCCCTTTTCTACAAATTACAGATCACAAATACTTGCCCATAACCATCATGATCTCCTAAATATAGCATTACATCCCTTAATATATTATTACATCATTTGTTCACATCATTACAATACCATTGTCCAAATACCATCAGCTCCCCAAAACAACCAAATATAACCCAAAACCCTTTACAATATAGTGTGCTTTACAAAAAGGAGGGGCTTCGACCCACCCCGAATCCCCTATGGCACCACGCGGTATATTTAGAACGATTAGTTGTGTGATCCACTTTGTGCTCTTCTCCTCAAAATGTGGAGTTCTTAGCCAAAATATATGCCAAGTTGGGTTGTGCCCAACAGGCCCCTAACAATCACATGTGACTCGTCTCGTGTCAATAAGATGCTTCACCTCTAAATTTTGCTACTATGTTGTAGTAGGTATTGTTGAACCTCTAAAGAATCCCTGTGGTGTTCTTTTCCTCGCCACGCACTTCTTCCAACAATGTTTTTTTGGCTGGTCATGTCGTCTTCTGCAACACTACCTCTTCTCTTTGTCGGAGCTCCTTCAACTTCCCATCCACTTCCTGCGACAATTGGAGAGCCTCATCTGACCATGGCTAAGTTCTATCTACCAAGGTATGTTCTTCCATTCTCATATCTTCTAGATTCTTCTAGAGGGTGTTTACCTCACTGAT
The DNA here is from genome assembly GCA_034641835.2 of Pinus albicaulis. Taxonomy (NCBI): domain Eukaryota; kingdom Viridiplantae; phylum Streptophyta; class Pinopsida; order Pinales; family Pinaceae; genus Pinus; species Pinus albicaulis. Next base: position 1,291,541,066 of record CM076577.1, read on the forward strand.
CTTAGCAAGCATCTGCGAAATTTGCAAGTCCTTCCCAGTTTCCTGAATCTCCTCCAGCTGATTTTGTTTTTTTTAGATGTCTTCTTCTAGATTATGTGTGTTTGGATCTTCCTACAGCAAATTCCAAATCTATAGAGTCTCATCCAAAAATCTACCACTAATGCGGAGAAACCGACCATTGCAGTCTTTAGGTCGCTCTCCCTCTGCTCTCATACTTATGGTGGCATAGTTGTTTGCAGCTTCATCTGCAGCTCACTGAAATTTATCCCGTACTAAAATTGTACATATGCATTATTCTTCTTGGATTCATTCACTACAACATCGAGCTTCATGACCTTGTCTTCTATTGATTCCTCCTCACGGACATCCATGTTCAGAACTTCTCGACATGTGGCTTCGACCACCTCTTTTAACTTTTGTTGTTGCTACATTGGCTCGTCCTTCTCTTGAATGGCTTGGTCGAGCCACTGCCTCAGCAAAGCTCGCTCTTGTTCTTCCTAAATGTACAATTTTGTAGTGAGTTGTTCTCGCTGCTTCAACTCATCTATGATTCCTTGATGTAGCTTGTGCAATCTCTGCAATGGTAGCATTACAATGTTCATATTTACATAATTCCATCCTCTCCCCTGCTGCTTTACTTCGGCAGAGTCGAAATGTAAGGCTCTAGAAAGTATCTACATTAACCACACCCCAAATGTGGGCTCCATTAATATTTCTTCCCGAAGCCCTTCCTTTACCTACATTGGTTTTTTGGTCATATGCCCCAATATCTTTAATTCTTAAATCCACTCCTCGACACCTGATATAAGTGCATTGTAGCGATCCTCTATCATGTTCCATGACTTTGTCGTAGCTTCCTATAATTTTTCGCCAATTTGATCCAAATCCCCCTCAGTGAGGAATAATGACATTATGTCCTTTGATTTATTTTCCTTTTTCTTCTTTTTGGGTTTCTTGGAAGCTTCAGCACATGCCTTCCTTTTCTCTGCGACATAAGGGTATGTCCTAGTATTTTTAGGTTCTTTTCTATGCTCGTCTCCTCCGAGAGGTTCCTTTTCATGATGATCCTCCTCTTCTTCCTCTTCCTCATCCTTCTCATAATCTTTTCCACTTGGTTTCCCATGTTGTGATGTTTCTTCCTCTGTCAAACTGTCTCTTGCCTCTGTCTCTGGCTCAGTGATCGATTTTGTGGGCCACTATTGTGCTTGTGCCAAGATATCATCTTCAATTACCAAATATGGCAATGGATACCATGTTTTCGTCATGTCCTTTCAAGACTGTATATAGATTCTGTGAAAATAAGCCTTAAATTTTGCAACAGCGCTATATTACTCCTATAGGCTCAGCAAAAGTTGAGGATGTTGGTTTACCAACATATGAAAAGTGTTGGCTCTTTTGGGCTTGACCCAGGCTTGGCTTGTTCTTATAACCAACAAAACCCTCATACATCAGCCCTTTCAACAATGATATGCAAGCATATTACAGTCTCACCCAAGGTGGCTATGGGTGGTTACAAAACCAAGTTTCTGCAACCCTGAGGGACTGCGCGAGGTGGCCTTTACTTCACTTTTATGTATTTTACTTAGTCTTTTGGCATACATATCACTATTGTGTTGTGTAACTCAACTACTTACTTTGACACATTCAGTTTAACATAATCATATCACAAAACAATATAAACTATGCTATCATAAAATTTACTAGCAATCAGTACTTCCTATTCATAGATAGAAAGAAAACATAATAATGCAAATAAACAGGATATTTCCCAAAAAATGTTCTTCTTTATTAAGATGAATCCTTCCAGTGCATTCATCTTCTCGACATTCACACACAATTGTAGGTGGTCTTCACACTAAGTTGCAAACTCTTCCAAGGTCTCCACGCACTCAACTGCAGAGCCTTTCCTTGAGGGAAAAAACACAGAACAACAGATACAATGACTTACGCTCAATGTCTATGACGATTATCTATATTCGAAAAAGAATTACATTTATTTATATACATTTACATAGCTACAAAACCATGGTCCACATACCATAGGCTTGATAAAACAATTAAATAAAACCCCAATACCTGCCATAAAATGAGGGGCTTCGACCCACCCTAAATACCCTAGAACATCACGCGATAAATATAACTTCGCGGTACCGTGCACTCCACTCCTTTAAATGTAGAGTCTTTGACCAAAATTGGACCAAGATGGGTCGTGCCCAACATGCCCCCAACACTCACATGTGACTTTTCGTGAGTCACTCAACTGTTGTGCCTTGAATATTTGTTTTGATGCTTATGTAGGCAGCATTATACTGCTGAAGTATTTATGGTACCTTCTTTTCCTATCAGTGCACTTATTCCAGTAAATCCTCTGTTGTTGGCCTGACATTCTTCTGCAACACTTCTTTCTCCCTCTTTCATAGCTCCTTGAGTCTATCCTCTACTGCATACGAAAGTTGGAGGGCCTCATCCTACCACGATTGAGTCCTCTCTGTCAAAATATGCTCTTTTCTATAGAGATCTTCAATCTGCTTTTGAAGAGTCTTCCCTTCAGTGATGCAAGTGAGCCTCTGTGAGATTGGTAAGGTCTTCGTAGTTGCCCGAATTTATTCCAGCTTCTTCTGTTGCGTCTGGAGCTCCTCTTCAATACTTTGAATATTTGGATCCTCCTACAGTGAGGTCAAAATCTGCATAGTGTCATCTAGTAGTTTGTCACACTCCACCACTGTGTCGGAGATGCCTAGTACTGCAGATTTGATATCCATGTCCATTTATTCATGTACTTTTGGTGGCGTGACTGGCTGCAGCCTCATCTGCAACTCAGTAATATTCACTTCATACTCAAACTTCATCTCTGTGATCTTATTTTTTGAGTCCTTTATTGCAAGGTTGAGCTTTGCGACCTTCTCTGTTGGTGATTCTTCTTCGCGGACCTTTACGTCCAGAACTCCACCACAAGTTTATGTGATGATGTTCTCGAGCTGCTTATGATGCTATCATGCTTTATCCCTTTCTTTGATCAGCTGGTCAAGCTCCTTCCTCAACGAAGTTCTTTCCTTCTCCACTTGAATGTTTAACAGCGAAGTGTGTTTTTCTCTCTCCTTCAGATCAATTGTTATACCCTCATGGAAATCATGCAATATCTGAGTTGGAAATGCAGTGACGTTCATATTGACATGATCCAACCCTTTTGCTCACTTGTTTTCCTTGTGGGATTCGAACTGTAACGCTCCAACTGGTATCTGCATATTCCTCAGTCCAATTGTCATTTTGATTCGTCGCTCTGGCTGCAGTAGTTTACCCATTTGTTCTGGTTGTCTAGATGTCTGCGCAAGTGCCTTTAACTCTGCAATACCTTGCTGAGCATCGGTTAGGATCATTTTGTAGCGATCATTGACCTTATCCTGTGTTTCTACTGTTACTTCCTGAACTTTTTCTACAATCTCATCGATGTCCCCCTCAGTAAGGACAAGTCGTATTGCTCCCTTGGATTTGTCTGTCTTCTGTTTCTTCCTTGCACTCACCATAGTCGCTGTAGGTGTCCTGGTTTTTATGATGAATGGTGATTCATATGTTTGCTCTATGTCGTTGAGAGGATCCTGGCTACCCTATTCCAACTCTGGCTCTGTGTCTTCTGTGTCTATTCCTTTGTCCTTTCCACTTGGACCTGCATGTTGCGCGGTTTCCTTCTCAGCTTTACTGTCATCTATGGTAGGAGTCATCCACTCTGCTGACCAATGTTGTACTATCTCGAGAAGGTCATCATTGGTGACCAAATATGGTAGAGGATGCCATGTCTCCATCGAATCCTTCCAAGCCTTCATGTATATCCTACAAAAGTCTTCCTTGAAGTCTGATATATTGCGATATTGATCAAACAAACTTGGTGACAACCTGGGATGTTGGTTCACTACCATGTGCAAGTATATTTTCATTAGTACGAATAAAATATTATTCTCTTGTGCGTGCGACGGCTCCTTGGTATGCCACAGTGACGCATACCACGCAACTTCACATACATCTACTTCGGCTTGGGGAAACTATGAGTCTGTAGGCTCCTTCCATGCTAACATCTTGATGATCAAGATAAACCACGTTTAGTGAAATGTCTTACCTTATTCTTGTGCCTCGCCACATTCCTTCAAAAATTCCTTGCATAAATATCCAGCCTAGGTGAACTAAACCCCGAGTTTGCATTGCGCGGCTAAGGCAACCACGACCATGGGGACTTCGTTTGATCTACACTTCCGCATTATTTTCTTGGATAATATGTGTGCAGGGAAGCGAAGCCCTTGGTCACTGATGGAATTAATATCATAGCCTCATGACTTCTTGACTATCCCAAACTTGTCCTTCATAGCTTTTGCTACTGCCTTGTCTTGGCCTTTGTCGACAAACTCTTTGGCGGCGTCTTTCTGTATCAACATTTCATCAATCAGGATCCTCTTCCCTAGCTAGAGGCATCTGTCATGCACTAGTACGAGTAAATTGTGAACACAAACTGTGTTGATGGAAATTCTACCAAAGTGTTGCAAATTTAACATGTTCAACAAGCCTTCTCACTGCAATACCTCAACCCACTGGTGTGGCTCCAACCTTGTCACTTCGCTTTCTATATAATATACCTGATGTAGGTACCTACTTGGCTCGAACTGTGGGAACTTGCTTCGGTCATTAAATTCCTAGTCCTCCATCTTCAATTACGGGACTTTCCCCAGTCATTCTCCTTCAAATGGCACTTTTCCTCAAAGCAACAATGTGGAAGTTCCAAACTTTTCTTTTTCAGGGTCTTTAATTGGCTTGGCACCTAACTTCCTTAATGGAAATTATGGTGGAACCACAGAGGGAGTTTATGCGCACTCTGTCTCCATCTGTTGCATCCTTTATTCCTCCTTTATGTCATGGATTTGTTCTAGTTCTTTCTACTTCACTGGTTTCTTCGCCTTCTCCACAGGTCCCTTATCCTTCCTATTCTTCATCTGTTTTTCTTTTGCTACCTTGTTTCTTGGGGATTTCCTTACTCCAGAGGCTTCAATTGGTCTCTTTTTTCTTCTTCTTCAGTTGTTTTTTCCATAGATCCTTGTTTTTGTGGCGACCTTTTGCGCCTTGGGGGCACAAGTACACTTGGTGCCGCAGTTTTACCAGCCCTCCATAATTCCTTCTAGCCCTTTATTTACAAACTCTCTAGAAAGATCTTTGAAATTTCTCTCAAACATGCAACAGCACATTTGTTTCACACTTCATTGCAAATTATCAATTTGAATTCTCTAGATGGCAAAGTGTAAAATGTGGAGCGGGACATAATTTTTATAGTGAATTTGAATTTTGAACCTCATGATAGCTTAGATCTTGTTCATTAATTGCAGATATGGCATTATATCCAACTAGTTATGCTTCATAAATGTGTTTCTCCCGCGCCTCTTAACGAGAATTTTCTTTTAACGGCATATTTTTTCCTTCCAATGGTCATATTTTTGGTTATCTTCAACGAGTCCCTTTTTGTGTCACAAAAATACTTCCTTCGTCACAGTTATTTCAGACTTCGATATACTCTTGGATATCGTGCAATAATATTCTTATGGCGTAGTCCCCTTCTGCAGAGTAGTTTATAGTCCAGTGCCCACTTTCAACTGCAAATGGCACTAAGACATCTATCCTCTTGTATTTTAGTGTGAAGCTCTAGGGACAGAGTCATCCCTATATACCTTCAATCTGCTACCAATCACTCATCCTAGAATCAGCTAACCATTTAACTTTTCGATTTGAACTGTGCCACCATCAGAGATTTCCTAGATGATATATGGTCTTACCAATGTATTTTAAATTTTCCTGGGAAATTCGCAAATATACTATCATATAAAAGTACAAGATCTCCTTCCTGGAATGTCTTCTTCTTGATGCGCCTATCATGCCAGGCTTTCTCCCTTCCTTTTTTCACTTGCTAATGAAAACCTGCTATAAACTTGTCTTCTTCAAGAGCAAGCAATTTTTCCATCCTTTCCTTTATTATATCGGAGTCTGCCATACCTGTGAAGGCTACAATTCTAAAACTTGGCACAATGTACTCCATAGGCATGATTGCTTCTTGTCCATATACCAACCTAAAAGGTGCATGGCCTGTTAAATTCTTGCATGTTGTCCTATATGCCCATAACACCACTGGAATCCTTACATCCTAGTGATTCATGTTCACATTCCACACTTTTGTGAGTGCATTCGCCAGAATCGTATTGAAGGCTTCAACTATCCCATTCACATGAGGATGATATGGGGTACTTTTCTGATGGTACGCTTGGAATTCTTCAGTCAATGCCTCAATAGTCTTATGCAAGAAATGTGAACCCCGGTCACTCATCAAGATCTTTGGACACCCAAATCTGGACAAAATATATTCAAATATGAACTTCATGGCAGATTCGGCATTGCAATCCTTCATTGGTTGTGCCTCAGCCGACCTCGTCAAATAATTAGTTGCAGTGATTATGTATCTTGTGTTGATTTTCTTTCCTGGTGGATTAATAGGTCCAACAAAGTCAATATCCCATTTTTCAAATTCTTGCAACGTCCCATGTGGATTTAATGGCATTTCGTCTCTTATTGATGGCTTTCCTTTTCTTTGGCATACATCACATGCTCGACAAAACTCTTTTGCATTCTTATGTACAGTGGGCCACCATAACCCAACTCTCAATATTTTCTACGACGTGGCCTTTCCTCCATAATGTCCACCTGCGACTCCTCCATGGGCTTCTGCCAAAATACTCTACCTTTCATATTAAGGAATGTATTTGCGGAGAATTTTATCTGGTCCCATTTTGTATAAGTGTCATGCAATCAACGATAAATTGGTTGTTTTGACTACCAGCTCCTCCTTTTGTTGCGTAGTGTACTCTGCGGGCGCCATTCCTATGGCCAGAAACTAAATAATATCCGTGAAGTGATCATCTGCAACCTTGACTGTGAATAACTCTGCGTCAGGAAAGTTATACTCGATACTTGTGGGTTCTACTCTTGTCTCCAACCTCGACAGATTATCAGGCCCAACATTCACTCTTCTTGGTTTGACTACAACCTCGAGGTGTACTCCTGGAACAATAACAACCATCAACATATTTTTCCTCCTAAAACGGGCTTATTCACCAAATATTTCAGTATGGGGTGATGAGTAAACATCTTGAAATGCATTCCCAACAAGTAGTATAGTTCTTTTCTACCTTGGACAGTTTTCTTCTTGCAAAAGCTATGGTTGTTGGGTCATGGAAAAGGTATGTTTCTGTCCTCATATTATCTTAATTAATCATTTACTTTCATGTATTTATCTTTGTTCTTGGGAATAATATAGAAGAAAAGATTGTGAAAAATGAATAAAATCAATTGTCAACAAATTGTATGATTTTAACATGAAAACTAACTTTTACTTGCCTTTATGTGCAGAAATCAGAATTGGACAACTGTTGTTGAAAGGATGGGACAGCAGTAGCCAAAGAAAGAAAAAAATCATTTCTCGATCGCATGGGCTAGCGGAAGAAAAGGAGAATCAAGCTAATTTTATAGTGAAATTCGATTATTAGCTACGAAATCCTCAGGATCTCCTGGTCCTGAGGATTCGCTCTCGTCTATTAGTATGCCATTTGGTTATATAAGGTTAATAGGTGAAATAGAAGAGGGGTTACTTTCTGAGTTATAACTTTCATTTCGACATCATTATTTGTACTACGACAAAGTATTTTCACTACGGTGATGTCATATCTTTGCTACTGTGATTAATGAGAAAAAGCGTGTTTTCTTTATAATCGTGTTCTGAGTATTCACAGCAGTAGCTTCTAGAGGCTTTGGGCCCAGTCGTTAGAAGACTTGTTGCTTCTTCTGTGCCATAATCATTTATGTCCTTTCTGTGATTGTTAATTATTGTATCTCATTATTTCGATTGTTGTGTGATGTTAGCATTTGTTTGCCTAGTTTACCTTTACCGTTGAGATAAATCTTAGATGTTACTCTTACAGTTGCATATCATTCTTTAATGAATTGCTCATATTACCATTACAATTGATTGTTGTTCCTTTTAAGTAATGTTATCATAGATATCTGATGCTTGATTACCATTATTCTTCATTAGAGATTTGAATAGTTGATTTTTGTTCATTTACTGTAATTTCTCTTTTCAATAGATAATTGTTAAGCAATGATTCTTTAAATGTGATTCTTGCAATTCATAAGTTGGATTCAGTTTCTTTACAAATCAATTGATAGTAGATCAAGGTTTATGGTTTATAAATGCTTTAAGGTTTGCTTTTGAAGTATTTCAGATTGAACTTCGAGAATTAAAGGTTAATTATTGCAACGATTTAGAATCAATTCTTAAATAGCTTTTGATTTCACTCTGTATAAACAGTGACAACACTCTTGAAATAAACAGATGAATCCTTGGTTGATAATTAATGTAGGTATTAATATCGATCTTCATAGTCATCTTAGTGCACCAACATTTTGGTGTCGTTGTCGGGGAGAGCGTTAAAGATTTATTTCTTTTTTTGGATTGGATTTGATTGCTATGAAGGACTTGCATATTAAAAATGAGAGGTAAGAACCTACGTACTAGCAAGTAAAATACTTGCTCAAAGCCCGCTTTCCAGCAGATGCATATGGAACAGAAAGGAATAGATGTTTTTTTATGAATGACTAGCAAGAAAATAGATCCAAACCCACCACCTAAATCCACCAAACCCAAGGGGTTGGTGACCCTTAGAATATCGACCTTTATAAACGAAATCATAAGAAAAGCAGAATCTCAGGCGTCAGTAGGACCTCAAACCATATATGGAAAGAGCTCTACTATAATCCCTCAAACAGCAGCCTCGCCATCTGCAGTTCACGTCAAGATCCATAGCAAAACCAAAGGGCTAGAACAGAGCTTTTAGGCTACAGAAAATTTGCATTTTGACCCTTCACAAGAGGGAAATTCATGCAATCTGCAAGGAGAGGGAGAGACTAGTGGTGTTGTAGGAGCAAATCTACGGTCACTAGACCCTGGATCTCCTAAGATCTTGGTTGAAGAAAAGATACATGATATCCCAAATCAAGGTAGTGCTATAAGACCCCTTCCAAATCTGTCTACCAGTCCTGCCCAAATCAACTTCCCAAACCAAGAGATTCTTGAAGGTTATTGGCACATCTTTGATCAAATGGCACATAATCAGCCTTAGAGACAAACATCGACGTTGGAGTATCCTATCGTCGACCTAGTTGCTAATGCCCACATGAAAGTCATTCCTTTGCAGAGCATTCCTACTTTCCATGGTTTAACCTCGGAAGATCTTGATGCTTTCCTATTCGAATTTGACATTTTATGTAGGGTATATGATTATACCACCGATCCCCTAAAGCTAAAATTGTTTCCCTCTACATTAAAGGGAGCAACTTTGTGATTGTTTATTGGGCTTGGTGGATGAAATATTAACTCTTGGGATCAAATGAAAACTTATTTTCTCACTAAATATCAAGATCACTACAGGTCTAGAGATTTGAAGGATGAAATCTTTAATATGACTGCAAAAGATAATGAGACTCTAGAAGAATATGTTGAACGTTTTCAATACAATTTACAAAGGTCTTCTTATGCTACATTATCTAAAGATGTTTTAAAAGTAACTACGATAAAAGGGATGAAGGATGAATGGATACAAACATTAAATTTAATGGGATAAAGAGATATTTATCAAGAAAATTATGATGATATTATTCAACTGTGTATTGGGTGCTCTCGAGGCAGTACACGCATTAGGCCAACTGGATGAGATACTATCGCCAGAAATAATAAAGTTTCTGGTGGCAGCGTGACTCGGACAGGAATCAACAATCTCTTAAAATATTTTAAAACTGATATCGTGGGCACCCTCACAACATAGTTGAACATCCTGCAAGCCAAACAGAAACAAGCTATAGCAAAACAGAATTTAGTTGTTTTTCTTCCCACGATGCCGAAAGAAGCACATGTACGTATCATTAATTACTACTATACCATCTAGTTTTAATATTATACATGTCTCATCGTTGAGGTTGAATCAACTGTCAATTGGGTTGTCTTGTGCAGCATGCAAAGTTTTTCTTTGTCTGACGCACACGACTTGTAGAGTGTACGTGTCTACTTACAGACTTACAATAGTTAAAGATCAATGCTAGTGAATACCGAAAATGAATTTTAAGGGTAACGATGGCAACATAGTGACCCTATTTAAATATTATTGAACGTCCAACAACTAACCATCCCTACACGCACTCAATATTAACCAGACTTACTGCGATTTTCACATCTCAATTTTTTTTAGCAGTGTTCATTATTACAAAGACTAAAATAGTGTTGAAGATGACAAACCAGGCCAAGTTGTTTGTCGCTTGAATCAATGTATCTATAGTGCTTAATAAATAAATAATGTAAATAATTCGCTTCTCATAAAAAATTCGAACATTTAGACTGAGATTCATTCAAAAAATTGCATACAACAAATTTAAAGCAAGTCAAATATGTGTTTTATTGTATTTTTCTCTTAATGGAAACTCTTTAGTACTTGCAAGAAACATTTTCTGCCAAGGTACAACATTGATACCTCAACCGATTGAATGGGAGGCATTGACAACTGAAGAGTTATGGAGTGGTTTTCCTTGGAAGAATGACTTGAATGGAGCGAGAGATCTTTGTGTTTATGAAAAGGAGTGTGATGCTCCTCAAACTGTTGCAAAAGTCAACGTATTTCCATAACCCTGGGTCCATTTTCCCACATGAAACCTCACCAACCCTAGCAGATTGACGCCAAAATTGAAATGTAGCAATTAATGATACATCAGGTCATTTATGAGTGACAATGATACCTGCTTTCGCTCAAACCAAAACCCCCGATATAATATATACTCCTTAACAATGCTTTTGAGTAGAGTGAGATATCATCACTGCAATTAGTAACAATACATTAAATATTATATAACTTAAAATATACATCATTAAATAGCACCATTTAAATTATATATATTACACTCTTTAAATACATATCAATTTCCATTATATTGTGTATTATTATGCTAGGATATAACGTATTCCATGGAATAATCTTCTACATGAAATCATTTGGAAAATAACATGTTTTTTTTTTCAAATAATTTATATTAATTTAAATTTTGTAGAATATAAGACAATTAAATTGTTTTCACATGGATAGGTTGCGACTAAGTTGTAAAGTTTGAATAATGTAATCACAAACTAAATAACAATGGACTTGTCTTTTGCCTATTTCATTCAAAATATTGAGTTGAATTTGTAAGAGGTTCTAATAAATTATAAAATTGACAAGTCGCTCCTCCTTCAAAGAAAGGCATGTTATATAATTGAGACGTGCTTCATAATACTTGATTTTACGCATTATTGACCATGACTTGGGAATGGTGCTTTTTAAAGTTATAAAATAATATTCTTAAATATTTATTTCTAATCTTAAAAAAATATGACATCATTGTAGATTTTGACTCTGTATAATTAATTATAGCCCCTTTTTTCTAATCTCTTGTTTCCAAATTTTACCTCTTTTTCTTCTAGTTTTGGTTTCCGGTGCATGGACTTATATAGGCTTCTATTTTGCCAAATCTTCTTTAATTTAGCTATATTTAAACTAGGCGAAGTTATATAAAATCAAATCATTAAATTAAGATATGTCATTTCATTTTATTATTATTATTAGACGCGTGTTAGTGTGTGTATTCATTACACTCCAAGAACGTTAGGGTTAAAGACAAAAGGAAATGTCAATGCAATCAAGAATACACAAGAGATACTAAAGTGTTACTCTCACATCTCTAACACAAGATGATGGACGAAAAATATGAGTGAAAGGAATCGCTCTTTCCTCTATTCAAACAATGAGTAAGGGAGGTCAACAATATAAAGTGGGCCTAAATCTCTACAAATAACCTAACCTACAAAAGTTCGTCAACACATGGCATGCACGATTCCAAAAAGACATGGGTCAAAATCCACAATAATGTCAAGAAGTAAAGCTCCAAGGCATAAGTGCTTCACACAAGATGTGTATAGCTTTCCTCCTCAAGCCTCCAAAGGCTCCAACACTCCTCCAAAGCAATGTGTTCCTTGGGTCCACCACACCTACATGACCACTCCCTTAACCCCAAGCATCCTCAAGTATAAGACATCATGCAAGCAACAAGTATATGCATGCATCCAAGGATCAACGCCCTCCAAAATGCCAAGCACTCCTCCAAAGCATGCTATCCTCGAAATAAGCAACTCTACCTCAATATGGCCATCATCAAGATGTTACCAAGCCATCAAGGTCTCAAACACCCAAGAGAATCTCACACAAGCATCAAGAAAAATCTAGTAACAAGAGTCATCCATATAGACCATGCACCTCACATTGCATGAAGTACCCGCACACATGATATAAACAATTATAGGGTATCCTTAAAAGCTAACATAATGGTCAAAGTCAAATCCAACCTTGTTTTGCATTTGGTTCTTCAAGATATTTACAGATCTGATCAATCCTTCAAAAAAAATAGCACACAAACAAGTACACAAATAATTCCTTCATTTCTTGAAATTTGAAGTGTAGTTTTTGAAATCCATACAGTTTCCAGAACCTGCCCTATTACATGTGACATTGTCTAAATTCATTTCTGATGAGAAAATCATGGTTTGCAAAAGTCAATTACACATTTTAATTATTGCTACAAAAAATAATACAAAAATGTCTAGTAAAGGAATATAACAAAAAGGAATTCATTTCTGTTACTTAAAGATAAACAGGATACGTCGTGAGAAAGGAAAAACAACAACAAAATCTAGCATGGAATAAGAGATGCTAATAACACTTGAAGGAAATATCCTATTAATATATCATCATCACACTCCAATGCACTATATTATAGGCCAAGAATTTGTCATTTGCCTCATCATTGCATGTAGAATTTCATGTCTATATGTGAAAGAAAGTGCCTATAAGAGAAGATGTGCCACAAGAAAACAATTTCTCGCATGTACAAACAAGCATTAGCTCATATAACTAGCTGTGGTCATATTCTAAAACATAGAACCATAGCAAATGAAGGTCAACATGAAGCAATAGGAGGCCAATAAGTCATCCACCATATGGACATACCTATAGGCCACGTAAAGGGTGTTAGCAGAAACGGCTCCATGTTGATAGGACCATGTAGGGTAAACCATAGCAGAACCACACAAATTGATAACAGCCTTGCTTGCCTTTTCCATAAAATTGGGCCTTTTGTCTATTCAGAGATTTTTGTTTTCAATTGGATGACTTGCATACCAGTTTTCATATCCAATAACTTTCGCAGATAGACTGAATACCTTTAGTACATAAATACATAACTTAACAGGCTTGGGAAATGTTACATTGATATCAATCTAGAAAAACAAGTAACTACACTTTGAACATTGTAAGTAAACAACATTTGAAATGCATTCATCAGCAAGCTCAAAGGGTAGGCTGATTTTTCTTCCTGTTCTCTCGAGCACACCATCAAAATGGACTAACTTTTCTAGCTAGCTTCAACAAGATCTCTGGAACAAGGCGTCTTCTTGGAGGTGCAGCAGCATCATCTGCTTGTGCCAATGGATCCCCTGCATGAATGACCGAAAGAATATCCTGTAGAAGTTCATCTTTTCCTCCTCGCAATGGGTCCTGCACATGACAATATTCAGTCACTACAAACATGAGTGTTTGTGACCCCAAAACCACATGCTTAGATATCGTGCAATAGACAGATATTCGAGGGGGAATAATAGATCTACAGAAGGAAATTGTATGGAACTGTTCTAGATCTATATTATATTTCCTCCGTACCTACCTGGCCAAAAAACTCATTTTGTCTTCATAAAATAATTAAACCATATCAACTCAAACACTTAAAGCCAAACAAAAGACAGCAAACCATTTTATCACAAGGTTAGAAAACTACTACCATTCTCAGCAGAAACCCAACAATTAATCTAAAATGGTTTCAATTCATTTGAAAAGTAAATACAGCATTCACCTAATTTGATGCCAGTCTGGATCATTTAAGTTTATGTCACAGACCAGTTTTTGACCTTAAAGTCTTTCTAGTAGTACACCAATGTTACTTAATCATAAAACTGAACAGGCCATAGATCAACACCTATTCAAACTGAATAATTCAATAGTGAACTTGCCATTCTAAGACATTTGTTTGCATCTTTCTTTCTGCTCTAATTGCTAAATTAATCTTTGCTGCCCACATCTTCATTTTTCCTAATATATCCACTGCTACATCAATTGCACTTTTGTTTATCAACCACAGAGATTTTAAACAATTCTAGTTCATAACAAATTTACAGCTTAAGGAAAAAGACCAATGCATTATCATTTTTATTTTTTTCAGAAGTATAAAATACAAATTGCATACCTCTCTTATTCGATTTTAACATGTGCAGCCAGAAATTCAATCATGCATCGAATGAAGGGTCATTGGGAGTTTACACCAAATAAACCCCCAAAGGGGAAATTCTACTCAATCATTCATTATGTGTTTTTTGCTATGTATAGCAGGTCCCTTTATATAGAAATAGGTAACCATAACAATATTGTCAATTTAGGCATTTATTTCAACCATTTCAATAACTATCTCCTAAAATATCTCCATGAATCTCTCAAAAGATTGTCATCCCAAGCTTTTCTCTTTTGTTCTTGTTGCCGCAAAATCTAGCAGGCCTTACAGAGGGGCACCGTACAAGGCTAATACAAGACCAAGTGACAACAATAAGGTGTGTTAAACACATACATGGAATATGAACAAGATATAATAAGATAATCGTGCTTTGCATTATTATTCACAATGATATACATTTATACATTTTACACCACTGTTGGATTTATCTTCCAAGGTCTCTTGGACTCCAATGACTGTTCAACTTCCACACCATAATTCTTAGCGGATTAGATGTCTAACATTCCCCCCCTTAATCCGAAGGGGTATATACGAGTCCAAGAAGAGAGCTGTAATACAAAATGTGCAAAAATGCATGGCAGCAATAGGCTAAATATGCTATCTGAAATATGGCATAAGGTGGGAGAACTTGAGGTCTCAACCAGCGGTGGTTTAAATATGACCACCAACATTGGTACGCTTAGTGCAGTTCCTGGAACTCTTCCAAATATGGCAAGAAGCAGAAGACTCCTACTAGATAAAGTGCTCCTTAATGCTTTGAAGAGGGAGACCTTCAACCTAGAAAAAAGGGAGGTATTCAACGTGCGATGGTTTAAGGAAGGCCACCAACCAAAGGAATGCTTAGTACAATTCCCGGAACTCTTCTAAATCTGGCAAGAAGTTGAAGTCTTCTGCTAGAGGAAGTGTTCCTTAATACTTTGAAGAGGGGGACCTTCAACCTGGAAAAAGGGAGGTCTACAACCTGCGGTGGTTTAAGGAAGGCCACCAACCAAAGGCATGCTTAGGGGCTTCTATGTCTCTAGCTACAACTCTGAATCTAGGTATGGTTGTCTTTGGTTGTAGGCTCAGGCAGCAAGTTCAGGTTGTGGCACAGACTCGCTTGATTTATCTTTGGAACTTGTAGATGACCATCAATTCCCCCCTGTCAGATACAAGGCGAGAAGATGAAGAGATCTCAACTGCAAGACTTTTTAATACTCTAGAAGAAATTTTGACATATCACTGAAATATTTTCTTGGTTGTTGAAGCCCATTGCCAAGAAGTGATCCATCCAAGGTGAATCTTTGTTCTTGCGGGAGGTTTGTTTTTGAAGCATATGTTTAAAGAATTAGTGTGTTGACCACAATGCTCACACGGATGAAGATCAAAACAATGATCTTCCACATGGCCAACTTGGTCACAATGTTGGCATTTCACAATATGTTGTGAATGTGGAGGAGAAAAAACAAATGAAGAACTGTCCTGAAGAAATCTAGCACTCTGAAATTTGATGGGCTTTGAATAGTCTGGAGGATGAAAGGATGCCTCCTTATCATATCCAATACCTCTTCTTTCCTTGTTGCTTGCTAGCTCTTCCCAAGGTCTGATGATACACTTGGGAAGTGCGGGCTGAATTTTTGCATCTGCTTGCAAATATACTCTTTCAACGACTTGATTGGTTTTTGGAAGTTGATGGGTGATTGTTTGAACCTCGGTGTAGCTAAGATTCAAGCTACAAAAACTGTATCTTTTCTTGTGCATTATGCAGACAGGTCTGGATGTCAAAGAGAGTGTTTTTGTTGATGTTAATTGTGTTGTCAGCAACAGAGTGTATCAGAGTATTTAGTAACTCTAATACATTATTAATTTGAATCATTTTATCAACAAATCAAGCTCAACAAATAGACGGTCTCAGATTCAATCGAAAATGAACCAAACTATAATCAATGTTCTGAAGAAACAATAGCCAAAGTGGCATTTCAGAAATAACAGTTGATTAGTAATGCTCAAGACTTATTGAATCCAAACAAGATCAAAATTCTCCTCTAATGATTTTGGAAATGGGCAATAATATGCTTCACCTCCAGAGTGTTTTATGTGCTCAAGTCAAAGGTCATTGGACCAATTTATTTCCATTGGACCATTCTATCATTGCATTATAAAAAGAATTAGTTCCACTCAATATGCTAACAGTTTAATAATATTTTCAAGAGAGCTCTTGCAAAAGTTCAAATCTCCACTTCGCCAAAAAATTGCAAGGATACTTTTAGTTAGTCATGTTCATCAGCCCCGTCACTTTCAATTATCACATATAGTCAACGGAGTAGCGAAAATATATAAACAGTCTCCCTTGTACAATATCATGTACAAAGTATATAAACATACACTATAACACCCACATTCTGCAATATTAGAGATCTACCCTACACCAAAACCAATATGTTGAGCTTCTACTATAGTACCAATAACACAGGAATGTCTATATGTACACATGAGTTGCATTTACCAGGTTAATATGAACAAGCTTGTAGTCTTTGAATTCGAGTGAGCAAAGCCATGGACTTGGAAAAATGAATCCTTTAACGGCTTTGGAGAAAGAGAAGAGGTCAAATAGTAACTCTAGCCACAGAAGGGCATCACTCTTCTTTCTAGTGTCTCATTTTAAGTATTTTCCACAAAACACTTCAAAATATGACAAAATGGAAGGTCATTGAGTTGATTTGTTTTTCCGTTGTGAACCCATAGATGATGAGTGATGAAGTTTTGTTTTGATGCGATCCGGATTGAACTATAGAAGTGGTGGCAACGCTATTTCTAATAATATTCAGAAAACTGAATGAAAAGCTCCATTGAACAGTCGTAAATTACCTTGCGTGAAACCTTACGTTTTACCCTGTGGCTGTCTCCGATACCTCGAGCTCTCTCGTACACTACAATATCAATCACATGGGCCAATTCACAACTTTTATTTTTCTAGCTTTGTCCGAGCAAACGACGATGGCTTAGTATAATGTGGATGCGAGATTACTCCAAGTCTTCGAACAGTCATGGAAATAGTGAGAACGCAATGGAAATGTTGTTTCTGGCCTCACAATACTTCCCAAGTATTAGTGGCACAACAAATAGTAGAGCAAAGTTAAAATTCACCATTCTGTAGTGACCCGTGGAGAGAAAAAACAATTAGGTCTGCATTAGGGCTCAACAAACAGTCAGAGGGACGAACAAGAGCATTAGGGAAATGGATTTATGACAGACAACAATTTAATGGAGTGTTAGGATCCCTATGGGCAGGCACACAAAAATGGAACCATTGAAATTCAACGCAACAGCTCATGCGAGAATGCCATGAAAACTTCCTTTTGGAGCAAGACTTGGGATCTATGAGGTCGTTGACTACACTCTGTGCAGAGATTATGAATATCTTTCTCTAAGCTCTTTCAACAAGAGTGGGGTCTCGTTGTGTCATTAGATGTATCATGTGAGAGGAAGGGAACAAGCTCAGATGAAACGGCTTGGAGGACAATCCATGGGGTGAGAAGAGAAACATTATGCAAAAAAAAAACGTTATTTTTGGAGCCTAACTAGAGAAAACTAATAGCCAAGGACTAGCTCGTTTGAATTTACAAACCTTAGTATTAGGAGAACACTCTTTTGTTTTTACTATTGGACAAAAGTCAAACGGAACCAATCCCTGCCTACGAGCTCTGGCTACCTTCTTGTCAAATACCTGCTAAACAAAAGGACGTGCAAAAAATGAAGGCTCGCATGGGTTAATCACCAAAAGGGCATGCAAAAATGAGATGTCAAACCAATTTCTTTTCAAAAGAGAATTAGGTATTAACTATCAAGTAGAGAAACGTTGCATCAGGGATGGCAGGACAGGTCGTTGGAGGAAGGCCGCAAAACTAATGGCATAAAAAAGATTGATTAAGTTAGGAATGCACCAGCTCTAATGCCATGTTAAACACATACATGGAATATGAACAAGATATGATAAGATAATCGTGCATTGCATTTATTATTTGCAATGATGTACATTTATACATTTTACATGACCGTTGGATTCATCTTCCAAGGTCTCTTGGACTCCAATGATTGTTCAACTTAGACACCATAACCCTTAGCGGATTAGGTGTCCAACAAAGGTGATGGCCCACTGTCACCACAGCCAAAACCCCCTACTATTTATGGATTTTCACCGATGGGAGGAATCCCGGTATGTGAGGAGGTCACCTAATGGATATTCTAAGGCTAGGCTACAAGGTGACACAATAAGGCTTTCTACAAGAAAGGCACAATTTAGGCTCAATGCTCCAATAGGAGGCAATCCACTTCCTATATAGACGCCTATAAGATGTGGCACAAGACCTAGGGCTTGATTGGGAAGTTGAGCGTTGAGATGGCCAAAGGTCAAGGCATGGAGAAAGGGTTTCCAACAAAGTATGTTGGCAAGATCAAGGCACATGAAACCCTCAAACAAGCCCCTAAGTTGAAGCAAGACTAGGCTAGGGTTTTCCTTTGGGCAAATAACTAGGGCAAAGAATTTTATGGACAAGACTGAAGTGGATTCCCACCAAAAGGATAGATTTTGTGGAAAATGCAGTCCTCTTGATGTTTAGGCTCTCCAATCCCACAAATGTGCCTTGCCGAGGGATTCGCACCAAGCCCTAGTTAGCAAGGGGTCGAATTAGAGAAGGAAAAGTTTATGGATAAAATTAAGGTTTGATCACCAACGAAATGGACCAATCCCTTATTCCTTGGGAGCATGGAGTCTATGATTTGATAGGTCCACCAAAGAGTTTCTAAGGAGACCAAAATTTTGATGCTTGACCACCAAAACTCAAGCAATTATCTATGCAATGGATAATGGAATTTTCATGGGAGAGTTAATTAAAGTTCACCGCTAGGACATTCATTCATATGTTATGTATGAGTAATACATGCAATAGATCACCTAATATTCAATAAATTTTCAATAAACTAGGGCACAATAGCAAGACCTAGATTCAACATTATTCCATAAATTAGACATGTAAAAAGATAAATATTCAACAATAGCTACACTTACAAGATAACATGCAAAAGATTCCATCCATTAAAGGAATATAACAGTCCACGTCTTCAAGAGGGACATATTGACACCCACAAGTGATGCATTGAAAGCCATGGCACTTCGGATAGTTGTAGAGCATCATTTGTATCCATGGGCGACTTCAACGCCCATAGAGCTCCTACACTTTGCCCTATATCATTTATGGGAATATGCACCTAGACTAGCATGCCCCCAGTTGGCTTAGCAGTACTACAAGGCCGGGCAGTTGATCCAATGCCCAGATGAGGTTTGTCTCATACGTTGAGACATGGGAGGGATAGCACCATCATTAATGCCCTCAACATTGGAGCAAAGTCAGGCATATTGATCACAGCGATGCCCATGAGACCCCTAGAAGGTGAATTTAGAGGGCCTCTACACAAGTCAAGGCACTCAAGATCCTCAATGCAAGCCCTAAGGAGGCATCCGCTATCATGATGTCATTGTTTCAACTTGCAAATATGGAGATTTATTTTATTTGACAAAAGCTACTAGGTTGGCTTGTGACCTTAACTAGTATTTGCCCATTATTCAATGATTTGGAGGGGATAGTAGGCTAATTACGCATTCGTATGCCTCATATAAGTAGAAGATTATGTCATTGTAACTTCTCATCATCACATCACTTGAGCTATTTCGACCTCTTAAGCTAAATTCAAACTTGTATCTTTGAGAAGAATTTGGAGTATCTTGATGCACTTTGACATTTGGAGCTGAATTGCCTATCTTTGGAGTTATTCTTTAGATGAATGGAATAGATTCTTTGCATGTTATCTTGTAAGAATATCTAGATGTTGAAAATTTATCTCTTACATGTCTAATGTATGTAATTTTGTTTATTCTAGTAATTGCAACTGTGCCCTAATTTGTAGGATATTTATTGAATGTTAATCTAGATGATATGCTAATTTTAGTTAACAATGGTATGTTCCATGCTTAGCACAATTACTTCAATGTCCTTTTAGCAACCCAATGACAATTTCGAAATTAGTTTCCAACAGCAATCACATTGGCAGTAACTGTAGATAGAAAATCAACAATAAAATGCAGAAGACAAGTCAAGACAAGAGAACACCAGATTTGGCAAATGACAGGGAAAACCCCCAAGATGGGGAAAATCCTTTGATCAATTCTTCTTATTATTATATCAGAGTTCAACAGAGTTGCAGTGCTGCTTAGCACAAGGCATTCCTGTTTAGGAATTCCTTCTCCTTTCAAGAGAGGCCTCTTGAGGGAGTTGCTCTTCATTTTCTCCACATTCAGGCTTGAGGCCAAGCATTTTCCTTCAACTACAGTGTTATTCCTAAAGCAAGATAATTCTGTGTTGCAGGGTGTTGCAGTGGAGGTTCTACAACACCACTCCATCAACTATTTCTCAAAGGAGGGAGTCTCCTTTCCTTTGGAGGATCAGTGAGGGAGCTTTGAGCTGATTCCCATCATCTTTGGCATCAGGCCAACCATTGTTCATCACCTACAGCGCAGTCCCTCTCATTAACTGCATTATTTTCATAGAGCATCTGCAGTGAGGGTTGCAGTATTTGTTTGGAGGGTTAGATCTTCAGTGTTAGGATCAACCTTTCACTTGGAAGATCCATTGGAGGAGGTCTATTCAGCTGGTGCATCATCTACAGCCATCTCCATCCAGTTCTAGAGTTGCAGCTGCTACTCAGCCCTGCTACTTCGACATTTTTGCCATTTTGTATATTTCAGCCAATCCTTCTAAGGATTGATGTATTATTGTTTTCAGGGGTTAGAGCCTTGCTCCCCCACTTTATTTTAGCCATACATTGCCATATCTTTGTATTGATATTATTTCTGTAGCAGTGCCCCCTATAAACTGCGCAGTCATAGCCATGGCTTTCCACATGTAGCAGTCTTTCTTCATTTCCTTGTACATGTATTGTTGAGGCTTGCATTGCCTTGTTTGAATGGATGTTTCCTCAAGGAATTGTACTCTCTTTACTGCTATAACTACAATTGTTGGCTATTCAGATCTTCATGAGTTCATGGTTGTAAAATAACGTTGTTATTCCACTTCTTGTTCAAGAATTGTTTGCAGTCCCTTCATCGGGCATTTTCTGAAGACATTGTTATTCCACTTCTTGTTCAAGAATTGTTTGCAGTCCCTTCATCGGGCATTTTCTGAAGACAACTAGGTGTGGGAGACCTATTTAACCCACCTAGAAGGATTTCTTTTGAGCTGCCTCTTGGATTTCAAGTCTTAGATGCATTGATCTAAGGGATCCAGGTCCTGGTTTCAAATCCTGTAGCAGCCATTCCTGGAAAATGCGTTTTCCAGTCATGCCTTGCTAGCAGTTCCCAATTTGGGGATACTACAAGCTCGGTCAAATGCAGTCAAACTCAGCCTTCTTTGTTGGTTAAAGTCAGCCCAAAACAGTCATGAAAACAACAGTCAAACTAGGTCAAACTATGCAGTCAACTCTAGATTAGGCCTGTGGTCAACCTTGTAATTGGTTTGCGGTCAAAGTCAACAAAAGGCCTCGATTCCTCTGCCAATAAATGCGACTTGCCAAAAACGAAATTTTGACCCAAAAGTCGCAGTCAAATGTGGTCAAAACACCCCTGGTCAACATTGGTAAAACTTGCAACAGACACTGAAATTTCGGCCCTGTAATTCGTCTTGGAATTCTTTCTTCCACTGCTACACGTGTGAGGAAAAGAGATGCCTAATAAACTATATGAACCAATCAGATGAGGAGAGAAGAATGCATGAGATGAGATGATGCCAAATGAGGTTGGAGATCTCTCTTATTTATACAAATCGTTGAGGGTGAACTTTGAAGTGACATGTCTCTTGGGCATCATCAACCTACATGACGATGTGGCCGACCTTGACAATTTGCACGTGTGGGCATAAATTCAAAAACACATTTCTGCTTATCCAAATTTGATGATCTTTAGGTCGATTTTGGTCCTCTCGAAAAGAGGAATTCAATGCAAAATCACCTCCATCAAATCAGATGTCCATAGTGGAATTTCGCCCTAGTTTCCAATTTTAACATGATCTATTGCATGCATTATCATGTTAACATTTGATAGCTCAGGGATGCATTTCTCCTAGAAGAAATCATATCATTCTGTTTTGTTTGAAACACCAATAGTAAAATTTCATTTCTAACAATTTTATTACGACTTTCCAAAAATAGTAAATCACATCTCAATTTGGAAGTGACTTTCCAAAAATAGAAAGTCATGTCTAAATGATAAGGATGATCTCGACATATGGAATCCACTTTAAAATCAAATCAATCATGATTATACAAGTCAAGAATTAATATTTTATCCTTACTACTATTATTATTATTATTAATATACTATTATTTATAAAATAGTCTAAAGTCATTCACCTTTAATGGATTAATAAAAACGAATTCTCAATACTCTCATGGAATAAGTCAATTAAATTGAGAATCTCTTCTTTGGAAAATCGAACCTTTCTCTTGGAATAAAATAGTAGATCCACACTTAAGAGAATGTAACTCTCCCTCATTAATTCGATGTATGGCAAAAGTGTAACTCCTCCTCATTAAATGCACTTGTAACCCACTCACTCAATTTGATTCGTAACTCTCACTATATATTCTCTCATGTCCAAGTGTAACTCTCCCGACCACTAATTTGAATTGTAACTCAAGACAAGTGTACCTCTCTCTATATTCTTAAGATGAGTTACACTTCTCAAGTAACTCCTCCCTCATGGAATTCGATTCTCCTATTGTTGGCTCAAGGCATGAATTCATTTTGTAACTCCTCTCCTTTCTCATCTATTTAAGCAAGAGCAAGTGAGAGTTGACTGTAGAATGTTCATTGTGAAGAAGGAGAGCAAGTGTTGAGTGTGTACAAGAGAAGTGTGAGAGAAAGTGAAGAGCAAGAGCAAGGGAAGAGGTGGAGCAAGTATAGGAGGAGATCTTCAAGCAAAGAGCAAGAGCACTTCAGCTACAAGTTGATCAAACATGGTGACTTTATTCTCTCTCTCTCTCTCTCTCTCTCTCTCTTTGTACTCAATTGAAGATTTGAAGAAATCTAATAGAAGAATAATCATTTGGGTTTTCCCCTTGAGGGGTTTTTCCCTAATCATTAATCCTAAATCTCAGTGTCTCATATTTGTGTTTGGTTGCCTTCATATGATCATTAAGTTTATGTTCTATCCACAATTTTGTATCTAAAAAGTTTTGAAGAAGAAATCTGCATTCCAAGTAATTGTAACAACATAAAACATTTAGTTTTCTGCAAAGTACTTTCAATTCCCAGCATAGAGCATTCAGTTTTTTGCAAAGTACATTCAGTTTTCTACAAAGAATTTTTAATATTTTGCATAGAACTTTCATATTTTAACATGGTATCAGAGCCTTGGTGAAGACAAGTCCAATGAGGCCAAAAATCACCTGAAGAGTGTTGAGAAATCAACGCTAGTAGAATTAGGGTTTGATTCCTCTTTCTTGATAATTACTTGTAAATTATGTTGGCTTCTTTTACTTTAATCTTTCATCAAGCAATTACCAAACTATGTGTGTATGAAGATCACAAGAACAAGACACACAAGATATAGGCACTCATGCAGAGCAAAACCCCTATCTAGGGGAAAACCCAGTCAAACCTCTTCCTTCAGTAGTTTCAAAAGACAAGACGAGATAATCCAAGACTCTTTGACCTAGACACGGACTTCCTCCAATCACCAAGTCAGCGCTTCCTTTTCAGATGATAACCTTCTAGCAGCAACTTCAACCTAGTTCTTCGACCCTGTAGCAGTAGAACTTCGACCCAGTAGCAACACTTCAACCCAGCAGTAGAATTCAGAATTTTGACCCCAACAGTAGCCTAGTAACTTCGCACGAGTGTGACAGAGATAGCACAAAACATTTATCTTTTCCTTCTCTGCAATCCTTCTCCTTCTGCAACTTCGCACTTTTCTGCTTCTTCTTGTATATCAAACTTATATGCGTGATGCTCCAAATGAATCAAACTACACTTCTATATATAACCTCTTTTCTGGGTCGAATTTCCCTAATGTAGGTTGACTTCATCAGGCAAGGGCCGACTTCTGGTGGAGGTGACAAATAACTTATTTTACTCAATAATAATTATTTTTACATGATTCAAAAGCCTAAGAAGGGTCTCATAAAATGGAAAATGACTCTAATGACTCCAGATAAAACCTAAAAGTCCTCAATGGAGACTTTGACCTAGAAATGATGACCTAAGGATGAAACTCGTGCTTTAATTGTGAAATTTTCAAGTCTGAAAATTATTACTGCAGTGATTGATTTATTTCACCTACTTATTAGATAAGTTATTTACAGATGCTTCAGTAAATTTTGAAATGCACACAGTTGTAGTACTTCACTCTAATCAAAAGCAGAAGAATAGAAATAACACGAGCACAATAGAAAGTAGCATATGAACACAGTTATTTTTGGACAATTGTCGCCAGGAAAAACCCAATGTGGGAAAATCAGTGCAGCAGATGAGGGTTGTATTTATCTTCAGCAATGAAAAAATCTTTTACAAAAGTCTTGGTGAGAAAAGTAAATTAGCATACTCCTGGCATGAATTTTCTAGACACTCCGGAAGAATTTCCGACTCTCGAGGTGACCTTCTACACCCTCTGTGTCATCCTGCGTAGCAACTCTGCACAATCCCTCCCTAGACTGCGTAACTCTGTGTGGAGGGGTTGGTGTTGGTGCTCAACACTCCCTTCCCTTCACCCTTCTCCCTTCTCCTTCTCTGTTAGCTGACTTCTCCCTCCTCCTTCTGCCTCTGCATTCCCGCCTCTACAAACTCACCCACTGAAATCGAATTCTCTTACTTCAAAATTGATTTCCTTCGGGTACTGAGAATGTCCCCGAGTTAATTTCCAAATGACCCTCAAGCCTCTTCTTACAGTCTTCTCGCTGATGAATCAACGGCCAAGATTATATCTTTAATCAATGGCTCATATTAAAAGATGACTTGATCTTCGTTTTCTAGAAGATTCACACTTTGCTTTACTAATGCCCTTTATATTTAATTTCCCTAAGTTTAGACTCAGGGTTTGCATTAAAATAATTAATTATTTTAATAAAGCAAGATCCGAGTGGAATTTCCACAAATGATTTTTGGGTTCTCTGGATAACAGTTGTCCAAGCCTCTCCACCAATTTTGAGACTTGGAACACTTTCCGATGCTATAAAAAATCAACACTCCCTCTTAGCGAGGAAAGTGTTTAAGCAAGATACCACTGTATTGCTCTGACTCTAGAAAATCTGTTGCGTTGATGAAGTCATGGTTGCTTCCCTTTATATTGCTACCTATGACACTGCCTCTGCCACTGCCTTATTCGTACTGCAGCTCCCTCTGTCTCTGTAGACCACCCGTTCCTCTAATGGAAGGGGTTCTCAACCATCCCCATCTTCTTCTAAAGTAAGTGAACTTAATCTTACTTAGAGCCTTGGTGAGGATATCTGCCACATGTTCCCCTGTAGGAGTGTACCTCGGTTGTACTGCTCCCCATTGGACACAGTCCCTGATGAAGTGGCACCGAATGTCAATGTGTTTAGACTAGTCATGAAACACATGTTTCTCAAAGAGCTTAATGCAACTCTGATTACCACACATAATCCCGATCGGTTCCATCCTCTTCTTGAGTAGGTTCAAGAGTAATTTACGAAGCCATATGGCCTCGTACGAAGTTGTGCTTGCTACCATATACTCTGCCTCGGCTGAACTTAGTACGACAAACTTATGTTTCCTACTACACCAGGAGGTCATTCCTTATCCAAGACTGAAACAGTACCCAGTGGTACTCTTCCGATCCACTATGCTTCCAACCCAATCCGCATCTGTAAACCCACTCAACTGGACCTCATTGCCCTTGGTGTACTTCAATCCATAGTCGACCGTCCCCTTCAGATATCTGAGAACATGTTTGGTTGTTGCCTAGTGAACCCTCCTTGGTTCCACCAAGAACTGACAACGGGTATTCACTGCATAACATATGTCTGCTCTAGTATTGACCAGATACATCACTAATCCGATGAGCTTCCTATACAAGGTGGGATCAGCCTCATCATCCTCTGTTGTGTCTATCTTCTTCCAGTTAGTAATCATTGGCATGGCCATGGGTCTACAGTCTTCCATCTGAAATCTCTTCAGGATTTTTGTAGTGTATCTTCCTTGCCCTAGAAAGATTTCTCCCTTCTGCTGCCAGACTTCTAAACCAAGAAAATAGTGCATCTGCCCCAAATCCTTCATGTCAAATTCTATAGCCAAATTCTCCTTGCAGTCCTTGATGAGCTTAGATGATCCAGCAAGAAACTGTTGGGAAAAATACTGAGAGGGGGGGGGTGAATCAGTATTTAGGGCAAACTAAAACTTTTTACTTTTTCATGCTCTAAAACCCATACGCTACTTTTCTTTAGTAAACTCGCGTATACACACGGATATCCTTCTTACAACTAGCGTATTAGCAGAGATCTAAATATGCAGATATTTATTAACTTAGTTCTTTGCAGTATTCATTCATCTGATGTTCAATAAACAGTAAACAGGTGCAGTAAGAACAGAATAAACCATCACAAAGCATCACACATGAACACCAGGATTTTTAGGTGGAAACCCAAATCGGGAGAAAACCACCGCTGCAGTTGCTCAGCCTTCAATATTTTATTATAGAGAAAGCATCTTACAACATATGTGCTGGCGCAGACTTGACCAGCACGCAGGCACCCACCTGCGCTCGTTTACCAGCCTCTCCTGGAAGGGAGCTACGACCCCCTGACTCGTTTACCAGCCTTTCCTGGAAGGGAGCTACGACCCCTTGATCTCGTTTACCAGCCTCTCCTGGAAGGGAGCTACAACCCCCTGACTGAAGGCTACAACCCTCAGCACCACCTTGGACCACGTTTCATCAATTTTCACACTGGATCCAACAACTTCAATAGAACACAACTTGCAGACCACGTTTCATCATATTTTCAGACTGGACCCTCTCCATACATTTAAGCACAGTCAAACATCAACAACAGATAGCTAAAACACAGCAGATCAGATCAGACATTTCATACCCCATACTTCAGCAAACCCTAGTTTGCATACGCACTTTTATTTCACTGATGTCACGTATATACGCGCTTCCGTCCTCATCAACCAGCGTATACTTCTGTACAAATTATAGAGCTAATTTCATTGCGCATATGTGCTTTCTCTTCAGCAAAGCCGCGTATATACGCGCTTCCTCTGCGGCGAACTAGCGTATGGTTCTTCAGACATTTAGGTCATTGCAATTCTTCAGAACAGATACATCACACAGATTTAACCCTTTACTTCAGACAGATGTTCGCCATATCTCAGATCTAATCATTCCATAAACAGATCTAGCAAATACAGATACATTTCAGATCTAGATATCCCGCTTCATCATTTCTTCATAGGTGCATCATAGATTCAGATCTGTCATCAAACCTTTACCCTTTCCATACAGATATACTTCACAGAGAAGTATTCATTCAAGCTCAGACATCTTGCTCCCACACTCATGATTTGCACAATGAATTTCTTCTTCTTATATAGGTTTACCCTTTTTCAATACCATGAGCCAAAACCACATTACTTCCGATGGTATTCCTGGACGGGGTCATTTAGACGAATCATTACCCAATACAATGGGTCAATACCATGGTGGTTACCCCTGGTTTTGCACTTTATGAGCGCTTTTTCCCATACGCGACTTGGAACGTTATTACCCGCGTGCATACACGACTTCTCCTAGACAAAACCGCGTATGCCTTGAGACATACTCTTTTCATCATAGATCTAGCACATATTGAATTCCTTTCTTCATTACCTTCTGTACTCTCTGTAGATACATCAGATTTACATCTTTAAACAGGTTCATCAAGACATATTCTATCAAGCACAACTCCATCAGGTGGGTTTCCATTCAAGGACAACACTCTATCAAGTGGGTACTCAGCATCATATTGTCAACACACATCATATCACATCATATTTACATCATTTACCAAGTTCATCAAGTCAAGAATAACTTCATCAGGTGGATTGCCATCAAGGACAACACAAGTCAACAATCTCATGTCTTCATCTTCATTCAATGGGTTTCCATCAAGGACAACACTCTGCATCATATTGCCAACAATCTCCCCCTTTGGACTTGATGGCAACCACGATGGTGTTTGGTTATCACAACAGATAGGTACATTAAGAATACAATGACACCATGTCACTCTCCCCATTTTTGACACCATTATTTCTCTTCATTCAAACACCATGTCACTCTCCCCCTTTGACATCAAGGGCAAAGGGCGGATCAAAACCAACACTCTCTCCCCCTGTTCTCCTTATGTAGAAGAAGCGTTCTGCAGATCTGATGTATACTAAAGTGACCAAGCTCCCCCTGAGTTCATGCTGAATCTTCAAACATATTTTTCAATGAAGTATATGACTCTATGAACTTCCTATCACCAAAGACTCATACTTACATCAAATATCCAACCAAGTGGATTTACATATGAAACTCAAGTACCCAACCAAGTGGGTTTACACATATCAACTCAGCTACCCAACCAAGTGGGTTTACAAAATTTGACAAGTCCTTACATGACTGAATATTACAAATTTTACATCATGGGTCTCAACAAGACCTTTTCATCAAAATACAAATATGACCATTTATGACCAAGACCAGAAAAACCTCAAGAGAGATCATATATCAGAACCACCATAATGCCAACAATGCATTATACTCGGCAAGACTAGGGCTCCCCCTAAAAATGTGCATCCGAACATCCTTTCCATATGACTAAGGCTCCCCCTTAGTTTGTGCATCCTGAACACTTTCACCAACAAATCATCAAGGCATCTTTATCAAAACATTAGAAATAGAATTATGAGAACTGGAACACCACCAGAGGTACCAAGCAGTATCAGAGATACCAAACAGCATTGCATCTGTGCTGAAGACAGCTGACCCCAAACAGAAAATGTCAGCAACCAGACATACGTGGTTTTATGTGCATGAACTCGCGTATATACGCGACTGTGTTTCAAGAAACCCGCGTATCCAATACCATCTTCTATATTTTAACTAGATCTAATCCTCTGTGAGAAAAATACAGTTTTCAGCTTCTTTCTAAGATATTTGAATGCTTCCCTGGACTACAAATAGATAGAACAGTGTAGTTGAGTCTTCAAGCGTCATCCAACGGTTGTAGCATAAGCACATTAGTAGCCAAGCCTTCAGATTCTTTGCAGCATCAATACAATATTTCCAAGAGAGATTATCATACCAACACAACATCTTCAAATATGTGTCAATCATCCATGTGGTCCAATATCACCATGATCTTTAAGATTTAACATGAAGTAACATATGTAGGGAAAAGATCTCAACCATAGTAACAAACTCTGCATGATCTATTCTTATCTCTGAATCATAATACTTCCAATCTCATCCAATAGATAAACTTTAGCAAACAGTAAACAGGGCTCATTCAAAGTCTCATCATAATAAACCATGTATCAAGCCATCATCATTTGAGCATGAGTATCACAATAACCAAAGAATAAGCAGTCATAGTGCCAACAATGCAATCATTAGTATTCAACCTGCAGCTCCCCCTGAACCAGTGCTCTTCCTTAACTTGTGCAACCTGAACACCTTCATCAGCAAGTCATCAGCAACAATCTCTGTATGATCTGTCCTTATCTTCGAATTATAAGACTTTCATCTTAGCAACGAATACTCTTCATCAACAAGCAAACATGACTCATCCATAATTTTCAACATTAGAAACCAAGTATCATATCATCATAATTTAGAACTGAGCAACTAAGCTGATACTGAGTTAATAATACAGATATTAACAATCAGACTGATGCTCCCCCTGAACCTCTGCTCCAGATCTTCAGCTATCATATAAATTCTCTTATCATTAATGCATACACGACTATGTCTGCTGGAAATCGCGTGTATACGCGACTTTTGTTCATAGAACCCGCGTATGGAAAGTGAAGCATAGAAATTTTTCACATTCCTTCATCTCCCCCTGAACTTGTACTTCCTGTACCTGTCGTCTTCATACCAGATGCTCTGTCAGAAATACATATAACCAGAAAAATCAAATCAACCATGAGAGTCATCATACATTGCTCCCCCTGTGACGATACATTACTAAATATCATAATGTATCCCACATCATTCCTGCAGCCAATAAGAGAAGTAAGCTTCAGAAGCGGATGACTGCAGTAGGGTCAGAATTCCCTACGTTTCTGATTGGTCCTCCTTCTTTTTCCAAATTTGCTTGAACTTCCTAACTGTGTGCTGAAAATTGTCCACTTTCTCAAATCTGTTCAACCTGCATTCCTTTTCTACATGTCCATACTTGTTACAAGAATAACATCTCATGTGTCCAGAGAAATAAGCATAAGAATCATAATGAGTATTTCTAATCTTCCTCCTTTTACAATCAGTTGCTTTATGTCCATACTTGTTGCATGAAAAACAATATCCCTTGAAGCTACCAGAGTACCTTTCTATGTAGGATCTGTTAGTTTGTGGCTGAAATATTCTGCTTCTGCAATTTGCTGCAACATGCCCATAATTATGACATTTAAAACATTCAACATTCTTGAATGATATCCTTTGAGATTTCATCATTGTTGGTTGACCTTTCGTTTCTTTCAACACTTCAGGTTTTGCATTGACATTCTCTGAATTTTTAGCACTTCCTTGTGAACTAGATTCTCCTTTAACAGTTTCATGAAAACCAAGACCAAGTTTGATAGCAGGAGACCTTTGATTACTCAGAATATTGTCCAAAATATTAGTACTATCTTGAAACCTCAAAAGTTTGACCTTTTCTTCTAATTTACCTTTGAGAATGTTTACCTCAACCTCCAAGGCTTGACATTGCTTCGTCATGCTTTCTTCTTTCCTTCTTCCATCTTTTACTTGATCATTCAGATTTAGAATCTCTTCTTTCAACTAATTTTCGTTTTCTTCACATGTTTGTTGCAGCTCTTCATTCTTCTTATTTGATTTTTCCAGATCTTCTTTGAGAGAGATGATTTCTGCTTCAAGTCCTTCCTTTTCAAATGACAGAGGTTCTTTATTCTTCTTATTTGATGCTTCGAGATTTACTTTCAGAGATATGTTTTCTGCTTCAAGTCCTGCATTCTTCTTATTTGAATTATACAGGTCTTCCTTGAGGGAGATGATTTCTGCTTCAAGCCTTTCCTTTTCAAATGATTGTAGAGGTTCCTTATTCTTCTTACTTGATGCTTCAAGATCTGCTTGTAGAGAGACGATTCCAGCTTCAAGACCTTCATTCTTCTTGCTTGATTTTTCGAGATCTGCATTTAGATCATTGATTTCTGCTTCTAGTCTTTCAATTCGATTGGATACATAAGTATGAAACCTTTGGTACTTGTCTATCTGTCCATTCAGTATTTCTATCTTTCCTTTCATTTGAGATGTAATATTCCCAATTAGCCTTGCTAATTGGAATATTTCATTTTTGCTTTATTTTGCCGCTTTAGCTAGACATAATAAATAAAGGGAGAAATAAGAGGGGTCACCTCACTTTAGTCATCTCACTTTATAAATAAAGTGTTCTTTTCCTAGTAGATTAACGTTGTAACTTAAAGAGGGGGCCTTGGGGGTCCACGTGATTATGATGGGGGGAGGCATCAGGCTGACCCAAGGTAAACTGCGCAGGTCAGAGAAGAGTAAGGGAGCAGTTAAATTTTGGAGGGAATTTGGCATTATAAAAGGAGAGGTTCTCACCTCATTTTGATCATTCATGATATGATATTCTTATTGATAGTCAGACTTGTCTGCTTCAGCACGCCGGTTGTTTAGTCGGTCTGCAACACTGTTTAGTGCACGAGTGTCTCCGGTCGGAGATCTCACCCTTAGCCTCGGGGGACTTCGAGTGCCTGCCCTGGTAAGGTTTTTCTGGTTCTACCCTCAGCTTCGGGGGACTTTGAGTGCCCGCCCTAGTGAGGTTGTTCTGAGTTCATTTTTCAGTAGAGCAGCAGCAATTTCTGAAGATTATCTGAGGAGGAGAAAGCCCTCTTGTGGCTGCGTAGAGCAAGAGGAGGAAGGACGCTGAATCTGGAAGGAGAAGGACGCTGTCCCATCTGGAGAGAGGACGCTGTACCTTTCAGGAAGGGAGGACGCTGGCCAAGAAGGACGCAGTCCAGTCTAGCAGGAGAAAACGCTGTTCTGAGGGGCAGAAGGACGCTGTGAAGCCCTAGAGTGAGGACGCTGTCCATTTCTGAAGGTAAGAGTTGCAGATCCGAAGGTTTATTGCTAGATCCAGTTGTGGAAAGGGTAGATCTTGCAGATCTAGTCTTGTATGTGGCAGATCTAGTCTTGTATATTGCAGATCTGAAGGTTTGGCACCAGATCCAGCTGAAGGAGTGACAGATCTGAGGAGATATTGATAGATCTAGTCCAGATCTGAAAGGGTAACACCAGATCTAGCCCTAGGGGCTGTAGATCTGAAGAGATAGTTCCAGATCTAGCATAGATCTGAGGGTTTGGCAGCAGATCTGGTATTGGAGGACGCAGATCAGGAAGGGAAGGACGCAGATTTGATTGGAGGCTTCAGATCCATCTGGTGGGACGCAGATCTGAGGAGCAGACTATTGTGAGAGGAGCTCAACAACGTTTTCCAGTATTCTGTAGCTGGTTCATCTGTCTGGAGGGTTGAGGGGCTTGTGCTTCACCTGTTTCTGCGCTGTCACTAGCAGAGACAGCGTTTTCCATTTGTGAGGGTTTGCAGCTTGAGATCAGCCCCAGTATCAGCGCAGTTCATCTTCAGTCTTCTCAGCAGCTAGGACGCTGTCCTTGTTGCAGCCATTTTTCTTGTATGGGAGGGTCATCACTTGCCTAGGGCAAGGATAGGTGCACTGATTCTGATTTACTCCTCTCTATGTACTTTCTGATTAATAAAATGGCTCAGTTTCTGGTATTACATGTGTCATGATTCAGTGATCTGGTTCAGTATTGTATTTTATATATCTGTCTGGCATATTTCTGTTTATTACTGGTTATTCCCCTTTGGGGATATTACAGTGGTATCAGAGCATAATTCTGGCTCAGCCTGTGGTCTATAACATCAGAAAAGAGATCATACAGAGCAATAGCAGTTGCAATACCAGAAACGCAGTTGGAAAAAGGGCCAAAATAAAAAGGGTCAAATTTTGAAGTTTGGAATTAGGAAAAACGTTTTCTGGGTTTTTCTGGGTTTTGGACGAGGATCACTTTCCCAAATTCCCGGAATTTTCTGAATAGTTTTCAGTGGATAAATCGGAGGTCGAAGTTAAGCCACAGTATGGTTTTGCAGCAGCCGTGCAGTTTCTGAGGAGCCTGTAGACATATAGCAGAAAGAGCTGATGGCAGGTGATGTGGATAAGAGGAGATTTAGGGAGACAGGTCAGCGGGATCCAATGGAGGCCGTGTTTGCGAAGTTGACTGAGAAGTTGACTGAGAAGATGGAAGCAAAGATGAATGCATTCATGCAGGAGGTAACCAAGAAGGTTGCAGAGGGGACGCAGAAGGTCGATTCCATGGACACACGACCTACCATGCCTACTTTCCCGGTAGAGGAAGAGGAGCGAACGGAACTAGGAGAGGTGAATCTAGCTCAACATGCGACTCTGTTTGCGGATTGGCGGAGCATGGGACAAGAATTCATGGATGCTCTCCCTTTCAATCAATATATCCAGTTCAGATGTGGCGGCAAGACTTATGAGCAGGAGCGACACAAGGGACGTGGCTCCCACCGTGATAGTCACCGGGCAGCGAGCAGATTCCATTTACCGACATTTGACAGGTCATCCAGGTGCTCAGGAAGAGCTTGGGTGGACAAGTTGGATACCTCTTTCCAGCTTGACCGAGTCTCGGAGAGGAAAACCAATAAAATGGTTACCTCGCACTTGGAGGATGAGGACACACAGGATTGCAGGGAGTTCGAGGATACACCTAGTGTGACACAGGACTCCCCATCATTAGAGCCCTCCTTGACCGTGCCGGTTGATATCGTAGTGGAGGAGATAGAGCCTACCCCGGTAGAGCCATCCAGTGAGGTGATGATTGGAGCCGTGTCCGAGTCTTCGGGTGGTAGCAGCACACAACAGATGGGTGAGGTGTCAGGAGATGTATCCACCCTCGATGAGGTAATGGCAGGTACAGAGATATTGGATGATGGTCGCAGACAGCAGTATCATCGGCTTCGGACAGACTTTCGAGTCTTGAGGGAGAAGGCCGCGTCGGTACGGGAGACCATTTTGTTACAGGACCAGGAGCTGGAGGGTATGAGAGCGACTTGTGCCAAGTCGGCGGCCAAGTTGGTCCACATTGGGGAACAACTGGATTCCCTGATGGTACAACCAGAGGGCACAGTGAAGCGTCAGATCATTCCCCTTCAGGTATGCATGGATGGGACTGGCAGTGCTGTTGAGTCATCTCTTCCCGTTGGAGAGAAAGAGGCAGAGCCACCTAGTCAGATCTCATGTGTTGATTTGGATAACGGTATGAGACGATCAGAGTTGTATAGGGTACAACATCCATATGTTGAGATTGGATGGAGAGAGATTTTGAGTTGGTACTCGGTGGAGCGGGCTATGGAACACAATGATTTGGTTCCCTTCTCACGAGAGCAGATAGAAGATGGGGGACATCTTCGGATGGATAACGTCTCTCATGCTTGTGTTGGACATCCCTTGAGCCATACACACCATGATGGGAGGTTTTTGCCCACCACCTATTTGAGTCTTGATAGGGTCTCATTGATCCTTGAGAAGTTTATATTCCAAAATCCCATGAAGTGCAAAATCAGAAATTTGATTTGGGAGGATGATAGCCCACATGGGAGGAGTACCAGGATGAGGAGAAGGAGGCATCCACAATGTATTGAGTGGATGTGGTTGATGAGCAAGGAGCTAGGAGGCTATTTGCAGATCTATGACACTAGGCAGCAGGAGGCTTGGCTGCGCTGGTTACTCTTGAAAGAGTTTGGCCATCACTTGGCAAACACTCTTCCTAAGAGTAGGAGGATGGGGAAAAGATGGATGGATACTTGCATCATGGAGCAGCATGGAGTATGGATGCATGGTGTTGATGTGTTACTCATATCATTCATTGTGTCTTCATCACATGAGTTGTTTGATGGAGGTATGGAGAGGCAACACAATGTCTTGTTGCTTGGGTTGTTCCTAGGAAAGCAAGGGCAGATTTTCTCTCACACTTTGTATGATGTCGCAGGAGAAGGAGATGGCACAATCTCCATGGTCTTTGATTGGGAAGCACTTCCACCTTGGGAGGTATTCCATATTTATTGCAGCATTATTAGAGGAGTCTTTGACAAGGAGCATGTCAAAGAACAGAGTCTTGTACTGACAGGAACTCATTTGCATGAGCTCACGGCGTTGTCACCTTGGAGCAGAACATTATGGAGGAAGTATGCGCAGCAGAGATATGGTGGATCTATAACCCATAGGTCCCAGGATCACTTCATATTTGTTGCACTTACAAGTAGTAATGATGATAGAGACATCTATGGCCTATTCTTCTTGACTTGGGTTTCCAAGCATAAGGAGGATTATCTTCTTGCACCACATGAGACCTTCGGCATTTCCTTCATTTTGCTGTTGATCATGTCTTCATTTGCTGATATATATCAGATTTGTATGAGAGGCTTGACTATGAGGGAGACACATGAGCTGGATGTGTCCGTGAGTGGGAAAAATTCTCACAATTTCTGCACTACATGTTCTAATGGGAGCATGGGAGGAGGCATGGCCACCATTACTGTGTATGCATTCTCTTTTGATGTGGGCCATGAGATCGATATTCATCCATTGTACAGCCATGGGCAAGTGTTTGGACCTATGTTGTTGTCATATTCAGCCATTTGCTATCCATTAGTAGATGTGTTGAATCTTGTACATTGCTTGCCATGTGATTTTCTGAGGTTGCAGTGGATGAGGCTGCACTATGGTTTGTTTTGGGCCAGCTTGTTCTTCATCGATGGAGGAACCTTCTATGGTGGATTGTTTTTCACTTTGCCATTGGAGGGCAATGATCAGCATAGACTCTACACTTGTCATGAGTGGAGAGAAGGACAGCATGAGGTAAGCTATTATGCTTGCCAAGTTCATATTTTCAGCCCACCTTCATTACCAGAGCTTGAGGTGGAAGGAAATTTTTGGGAGTTGCCTTGTTGGGAGGTGGCTCATTTGGTCTGGATGATTGCTTGGAGATGGAGGATCCACAGGAGGGAGATATTCCTCATTATATTTTCGACTCCATGCCTTGATGGGAGAGAGATGATGAGCTGGTGCACAGTCGATGGGACAACTTACACAGCCATAGATGCAGAGCAGCAGCGGTCATGGTCTTCAGTCATAGCTAGAGGCAGTGAGCAGTCCGAGCCATGGGGCTTGTACGATTATTAGCCACAGTGGCGATGGGATCCGGGAGGACTATTGATTGTTTGGTACCATGAGAGGCAGTTTGGGATCACAGGCCAGAATGTCCCTTCATGTCGGGGTGATGCAGAGACGAGAGAGGTTTCGGTGGACCCAGGCTGCATTTTGCGGTATCGGCGGGGAGCATCGGCTAGAGAGTAGCTTATTGAAACATTGTGACAAGCAATTTTTGCGGATGAGGATGCCACTTGGGAGAGGCGGCAGACTTTAAGCATCCATCCCATATAGTTACTTGAGACAACAGCATTTTGCACGAGGGAGGCTATGTATTATTCAGCCTTGCTAATTGGAATATTTCATTTTTGCTATTTGCTTTAGCTAACATAATAAATAAAGTGAGAAATAAGAGGGGGTCACTACTTTAGTCATCTCACTTTATAAATAAAGTGTTCTTTTCCTAGTAGATGAACGTTGTAACTTAAAGAGGGGGCCTTGGGGGTCCACGTGATTATGATGGGGGGAGGCATCAGGCTGACCCAAGGGAAACTGCGCAGGTCAGAGAAGAGTAAGGGAGCAGTTAAATTTTGGAGGGAATTTGGCATTATAAAAGGAGAGGTTCTCACCTCATTTTGATCATTCATGATATGATATTCTTATTGATAGTCAGACTTGTCTGCTTCAGCACGCCGGTTGTTTAGTCGGTCTGCAACACTGTTTAGTGCACGAGTGTCTCCGGTCGGAGATCTCACCCTTAGCCTCGGGGGACTTCGAGTGCCTGCCCTGGTAAGGTTTTTCTGGTTCTACCCTCGGCTTCGGGGGACTTCGAGTGCCCGCCCTAGTGAGGTTGTTAGGTTATTTTCGGTACTTACCGTGACCCGATTGAAAGGTCTCAGGAGGAAAAGCCCTCTTGTGGAAGCTGTGAGAGCAGAGGAGGAAGGACGGCAGATGGAAGGAAGGGCCATTGTCCCATGCAGAGAGAGGCCCCCCAAACCTTTCGGGGAAGGAGGGCCTTTGCATGAAAGGGCCTTGATCGATCTAGCGGGAGAAAACGGTACGAGGCGGAAGGACGGCGCGCGAAGCCCACTAGAGTGAGGACGGTTGTCCATTTACGAAGGTAAGAGTTAGAGATACGAAGGTTTATTGCTAGATCAGTTGTGGAGAAAGGGTAGATCTTGCGAGATCTAGTCTTGTATGTGGCAGATCTAGTCTTGTATATTGCAGATCTGAAGGTTTGGCACCAGATCCAGCTGAAGGAGTGACAGATCTGAGGAGATATTGATAGATCCAGTCCAGATCTGAAAGGGTAACACCAGATCTAGCCCTAGGGGCTGTAGATCTGAAGAGATAGTTCCGGATCTAGTGTAGATCTGAGGGTTTGATATCAGATCTGATATTGGAGGACGCAGTTCAGAGAGGGAAGGACGCAGATCTGATTGGAGGCTTCAGATCCATCAGGTGGGACGCAGATCTGAGGAGCAGGCTTGTGTGAGAAGGGCTCATCAGCGTTTTCCAGCATCCTGTAGCAGATCCATTTGTCTGGAGGATTGAGGGCTTGTGCTGCACCTGTTTCTGCGCTGTCACTAGCAGGGACAGCGTTTTCCAGCAGAGGGGGTTTTCAGCTTGGGATCAGCCCAGTTTCTGCGCAGATCATCACCAGTCTTCAGGGCAGCTTGGACGCTGTCATTATTTGCAGCCATTTCTTGTATGGGAGGATCATCACTTGCCTAGAGCAAGGATAGGTGCACTGTTTCTGATTTCTTGTACTCCTCTCTATGTACTTTCTGATTAATAAAATGGCTCAGATTCTGGTATTACATGTGTCTTGATTCGGTGATGCAGTTCGGTATTGTTCCTTTCATATGGCATCTCGGCATATTTACATTTGTGCGCTTATTCCCTTTGGGGGATATTACAGAGATCATTTCTTTGTAGATAGAATCTTCCTCTTTAAGTGATCTTTGTTGATCTTCAACTTTGATCTTGATAGCTTCCTCTAGATCCAAAGCATTACTTTCACTATCTTCACCATTGCATGCACCAGAAAGTGAAACACAAGAACAACTATCAATACCTGATTTATCTTCTTCATTTTCTGTTGCACATGTTTTCTGAGATATCTTCTTTCTTTGAGTAGTCTTCTTCTTTTGCTTCTTTGCCATGAGCACTTGCAGAACTTGGTCAGAATCTTCTTCATCCTTACTTGACACTTCATTATTATCTTCATTTGTATAATGGCTCTTTCCCTTTTCAAGTTGTTTCCCTTTATCATGTTTTTCTCTATAAGGACATTTAGCAGTATAGTGACCAACTCTTCCACAATCAAAACACTTGAAGGGAAGCTTACCTTTGAATCTTCCAGTACCTAGTTGGAGTCTTCTCACAAAATTTTCTTCTTCTTCTTCTGATATATGGTTGGATTCCTTGACAACTTCCTTTTCTTTTCCTTTTGCACATGCCTTAAAGACAACTTCTTTGATTTGAGAGGGACCTTCTTTTCTCATTTCAAAAGCAGTTAGAATACCATGTAGTTGAACAATAGTAAGAGTTTACGAGATCTTGCCTTTCTTGATATTTGAAACTTTAGAGTCAAATTTCGTAGTCAAAGATCTTAAGACTTTTCCACCAAAGTAGTATCGATTCAGAGTAGTATCGATTGTGGTTTCACCCAAATTTCTCATTCGATTTACAATATCATCCAAACGTAAGAAGAAATGGGCAATACTTTCATCACTATGCATCTTCAAATTTTCATATTCAATTCTAAGAGTTTGGAGTTTTGCACTTTTTACCTTTTTATCTCCTTCATAGCTCAGAATGATTTTGTCCCATATTTATTTTGTTGAATGTAGCTGCATCACTTTAGAAAATTTTGATTCAGACATGCTTCCTAATAAGACATTCACTACTTTGGCATTGATTTCATACTTCTTCCTTTCAGCTGCATCGGTAGGAATACTTGCCGGGTATTGATAACCTTCTTCCACGATTGCCCATACATATGCACCAAGACTTTGCAAATATGCTTTTGTTCATACCTTCTAGAATATCAGATTGCTTCCATTGAATAGAGGTGTCTTTATAGACATTACTCCTTCTTGACTTCCCATTGCGACAGATCTCCTTCAAGCAATCAAGCTTCTGCAGAAGGCCCTGCTCTGATACCAATTGTTGGGAAAAATACTGAGAGGGGGGGTGAATCAGTATTTAGGGCAAACTAAAACTTTTTACTTTTTCATGCTCTAAAACCCATATGCTACTTTCCTTTAGTAAACGCGCGTATACACGCGGATATCCTTCTTACAACTCGCGTATTAGCAGAGATCTAAATATGCAGATATTTATTAACTTAGTTCTTTGCGGTATTCATTCATTGATGTTAAGTTATCGGTAAACATGTGCAATAACAACGAATAAACCATCACCACAAAGCATCACACATGAACACCGGGGTTTTTAGGTGGAAACCCAGAGTCGGAGAAAACCACCGGCTAACGATTTACTCGGCCTTCAATATTTTATTATAGAGAAAACATCTTACAACATATGTGCTGGTGCGGACTCCTACCCGCACCGCGAGGGACCCACAAGCTCGTTTACCCGACCTCTCCCTAGAGGAGCTCCAACCCCACGACTCGTTTACCGACCTCTCCTGAAAGGGACTACGACCCCTTGATCTCGTTTACCGGCCCTCACTTGGAGAGGAGCTACAACCCCCACGGCCCCGAAGGCTACAACCCTCGGCCTCTGTGGACCACGTTTCATCAATTTTCACACTGGATCCAAAGCTTCCTTTAGGACACAACTTGCAGGCCACGTTTCATCATATTTTCAGACTAGACCCACTCCATACTTTTAAGCATAGTCAAACATGAAACTGATACATATAACTCATTGACAGATATCTGTAAACTAGCAGAACAGATCAGACTTTTCTTACCACAGACTTCAGAAAACCCTTACTTTGCATACGCGCTTTCCTTTCACTGATATCGCGTATATACGCGCTTCCATTCACATAAACCAGCGTATACTTCTATACATATTACAAAGCTAATTTCATTGCGCATACGCGCTTTCTCTTCAGCGAAGACGCGTATATACGCGCTTCCTTTGCGGCGAACTAGCGTATGGTTCTTCAGACATTTAGGTCATTGCAATTCTTCAGAACAGATACATCACACAGATTTAACCCTTTACTTCAGATGTTCGCCTCATTTCAGATCTAAGCCTTTCATAAACAGATCTAGCAAATACAAGTACATTTCAGATCTAGATCCCCTTCTTCATCATTGGTGCATCATACATTCAGATTTATCATTCAAGTGTAACCCTTTCCATTCAGATATACTTCAGAGAGAAGTATTCATTCAAGCTCAGACATCTTGCACCCACACTCATGATTTCCACAATGAATTTCTTCTCCTTATATAGGTTTACCCTTTTTCAATACCATGAGCCAAAACAATACCATGAGCCCAAAACTACATTACTTCCGATGGTATTCCTGGACGAGGTCATTTAGACGAATCATTACCCAATACAATGGGTCAATACCATGGTGGTTACCCCTGGTTTTGCACTTTATGAGCGCTTTTTCCCATACGCGACTTGGCACGTTATTACCCGCGTGCATACGCGACTTCTCCTAGACAAAACCGCGTATGCCTTGAGACATACTCTTTTCATCATAGATCTAGCACATATTGAATTCCTTTCTTCATTACCTTCTATACTCTCTGTAGATACATCAGATTTACATCTTTAAACAGGTTCATCAAGACATATTCTATCAAGCACAACTCCATCAGGTGGGTTGCCATTCAAGGACAACACTCTATCAAGTGGGTACTCAGCATCATATTGTCAACACACATCATATCACATCAGATTTACATCATTTACCAAATTCATCAAGTCAAGAATAACTTCATCAGGTGGATTGCCATCAAGGACAACACAAGTCAACAATCTCATGTCTTCATCTTCATTCAGTGGGTTGCCATCAACGACAACACTCTGCATCATATTGCCAACAGAAACAAATCATCTACATATAATACCAGAATTAACGTCTCATCCCCTACTCTCAAGTAGTAGAGATTGGGGTCTGTGTCACTTTTGACGAACCCCATCTTCTACAAATAGCTATCAATCCGCCCATACCATGCCCTAGGGCTTGTTTTAAACCATACAAGGCTTTCTAAAGCCTGCAAACATGAGCTTTTTGCTCATGTGTCTCGAAGCCCTCTAGTTGTTCTATGTACACTTCTTTCTCTATCACCATGTTCAAGAACGTTGTATTGACATCCATCTGGTGAATCTCCCATCCCATCTGCGCTGCTAGAGAGATGACGGATCTGATAGAAGTGTAGCGAGCTACAGGGGCGAAGGTTTCCTCATAATCGATCCCTTCCTTTTGTGCGTACCCCTTAGCTAGAAATCTGGCCTTGAACTTCTCTATGCTACCATCTGCAGCATACTTGATCTTGTAGATCCACCTGGATCCTACAACTGATCTATCCTGTGGTCTAGGGACTACTTCCCAGACATCGTTTGTCATGATGGAGCTATACTCCTCCACCATGGCATCCACTCGCACCTGATGCTGAGTTGCCTCCCGAAAGATGGATGGTTCTCCAACCTAAGCTACCAAAGCATGGTATCTGTTAGGTTGCCTCCGTACCCTTCCCGTCAGGGGCTCCAACAAATTCTTCTGCATCCTTCAGAATTTTTTGAAGTTCTCTGCTCGTTCTCCCACTGGTGGTGAGCGGTCTCACCTGCCCTCCAGCCTGCTCTTCTTCGAAGGAACTCTCCTCAGAATCCTTGTGTCATGGAGAGGCACTTGACCCATCCTCTGCAGGTCGTTGAGGTTGTACTAGTAGGTCCTCCTCAATCTGCGTATTTGTAGCCATTTCCCGGGATTTCCGGAAGGCTCTCTCCTCCATGAATTTCGCGTCCTGTCTTACTACTATCTTCCTGCTTTTTGGAATATAGATGCGATAAGCTTTCGCATTTTCACTATAGCCCACAAGATAACCCTTTTCCACTATTTGATCCGACTTCTTCCTCTTCTCATCTGGGACACGACAATACACCATGCTGCCAAATATCTGAATATGGCTCGCCTCCAGCTTGCTGTCTGTGAACACACTATCAGGAGTTACCTTCCTCAATGCTCTATGGGGTACTCTGTTTTGCACATATAACATTGTATTGCAAGCTTCTACCCACAAAAATTTGGGCATATCTTGGTCATACAGCATTGCCCTTGTAGCCTGTACAATGGTTTGGTTCTTCCTTTCTGCAACTCCATTCTGCTCTGGATTGTATGGAGTTGTTCATTCTCTCTTGATGCCTTCCTTTGCGTAGAAACTGGTGAAGTCTTTATCGATATACTCTCCACCATTATCCGACTGCGGCTTCTTGGTCTTCTTTCCTGTTGATTTTTCTACCAACGCTTTGAACTCTTAGAACCGTTCAAAGACTTCATCTTTGGTTTTGAGAAAATAGATCCAAATCTTTTTGGAATGATCATCAATAAAGGTAGCAAAATACTTTGCACCATTGTGAGCAGTTGTGGACATTGGACTGCAAATATCTGAGTGTATCAACTCCAATACGCTCTTGGCCCTGCTGCTGCTTCTTGGAACTGTTGCTTTAGAATACTTTTCTAGAACGCATCCCCAGCAGACTTCATCTGTCCTTGTGCTGAGTTCAAGAGCTCCTATGACAGTCTTCTTGAGAATCCTCAAGGCTCCATGATGTAGATGTCCCATCCTTCTATGCCATAATTCATTCAGATATCTTTTGTCCGTACTGCCAATCAGAGCCACGGGGGATTCAAGCGAGAGTTTATATAAGTTATGACTCCTTACTCCAATTTGTGCCTTCTTGCTCCACAGCGAGTATGCGTTATAACCCTTGTTCTGAAGTTGAGACACTGAGAGTAAATTCATTCCCAGCCCTGGTACATGCAGAATGTTTGTGGACTGAATCTTGTTGCCAGCTTCTGTATGAAATGTTATGGTACCTCTTCCAACAGGAGCATACTTGGTCTTGTTTCCCATAGTAATCTAGAAATTCATCTATTCTTCTTGGTAGCTCGAAAAACATTCTCGAACCCCCTTCATATGAGCAGATGCTCCATTGTCAATATACCAAACACCTGGAGGAGCCATGCTTGACACACAAGCGAGATCCTCCTCTAGTCTGGATGCCAGCATCATCATGTCATGTTCCCTCTGTGTTTTTACGTGCTCTGGGGGACTACGTGAACCCTCCCAGGTGTCGGATCTTTGGTCCATAGCAGATCCTCCCTTTCTGTCTTTAGCCATTTGCTCTAAAACCATGTGAAATTTTCAAGTCTGAAAATTGTTACTGCAGTGATTGATTTATTTCGCCTACTTTTTAGATAAGTTATTTACAGATGCTTCAGTGGATTTTGAAATAAACACAGCTTCAGTACTTCACTATAATCAAAAGCAGAAGAACTGAAATAACACATGAGCACAATAGAAACAACCATATGAACACAGTTATTTTTGGACAATTGTACCCAGAAAAACCCAATGTGGGAAAACCGGTGCAGTAGATGAGGGTTTGTATTTATCTTCAGCAATGAAAATATCTTTTACAAAAGTCTTGGTGAGCAAAGTAAATTAGCATACACTTGGCATGAATTTTCCAGAGGCTCCGGAGGAATTTCCAACTCTCAAGGTGACCTTCTACACCCTCTCTGTCATCCTGTGTAGCTGCTCTGCGCAGTCCCTCCCTGGACTACGTAACTCTACATGGAGGGGTTGGTGCTACTGCTCA
The DNA here is from genome assembly GCA_034641835.2 of Pinus albicaulis. Lineage (NCBI taxonomy): Eukaryota > Viridiplantae > Streptophyta > Pinopsida > Pinales > Pinaceae > Pinus > Pinus albicaulis. Next base: position 1,291,585,896 of record CM076577.1, read on the forward strand.
GCACTCCCTTCCCTTCACCCTTCTCCCTTCTCCTTCTTCGTTAGCTCACTTCTCCCTCCTTGTGCCTCTGCAATCTAGCCTCTACAAAATCACCCACTGAAATCGAATTCTCCTACTTTAGAATTGATTTCCTTTGGGCACTGAGAATATCCCCGGCTTAATTTCCAAATGACCCTCAAGCCTCTTCTTATAGTCTTCTCGTTGATGAATCAACTACCAAGATTATATCTTTAATCAATGGTTCAGATTAAAAGATGACTTGATCTTCGTTTTCTAAAAGATTCACACTCTACTTTATTAATACCCTTTAATTATTTAATTTCCCTAAGTTTAGACTTCAGGTCTACATTAAAATAATTAATTATTTTAATAAAGCAAGATCCGAGTGGAATTTCCACAAACGATTTTTGGGTTCTCTGGATAACCGTTGTCCAAGCCTCTCCACCAATTTTGAGACTTGGAACACTTTCCGATGCTATTAAAAATCAACATTAATAAGTCATTTGAATAATAATAAAATTTCTTTTGACAATTATACATTTCATTATGACTCAAGTACAATCATGAAGACCGAACCTAGTTACATTCTTCACCACTCCCTCTTAAATAGGGAGGTATTCATAATCACACATATATATACAAGTACATGGAAGATCTCAAAGCACATGAACCACGAAGAGTTTAGGCACACATGGTGCCACGGACTAGATTCCTGACCAGGGAAATCTATCTAGGTGGGACTAAGATGGACTAAAGCTTTCAGCCTCTATAGGTACCATCAGGCTTACTAATCATCAACCCAGGGAACTAGGTGCGTAATGCAAGTTCAAAGCTCTATGACCAATGCCACCCTTCCCACTTCAGGAGCTAGACATCAACACACAGGCCAGCCAGATGTCCTCCTAGGGATTTTGTCTTACACATGATGCTTCAACACTTATCATCAACAAAATTAGTATTTTCAACCAAACCAAGCATGCTTCTAAGCTATTCAAACTTCTTATTAGGAAGAGACTTTGTAAACACATTAGTTACATGTTCGTCGGTCAGGACATATTATAGCTTGTACCAAGCTTCTAATGTCGTGGTACTTGTTGTTGATATGCTTCGTCCTTGAATGGAACATGAGATCTTGAGACATCTTGATGCTGCTATGATTATCACAATTTATCACAGTAAGACTTTGTAAATTTCTGAAGATGTTCTATGCTAGATGCAAATTCACTTTAAACTTCTAGGGCCCCAATAGCAATCACATGAAAGTAAAATGCTAATAGAACATCCCAATAGATCGATGGAAGACAAGCCAATAATATACTAATTGTTTTGACAAATAGAGATGAAGAATGGTGGCATTACGGCGATCAGCGGGATGCTTCAACCAGCAAAGACTCCATTAGGTCAGCCAACCACGTGTCACACAACCCCAAGACAGCTCATCAAAACGCTGCATCAATATGATGCACCAAGACGCTACACCAAAGGAAGCCCTAACGCTGCACCATGAGAAGCCCTAATGCTGCACCATTCGTGAGAGAAGAGAGTGCCTCCAAAACGTGTATATAGAAATGACCTCCAAGTCTCGAATATATAAATCCATCTGTGGCTGTGTGTGACACATCTCTTAGGCATGTGGGATAAATCTGGCCGACCTTGCACATGTGGAATAAATTCAAAATACATGTTTTGATCATCCGATCAAGATGATCTTTAGATCGATCTTGCACCTCTCCGAAAGAGGAATCCAATAAAAATATTGGCATCATCATCTGAGCAGTACAACATGGAGTTTGGACCTAGTTGCCCAAAATTAACACTCCCTCTCAACTAGGGAGAACTCCATCCACCTGTGCCATCCAAACATCGTGTGTCATCCCACCGTAACTTGCTTTACTGGCTTCTTTATTTTAAATGGTGAGTCACAAAGACATCACTCCCGGTTGACCCGAAGTCAGCTAAGAGCTCTGAAAGACTGAAACCTCTATAGGACTCAAAGGAGTCTTATACTAACCCGAAGTTAGTTTAACTGACCCGAAGTCAGTTGGAGGTCTGAAACCTCACTAGACTTGATCCCAGATCAAGTGGTTGGACGCGTGCCATCCTAGACATAGAGAGTACGACAATCTCCGATGCGCAGTATTGCTATTGGTCTCTATCCACATTTCCCACCTCATTGGCCAAGATGAGAGGTACTTCCCATGAGTCTGGTACTCCATGGATAGGATGCATACGGGGAACAGATCAAAGAGAAGTAAACCAACTCAATATCATCACGATGGGGTGGAAGCACACCAACAAGGTTCGACAAGCCTAGCCATGTGGTTGCTTATAGCTCCAAGAAGCTATCCCCAAAGCCCCCCTAGAGCTCCTAGAGCTCATCGTCCAATAGGACCCTCAGCATAGGGTCACTCCATGATTCCAAGATTCTCACGGAAGGTTAGGAACATGACCTTCCCCAAGGGCTTTGTGAGAATATTCGTGACCTGCTCATCAGTTCCTATATGATCGAGCCTTACGGCGCCTCGTTGTACCATATATCGAATAACATGGTACCATATATCAATATGATCGTGTAACACGGGATTCTCTGACAAACGAATCCCCCTCTGGTTATCACAAAGAATAACGGTGGTATCTAGCACATGCCCGAACAACTCACTGAAGAGCTTTCGCAACCAAATAGCTTCACCACATGCCATACACGTTGCAATGTATTCAGCCTCAACGGTTCTCAATGTTCAGCCTCAACGGTTCTCAAAGTTCAGCCTCAACGGTTCTCAAAGCCACTGAATTCTGCCTCCTACTCGAAGCAAAACCAAGTGTGAAACAACATCCAGAGGTGCTCTTGCGATCCACCACACTGCCAGCCCAATCGGCATCAGCATATCCACGGAGTCTCAAACTCCCAACAGTGTATCTCAGCCCATGGTCTATCGTGCCCCAGAGATATCTCAAGAGTTTCTTGGCACCAACCCAGTGAATGTTATGAGGATCAACCATGTGTTGACTCAAGGTGTTCACTGCAAAACATACATCCAGACGGATGTTCACTAAGAACATCAGGACCCCTACGAGTTGTCGATACTCGATAGGATTTGCTAGCATAGGCCCAACAGCGTTTCCACTCAACTTCTCATAGTTGAGTTCCATCGATGTCGACACGAACTTACAATCCACCATAACAAAACTTTCTAGCAGCTTCACAATATATTTTCCTTGAGAAAGGAAAATCGCGTCAGGCCTCTGCCAGACCTCTAAGCCTAGGAAGTAATGCATCAGTCCTAGGTCTTTCATCTCGAACTCGGAAGCTAGCTCCCTCTTACACTAATGAATGAGAGGGTCAGCACATGTCGGGAAGAGAACCAAAATGAGAAGCTTTTCTCTATCAAAGGTTCGGATCAGCATTACTTCAACTGAAGCCAAGCTTCATCAAGTAGCTATCAATCTTGTTGTAACAAGACCTGGGTGCTTGCTTGAACCCATAGGGGGCTTTCTTCATCCTATTACATGAGAGCCTCTATCCTAGACTTCGAACCCCAAAGGTTGCTTTACATACACCTTTTCCTTTATCGAACCATGCAGAAAAAGCGATCTTCACATCCATTTGATGAAGCTCCATCCTTGCATTGCATCAAGGGCAATAATAGACCGGATGGAGGTATAGCGGGCCACAGGTGCAAATATATCATCATAATCTATGCCTTCCTTGAGATCATCGAAGCACTTTAGCAGTCCTCAGCTTCTTGTATATCTTGACAAAGAAGATGTTGATCTTACTCCCTCTGAGACTGAAAAGATGAGGCATATACGATATAGGAAAATTGTTCATAAAATCATAGACATATCTCAAGGCCATGATCTTCAATTCTTTCTCCAAGGTTGAGTTTAACCTTTTCTTCAAGCACAATTCCATTCCTGTTGATATGAGCCATACTGTAGCTGTGAGAAGTACAAGATTCTCAGAATCCTCTTCTGCAATATGACAGGACTCACTAAAGAGTTACCTCACATGGCTGATAGAAGAGCTTCCTTAATCAATTGGCTCCATACTAGCTGCCATATATATTCAGCCTCAATAATGCTTTTAACAGAGTCAAAATGTAATGCATCATATTGCTAATTGAGTCAGTATCAAAGTAGCCATGAAATCCTCTGTTCTGGCAGTGAGTTTCATATCACAAATTATAGCATCCAAGTGATATCACAGCAAGCAACTGTTCAATATATGACGCTTGTTCATAAATCGACTCGGAGTCTTCATAGATAGGTATATGACTGATAGGCTAGGAATACTAGAGATCCACAAGATATACATAAGCAGACCAGCAGCTTTTCCATCTCATCAGACCTTTAAGAGCTACGACAACCTGGCTAGGTCATTGACCGTAAAAGTCAACTTCCTTTTACATTAATAAACAGGAGGGTCATCAATCAAACGTCATTAATAACTGTATAAACTCCCTCTGAATATCAGAAATGCAATCCTTAGCAATTGGCCTTTAATCACGAGGCAATTGATTCATTTACGAGGAAGATTAATGCAACTCAGAATGTCAAAAACAGGATCTCCAGCTTATTATACTTATAGAATCAGACATATATCTTCTCCAAGGCACTTCTAATTTTATGCTGATGAGTATTGTCACAAAGGACAATTATTCCAGTGTCATGCATTTCTTCTTCTAGCAGTTCTTTTGCATTACTCATCAAGGCTACTACAATTTCTTTTACTGCAAGATCCTTGTAGATTCTTCTTAGATGATAACTTTTCAAAGGATATTCTATCCGACTGTCTTGTTCACATCTTCAATTGTGAACAAGACAGCAGTACCGAAAGAAGAAATATTTTTCTACAGCTCTTACTGTCTGTCGCATCTGAACTTTATGTGGTATGTCAAACCTTATCTGTTGGCCTTACTATTAAATATCATCAGATCACCCTCTTTTGATACACAGGGTATCAAGAATACTGGAACTATTTCCCAAGATGCGGATTATTCACAGAAGTAGGAATATGCCATATTTCTGGTTTGACCACAGAGCATATCATTTTGTGACCTTCAGATTTTACCTCCACGAATGATGACAAGACTGCTATGTTTCTTGGTTTTGGAACAGCACACAAACAGGGGATGATATCTTTAGTCGCATTGTTAGTGCTTGAGGTCTGGCCTGAATACTTCATCTTCAAAGTCTGCTAGATAAACATTCAAGAGATATATCCTATATCATCAATCTCAATTACTGAAGCAGACCACAGACTTTCTACAAAGGTTACGCAATCTCACATTTTTCAGAGAGGTCTTCTTCCATATTAAATTTCATCACTGTTCAACTGAGATACAAAGTAAATCTGTGGAGAGATTACGTCACCAGAGTCAGCATCATGTCACTAGCATCTACCATCCTATCACATTTCATACAAACTATTGAGCATATACATCTTAGTTATAATAGGGGCCTGACCAAGAGATCAAATATTAAGTCACAACTATGATGAAGTCGAAGCCATCACATTTCTTCCATGCAGAGTATCTGCCTGGACACATAAGATATGTCTGCCATAACATGCATACATATTGTCTGCCATGAGGAATAATATCATTCATACATACCCTGTCCTGTCTGCCATGAAGATCAATGTCATATAGCCATACCATTCATACATATTGTCTGTCATGAGGAACTCTGATTTCCATTGGTCGCTTTCTCAATAATATATATGTTGCCCATTCTTTACTGCATACGATGCCTTGACAATACATATTGTGACTCGTGATAATGCCAAACCATATATACTAAACTGTGTCGAAACTATATCAACAATTTCACAACTTATATAAAATATATATTGTTGAGATATTCCATACGTATTGAAGTGCATAGATTGATGGAGAGAAAACATACCAGGAGCAGTCCATAACATACAAGTGATGATATGCAAGAGCCATACTATATGTGATAAATGCCATATAGTGCTGTGTTGAACCATTGTAACAAAGGTATGATGAGCCACACATTGATGCGAATCATTATATCCCATTGCAAACATACTGGGTAGAGATCATGGCAGCCATACCCAAACATGATCATTTCAGCAAGATCATCTGAGAAAGAGCTATTCGATAGTCCTGAATCGTGTGCAAGAAATCATATCTGCGCTGCTGGATGTAGGCGGATCTCTCTGCAGGTCCTTCAATTCCTTCAGTATGCGCTTAGAAGCCATTCGAGCAATTGAGGAAACAATCCCCAAAACAGAGCTGATCGAAAACAATATTCACACCGAAAAACCTCCTCGGATTTTAAAGAACCAAAAATAAATAAAGAGGCACCTCACACAACTCAAGTGCGCCTTGAATATCAGAAAACCCCCTTGACTCGGTTCTTAAGGCAAACAAACCCCTCTAATCACAGCAAGTGAGGATGATGGTAAAAATACGAATGCCCACATGTCGCTTTTTCACGCGGCAATACCAGTAAGTGTATTGTATCAGATAATCTGACGTAGTCATCGGGCTGAACTCCAATAACAGATTCGATCCCCTCCCTCTGTGGTTGCAAAGCAATATCCCCCTTCTTTCTTTTTGGGTAAATATTCCTGTAGGAAGCAAAATCTAAAGCTGACGGGTCTTATCCTTGGAATTGTATTTTTCCTCCATCTTGGGCTTGTCCTCTCTTGGCTCTGATACCATGTAAATTTCTGAAGATGTTCTATGCTAGATGCAAATTTACTTTAAACTTCTAGGGCCCAAATAGCAATCAAATGAAAGTAAAATGCTAATAGAACATACAAATAGATCGATGGAAGATAAGCCAATAATATACTAATTGTTTTGACAAACAGAGATGAAGAATGGTGGCGTTATGGCGATCAGCAGGATGCTTCAACCAGCAAAGACTCCACTAGGTCAGCCAACCACGTGTCACACAACCCCAAGACGACTCATCAAAACGCTGCATCAAGATGCTCCACCAAGACACTGCACCAAAGGAAGCCCTAATGCTGCACCATCCGTGAGAGAAGAGAGTGCTTCCAAAATGTGTATATAGAAATGACCTCCAAGTCTCCAATATATAAATCCATCCGTGGGGGTGTGTGACACATCTCTTAGGCATGTGGGATAAATCTGGCTGACCTTGCACATGTGGAATAAATTCAAAATACATGTTTTGCTCATCCAATCAAGATGATCTTTAGATCAATCTTGCACCTCTTCAAAAGAGGAATCCATTAAAAATATTGGAATCATCATCTGAGCAGTACAACATGGAATTTGGACCTAGTTGCCCAAAATTAACAGACTTAGAGGCTTCTCAAACAAATCTGATATAAGTTTCCTCAACTGTACGGCTTCCTTTCCTACTTCACATGCAGCTACATACTCTACTTCAGCACTACTTAAAGCAATATTATCTTGCTTTCTAGTCATCCATGAAATCATAGCAGATCCCAAACTAAAACATCCACCTGTAGTGCTTCTTCCATCAGTCTCACTACCACCCCAATCAAAATCTATAAAACCTATTAATTTGACTTCCTTGTTGTCGTACTTTAGGCAATCATGTATAGTTCCACGTAGATATCTTAATATATGCTTGGAAGTTATCCAGTGATCATGATGAGGCTCCAACTAAAATTGACTGAGAATGTTTACAGCAAAACATATATACGGTCTAGTATTTACCAGATACATCAGGGAACCCACCAACTTACGATAGGTGTGAAAATTCGGAAATTTTGAATCCTACTGCAGCAACTGATAATATTTCTTCTATTTGTTAATTTACTGAAACAAATTATTTGCAGTGATCTACGGCAAATATCGAAATACATACACTGCAACCTTCACAAATTAATTACTGTGGAAAATAAATGTAAGGAAAATACTAGTACAACAATAAACACATTGACATAGTTATTTTTGGACAATTGTCCCCAGAAAAAACCCAATGTGGGAAAACCGGTGCAGCAGATATACGTATAGCAGAATAGAAGAATAATCACTGAGAGAAATTTACAAACAAATTTCTCACACTCCGCAGTGAATTTCTGACCCCTGAGAGGACTTGTTGCCCTCACGCTAGCCCCACTGCGTCACCCTTTGCGCAGTGTCTGCGCAGTCACTGCCTCTGCGTTGGTGATCTGCATCCTTCTTATGCATCACATCTTCCTGTTGTTTCCTGCACTCTCGACTATTGCCAATACCCTCTCTTTCTCACCTACAACTCACCCTTTGATTGGATTTCCTCTTGCCGAACTTCAACCAGTGAGAAAATCAATCTGCTTGGGCACCTAAGTATCTGCCTGGTGTATCTTCCAAACGCCCATCGTGTTCCTCCTTATAATCTTCTCGTTGAACTTTCAACGACTAAGATTAGATCCTAATCAATGCAACAGATCATCTTGACTCGATCTCCGTCTTTTTCTAGAAGATTCACACCCAGTTTAATTAATACCCTTTAATTATTTTAATTTCCTAACTTTACACTCGGGCATCCATTAAAATAATTAATTATTTTAATTAAACTGTCTCTGGGTAGAATTTCCCAAAACGATTTATGGGTTTTGTGGAATGCATATGTCCTAGCCTCCCTGCAAAATCTTGAGGCTAGAGCACATCTGATGCTACCAGAAATCAACACTCCCTCTTAGCGAGGAATGTGCTCTAGTAATGCAACCTACTGAAGCATCACCCTCACTCTGTATCATCTCCCTCTGCGTTGCTGATGTTTGACATCCCTGCTCACAAACTACTGTGCAAATGATGCATCTCTGTTGCTGCTGACCCTAGATGTTGTTGCCAACAATTGCAACTGCACTACAACTCCCTCTCATTTGCTGCGGTTGCAACTTAGAAACCATCTTGTTTCTGCTACTGAAATAGGTTCTCTACCATACCCATATGCTCCCTGAACTGGATGAACTCAGTTCTTCCTAGAGGCTTTGTGAGTACGTCTGCTACCTGATCTCCTGTGGGGACATACTGCAATTGTACTGCCCCATGCTAAACACAGTGCTTGATAAAGTGACATCTGATATCAATGTGTTTCGACCAATCATGAAATAATGGGTTCTCATAGAGTTTGATACAACTCTGATTATCGCAGTAAACATTGGTCGTTCCATCTTCTTCCTAAACAAACTCACAAGCAGTTTTCTAAGCCATATATCTTCACATGTTGTTGTGTTGGCCTCCATATATTCTGCTTCCGCTGAGCTCAGAGCTACCTCATTCTACTGAACTATCTGGTCTATTGAACTGTCAGCCCAATCTGCATCTGTTAATCTGCTCAATCTGACGTCATCTTCTCGGGTGTATTTCAACCCATATCCGATTGTTCCACGCGCATATCTGAGAATGTGCTTGCCTGTTGCCCAATGTACCAAGAACTGACTAAGGGTGTTAATAGCGAAACAAGTGTCTGGCCTGGTGTTGACTAGATACATGAGCGACCCAATGATTTTTCTATACAAGGTGGGGTCCACTTCCTTGTCTCCTGATGCATCTATTTTCTTCTAGCTTGTGATCATAGGCGTTGCCATGGGTCTGCAATCGTACATTCTGAATCTCTTCAGAACCTCTGTAGCATATCTTCCTTGCCCAAGGAAGATCTCCCCATTCTTCTACCAAACTTCCAACCCTAGAAAATCATGCATCAACCCCATATCCTTCATGTCGAATTCTTCTTGCAGTCCTTTATGAGCCCTACTGACCCTGTTAGAAATAAGTCATCTACATGTAATACCAGAATAAGTGGCTCATTCTCCACCATCAGATAGTAGAGATTGGGATAAGCATCACTCTTGATGAATCCCAATTGCTACAAGTAACTATCAATCCGACCATACCACGCTTTGGGTGCTTGCTTGAGCCCATACAGGGATTTCTTTAACTTGCATACATGAGTTCTCTTTTCATGAGTCTCAAAGCCTTCAAGTTGTTCTGTATACACCTCTTCTTCTATCACCCCGTTCAAGAATTTTGTCTTGACATCCATCTGGTGAATCTCCCATCCCATCTGAGCTACTAGAGATATAACGGATCTGATAGAAGTATATCTAGCTACTGGGGCAAAGGTCTCCTCATAGTCTATTCCTTCATTTTGTGCATACTCCTTTGCCATGAACCTAGACTTGTACTTCTCTACACTGCCATCTACAACGTACTTGAACTTGTAGATCCACCTTGCTCCTACAACTGATCAATCCTCAGTTCTATGTACCACTTCCCAGACATCATTTGTCATGATAGAATTGTATTCTACCTGGCATCCACCCAAACTTTGTGTTGTACCACTTCCTAAAAACTGAAGGGTTCTTCAACTTGTGCTACCAAGGCTTGGTATCTGTCAAGTTGTCTACGCTGCCTCTTGTAGGTTCTAAGAGCTCCGACAAACTCCTCTGCATCCCTCAGTGGATGTCATACTTCCCTATTGGTTCTACCACTGGTGGTGGGAGGCTCAATCAAATCCTCCTCCTGTTCCTGTTGTTCCATCTGTTGAGAACTACCTGGATCTCCTACTTCTGAGGAAATACTGGTGTTGGTCACTGTACTCAATCTTGGTGTCTGTCCTCCTGCTTGTCCTCCTTGTTGCCCCTGTTGCTGATGGACTAATGGAACATCTGTTGATTGATCTCTGCTAGCATCTCTCGAGATTTCCTAAAAGCTCTATCTTCCATGAACTTTGCATCTCACCTTACTACAATTTTCCTGCAACTTGGAATGTAAATTCTGTATGCTTTTGAGGTCTCGCTATACCCTACGAGGTACCCCTTTTCTGCAGTCTGATCCAGTTTACTACGCTTCTCGTCGGGAATGTGACAATATGCCACACTTCTGAATATCTTGAGATGACTCACCTCCGTATTTTTCCTTGTGAAGACCCCTTCAGGTGTTTTCTTCCCCAATACTCTGTGAGGAGTTCTATTCTGAATATACATCGTTGTGTGGTATGCCTCTACCCATAAGAATCTAAGCAAGTCTTGGTCATATAACATAGCCTTTGTTGCCCCAACAATTGTTCTATTCTTCCTCTCTGCTACTCCATTTTTTGGTGGATTATATGGAGTTGTCCACTCTCTTTTGATGCCCTCCTTTACGCAGAAACCTGTGAAGTTTTTATCTGTATATTCTCCACCATCATTTGAACGCAATACCTTTATCTTTTTTCCTGTCATGTTTTCTACGAGAGCCTTAAACTCTCTAAACTGATCAAAGACCTCATCCTTGGTCTTTATGAAATAGATCTTGGTTTTTCTAGAGTGATCATCAATAAAGGTGACAAAGTACTCGCCACCACTAAAAGCTCTTGTGGACATCGGGCCACAAATATCTGAGTGTATCAATCCCAATACGCCTCTTGCTTTGTTGTCACTTCTGGGAAAATATGCCTTAGTGTATTTCCATAGTATGCATCCTCTGAATACATCATCATGTTGGGTATTGGGGACTAGAACTCCTGCTCTCTGAGCATCCTTAGTGCTCCATGGTGTAAGTGTCCCATTCGATTGTGCCATAGTTCATTCAGTTCCTTTTCACCATTATGATTACTACCTATCAGTGTCATTGGAGACTCAAGTTGCAATCTATACAATCTGTTGATTCAAGCTCCAATTTGTCTCATCTTCTTCCCGCTGGGATGTTTGAGATACACCTTCCTTCCAATGACGTATACATCGTACGCCTTGTCCTGTAACTAGGACACTGAAATCAAATTCATTCCTAACCCCAGCACAATAGTGGCTTTGATGTTAGTTCTTGCTTTTGTTTGAAACGTTATGGTCCCTCTCCCTACTGAGTACACTTTGTTTTGTTTCCCATAGTGATCTGGAAGTCCATTTTCTCTTCTTGATAGCTAGAAAAGTATTCTCGTACTCTAGTCATGTGAGTTATAGCCCTTCTATCAATATACCAAACATCTGTTGATGTCGAGCTTGACAAACATGTGAATTCTTCTTCCAATCTGGAAGATAATTCAAAGACATGTTGACTATTCATCTTGTTTCGTGCTATTCTCCTTCTCAACGTTGTACTTGCTACTGCAAAACACTGTGTTTTAGCAAGAGATTTGTTGTGCAAAAGAACCACAGATGCTCCCTCTGCCTCTGAAAACCCTTCAATCTTGAGATTGATTCTTTGTCGACTCACTCATAGAATTAACTCTTCCTCAAAATCTTGCCTGCCTGGCCCAAGGACTGTGCAGCCTTCTGGGGACTTTCAGCAGTTGCTTACGTAGTGCTACGCAGCTCCCTTTTCTTTTTGCACTAGATCTCTCCTGCCTCTTGTCTATGCTCTGATACCATGTGAAAATTTGGAAACTCTGAATCCTACTGCAGCAACTGATAATATTTCTTCTATTTGTTAATTTACTGAAACAAATTATTTGAAGTTATCTACGGCAAATATCAAAATACATATATTGCACCCTTCACAAATTAATTACTATGGAAAATAAATGTAAGGAAAATACTAGCAAAACAATAAACACAATGACAGTTATTTTTGGAGAATTTTCCCCGGAAAAACCCAATGTGGGAAACCCGATGCAGCAGATGAGGGTTTCTTTTATTATTCTTCAGCAAAATCTCATGTACAATATACAGATAGCAGAATAGAAGAAGAATCACTAAGAGAAATTTACAAACAAATTTCTCAAGCTCCGTAGTGAATTTTTGACCCTGAGAGGAACTGGTGCCCTCACGCTAGCCCCACTGCGTCACCCTCTATGCAATCCCTACGTCACTACCTTTGCACTGGTTATCGCGCGGCCTCTTCCTACATTCTCGACTATTGTCGATACCCTCTCTTTCTCACTTGCAACTCACCCTCTGATTCGATTTCCTCTTTCTGAACTTCAGCCAATGAGAAAATCGATCTACTTGGGCAACTAAGTATCTGCCTGGTGTATCTTCCAATTGCCCATCGAGTTCCTTCTTATAATCTTCTCGTTGAACTTTCAACGACCCAAATTAGATCCTAATCAATGGCTCAAATCATCTTGACTTGATCTTCGTCTTTTTCTAGAAGATTCACACCCAATATAATTAATACCCTTTAATTATTTTACTTTCCTAAGTTTAGACTTAGGCATCCATTAAAATAATAAATTATTTTAATAAAACTGTCTCCGGATGGAATTTCCCAAAACAATTTCTAGGTTTTGTGGAATGCATATGTCCTAGCCTTCCTGCAAAATCTTGAGGCTAGAGCACATCTGATGCTACCAAAAATTAACACTCCCTCTTAGCGAGGAATGTGCTCTAGTAATGCAACATGCTAAAGCATCACCCTGTGTTGATTTTTGAAGCATCAGAAAGTTCTCTAAGTCTCAAATTTTGTGGAGACGCTTAGACACTGGTTTTCCAAAGAACCCAGAAATCGTTTGTCAAAATTCGACTCGGTTAATGTTTTATTAAAATAATTAATTATTTTAATTGGGACCCTAAGTCTAAACTTAGGAAAATTTAATAATTAAAGGGTATTAATAAAACATGAATGAGAATGATCTAGAAAACGAAGATCAAGTCATGTTATAATCTTAGTTGTTGATTAGAGATCTAATCTCGAGCGTTGATGTCTCAACGAGCAGACTATAAAGGAAGACTTGAGGACCATTTGGAAAGACACACCGAATTGATCTAGAGTTCGAAATTTTTGGGCGTGGGGTTTGCTGAGAAATTTGAGCTAGAGATGTGAGCAGTGAGGGGCAGAGATAGCATCCGGAGAGGAAAAGATTTTCTCAGTCGATGAAGCATCAGTCAAAGAGTGGCAAAGGTGATCTAACCAAGCCAGCGCTGAAGGAAGGAGGGCTAACGCAGTGACTACGTGTGGCTCGCGCAGAAGCAGCACAGAGGCAGAGGAGGGTTTCCAAAATTTTGCTTGTAGATCAATTTCGGATGCCAGGATCCAGAAAGTGACACCAGGAGGTTGTTCCTCAGGGTTCACAAAGACAAAAAGACTTGGTTGGGGTTGAATGCTGAGCCTAGAAGGGGGTGACGCAGAGGCTGGAAGGTCCAGTGCTGGGACTGCGCATTTCCTCCTCAAGGCAGGGTTTTCTTCAACCGAATCAGCTGGGAACTCAGTAATTGAGTGAGGTAAATCCTCACAAATTATTTTGTCGCTATTACTCTATGTAACTGAATTACCCTAAGGGTGTTCAGAGATGTATTCAGACATTGCTACTGCTTAATAATAAAACCCTCAAATTTGCTGCACCAGTTTTCTCGTATTGGGTTTTTCTGGGGACTTATTCCAAAATAAAGGTGGCATATGTGTGATTGATTTCCTTGTTTAGTTTCCTTGTTTCAGAATCATGAGTATAATAGTGTAGGTTGCTTCAGTGATTGTTTCAATATTTCATGTATGATTCAGAAATAACTGGGTGAAGTAAATTACATAATAGAAGTAATACAGTTGGTTGCAGTAGGATTCCTTAGATTGTTCAGATCTAGGAATTTTCCCATGGTATCAGAGCATTGATCTGAAACAGGAAGAATGGATCTGAATTCTGAAGTGAAGGTTATTTTTGGTGCAGTGAAGCAGAACGAATCCATTGAAGGATTGCGTAGTTCTAGCCAGGGGGCTACAATTTTTGTGGCAGTCTCTCTCTGAGTGATTGGACAGAGAGAAAGGGCTTCCAGATCAACATCCTGTTGTAGCAGAGGGAGCAGCATAGAGCCTCCACGCAGAAGGCAGAAGGACGCAATTTTTTGACGCTGTTGTTGGGCAGAAAAGCGTCAGAAGGAGAGGGAATTCTTCCTTACTGATTTCCTAGCCGAGGAAGTCAGCATTTCTCAGTTGCTGAGCAGTAGAGGAGTAGCAGAACTTACAACTCCATCAGGAAGTGTGTAACCTACCAGGAGTTGCACAGTAGGGAGGAAAAGGGAGCAGATTCGACAAATTTCGGCTGAGATGGCATCTCACGAACTTCGTGATCAGGATCGGTTGGAGGGCTCCTCCAACTATATGATCTGGAAGGAATGGGCTCAGTTCCTTCTGGATGAACATGATCTGAAGGTGTTCGTGGAGAATGTGGTAGTTGTTCCTACAGATACGGATCAGCTCAAGAAGTACAAGGCAAAGAGGTTGCTCCTTGATGGTGTCAAGGATCACATCGTCTCGCATGTGGTTGACAAGGTTACTACTTGAGAGATGTGGGCAATTTTGCATGACCTATTTGAGGGATCTTCCGAGCAGCAGAAGTTGTACTTAGAGCAGAAGCATCGTATGATCCAGATGCGGAAAGGGGAGTGTGTGGCTTCATACCTCATGCAGTTTTAGGAGATTTGAGATCAGTTGTCGGCAATAGGTGCTACACCTACAACTGCAACCATGGAAAGCATGGCCCTTAACGGTGTCACGGAGGAGTGGCAAGTGTTTGTCCAGAGCATACTAGGTCGGGCAACATTACCTAGTTGGGAGCAGTTGTGGTCAACTTTTCAAAAGGAAGAGCTGAGGAGAGACCTCGTCAAATGCAAACTTGATGGCAGCAGTGGAAACGGATCGAATTTGTGGAGGAAGAGGAGAATGCAGCCCTTGCATTGAAGGGACAGAAGGTGCAACGAAAACCGAAGCGTGATGGTTCAAAGGTCAAGTGCTTCAGATGTGGCGAGATGGACCACTATGCATCTCAGTGCCCTTTGAAGAAGAAGGACAAAGATGAAAAGCATGACCCGAAGGTTGCAGCCACGAAAATCGAGGAGGATGAGTTTGCCATGAGTGCCCACGCTTCTTGAGGAGAGAAGTCAGGTGATATTGAACTGTAGTTCACTCCGAACTTCAGTTGGGTAGGATCCTTGAAGAGCCCATCTCATGGATCATTACCTTGCTACAGGAGCCCATGATCAGCAGTAGCGGGATGGAGGAGTTTTACTGAGAGCTGAGGAGTGATGGAGACGATAGTGTAGTAGATAGCAACGCTTATTTCTGGAGCATCGCGGAGCAGAGGCAGCAGCATAGTGCAAAGGAGTGCAGCGCAGTACAAATCAGTGTTGTGCAGTGCAGAGGAGTAGCAGCGTAGTGCATCAAAGGGACAATGAAGTGGTTATCAGCAGTCAGATTATTCAACACCAAGGTGCATCCACTGAACACTTGTTCAGTATTGGGTGAGTTCAGTTGTTTCCCTCAGCAGCTAAGATGTAGTGCAGAACCTATGTTAGCAGTGGCAATGTTAGCAGCATAGAAAATGGAGCACTTGAGAGGGAGTTGTAGTACAGATGCAGCAATGGCAGTGTCATAGGCAGCAGTACAGTGGCAGCAGCAGCGCAGAGGATGCTTCAGAGTTAGAGAAGTATGCAGCAGGCATAATTGCTAGAGCACTTTCCTCGCTAACAAGGAGTGTTGATTTTTGTAGCATTGGAAAGTGCTTCAAGTCTCAAATTTTGTGGACAGGCTTAGACACTGGTATTGCAAAAAACACAGTAACTGTTTCTGAAAATTCTACTCAGTTAATGTTTTATTAAAATAATTAATTATTTTAATGGGGACCCTAAGTCTAAACTTAGGGAAATTAAATAATTAAAGGGTATTAATAAAACATGCGTGAGAATGATCTAGAAAACAAAGATGAAGTCATATTATAATCTTAGCCATTGATTAGAGATCTAATCTCGGTCGTTGATGTCTCAATGAGAAGACTATAAAGGAAGACTTGAGGGCCATTTGGAAAGACACACCGAATTGATCTAGAGTTTGAAATTTCTGGGGTGGGGTTTGCTCAAAAATTTGAGCTAGAGATTTGAGCAGTGAGTGGCAGAGATAACATCCGGAGAGGAAGAGATTTTCTCAGTCGGTGGAGCATCAACCAAAGAGTGACAGAGGTGATCTAACCAAGCCAGCATTTATTGCATTACCTACTTGTAGTAAATTTGATTTGCATTACCTACTGCAGTAAATTTGATTTGCATTACCTACTTGCCTTATTTAAATAACAAGTTATTTTCTGAATCTTCAGTAAAAATACTAATGCAAATACACTACAGGCTACACAATTTTACAGATCAAGTACTGAAAAATAAGTGACACATTCAGACAAAGGACACGTATTTTTTGGACAAAAGTCCTCGAAAAAAACCCAATGCGAGAAAATCGGTGCAGCAGATCTGGGGGTTTATCTTATTAAGCAGCAGTATTCTGAGTACATCTAGGGTGCCAAAATCCACCTCACCCAATAGAGAAAAACCTCGGCAGACAGAAATAAATCGTGAGTTTTACCTCACACTGCAAATCCCGGCTGTTACACCATTTTTTGGTCATCTAACCTATTATCATTAGATGGACCCAAGTACACCATGTAAGACCAATTTTACCCTAAGTAAAATTTCTTTCACTATGTAAAATAACTTAATAAAACACATTTATTAGGTTGTTTATGGTCTAAACAGGAAACCCCAAGGGGAAATATTAAACAAATCTATATTTGTTTGGTTTTCCTCATGGAATAATTAATTAAACATTGATTTAATTATTATTCCTAGTCATATTTAGCCCAAAACAAGGAAATTAATTAGATAAATCCTTATTTATCTTATTATTTTCTAGGAATAATTATTTAAATCTTATTTAAATAATATTCCTTGTTAAATATGACTAAATCATTTATAAATAATTAAATAAATAATTATTTATTTAAATATCATTCAACCACTTCCTTAAAATGATAAATAAATCATTTATTTATTTATTATTTACAAATAAAGGGATTTGACCCAAGTCAAATTCCTTTCCCCTCCAACAATTATAATTAAACATTCCATAAAAGGTGGATCTAGATTTGGTTAATATTATTTTAATCATGCACCAAGATCTAGAATGACCTAATATTTTGTTATAAATAGAAGGGTTTTTCCTACCATTCATCACCTTTTGTTGCCTCTTAGATCACTCTAGATCTATACTCTTGGTCTAACTTTGAGCCATTATCATTGTCATATTTTCTATTATTTGCTTTGTGAGCTCCCTTTGAGTTCTATGTTTGTCTGGGTTTTCTACACCAACAAGAGAGAGAAATTCTAGATCTGAAGTGCTGAGGACTTCCAAGAACCCATCCCATTGAGGATAATTGGAAACACCTTTCTTGTTTTCCTCCCAGGTGCCATTAATATAAAAATTCTTCAAAAATATTGTTCTTGTCTTGTCTATTGGATGCATGGAGAAAAACCTTATTTTTACTGCTTAATGTCTTTTTATGCATAGATCTGGATTTTTGCAGCATTTGTCTTGATCAACTAACTGCAGATCTGAAGATATTAGCAGCCATCTTTTAATGTTAGGGTCGTTTGTTATGCACAGCTAAAAGGGTCTTTTTTCGTACACTTACAATAAGGATTCATCCTTACAACTGGCGACTCCACACGGGTTTTCAATTACGACCGCTGTCGTTTTTCATATTCCTACATATCCAGCTACTTCAAACCCTAGGGTTTCTCTTCAGCTTCTTGTTTTCCCTATTTTTATTTTGTTTTTCTCCCATAAAACCCTAAAACATTAAAATTTCTAACTTCCGTGTGTTTCTGGTCCTATTGCGCAGGTAACAGACATCAGCTACAACTGAGACGGCAACTTTTTCTGCAATCTGCTGCCGAGAGACCCGGAAGTGCAGGTCACACTTTTCGGCCCTAAACCTGCGACCTGCACTGCAGGACGCACCTTTCAGCCTCAAAACTGCGACCTGCAAAGAAAACAGGTCAGAACCTCCAACCTGCACTTTTTTCTACAGATTTTCTGAAGGTTTTCTGGGTTTGTCTGAAGCGTCTATCAGGGTTTTCCAGCCTTCGTCTTCGCCCATTTACACCTGTTCTTGTTCTGTTTTACTCAACTAAGTGGGAATCTAGCCCCCTAGGGCTTCAGTACCCTCCACTTTCTGTGGAAGAGTTTTAGCTGTTGCAGGTGTCTAAATTTTCGGAGTTTCAGCCATTTCTTTTACAAATCGGATATCTCCTCTTCAGATCCCTTTAAGATCAGCTATTTTTCCATCCAAATCACCTCATATAGTTTTGTTTGGGTTTGCCTTTAGGGTCACCTCCTTTTCCCTACTGCCTTTAGCTTTTTGCCTCCTCTTTCACAGCAATTTTGCCTCTGTCTCTTTGTTGTTTTCTGCACCTTTTTTCAGCAAATTTATCCTTTAGATCCCTGTCCCTCCCGACCTTAGATCTATTGGCTTATTTTCAGTGTGTTTTGACTAGATTTTTTCCCTCTGTTAGACTAGTTTTTGAGAGACCCGCCTCCTTGGGTTAGATTGATGCATTGTTAGCTGTTAATTTTCTGCTATTTCAGCATTATATACTGTTCTCTGCAGGTTTATTTTCAGTTACGTAGCACAATTTTTCTTTTGCTCCCAAAACGTCTGGGTTTAAAAATTAAAATTAACGCACGCCACACACTCACCCTAAGCGAAGAAGGGCCTAGTTAACACCACTAGGCAAAGACTTTAAAACATTGTAAAATCAATTGACACTCCACCTCTCTGCCCTTGCTTCGACATTGTAATCACTTGATTCTGCACCTCCCTGCCTTTGTTGGTCGTTCTTCTTCCCTCTGTGTCGTGTTTGTGTTGTCATCATTGCGCCCCCAAGGCGTATATCTTGGAGACTTCTTGGCATTCATCCTTAGTTTCCGGTTGGTCAACCTACTCCTTCCCGTCGTCGTCGAGTTAGTCCTCCTCCGAGTCCGCACTCCGACTCCTCTTCTGATTCATTGGGTTCTCCTTTTACTTCTAGTTCTCCCCCAGTCACTTTCACTATGTCTGGTCCAAGGCCTAACGCTAGCGGTAATCCCGGCCCTACTGCCGGGAATGCTACTAGTGGAACAACCACAGGAACTACCTCGGTTGTCCCCTTGCTCCCTTATGTTAGCCACCTATAAAATTTGTCATATCAAATGGTAGCTAAAACATTTTTGAAGTCTTCAAGAAAAAAGTTTTATTGCAAAAATTGTTATCTCTTGAAGCCTTATGAAGATATCTTATCCTTTGTTTAATCTTCACTACTGTTTCCCTTTCGAAATGCTGAAAATCTGCCATTTTCATAAAGAAAAGACTACTGCAAAAATCCTATTTTTCCCCTCCTTTCACTTCAAATTAACCTTCATTTTATCCCCTTCTTTCCTCACAAAATTCCTCTGTTTTTCCTTTATTCCCTTCTTCCATTGAAAAAATTCCCTTTGTAAGGTTTAAAACTCATTTTTTAACCTTACCGAAACCCCCAAATCCATCAAAAAACCTTGAAAATTTCATAAAAAAATAATTTTTTTACCTATAGGCCTAAGCCCCTTTGGGCTAAGCCCTAAACTACTTCCCCACATATGCCCTAGCGCTGGAACCAAGTGCTAAACCCATTTGGCGCTTATCGCATTGGAGCAATCAGCCAGCGCAATTCTATTTGTTTCGTTGAAACCTCCGATGCGATTGGCCCTTTTATATATAACCCCCGATCCCTTTGCCACTTCACAAAACCAAAGGCCCGCAATCGGGCGCTTAAAACTTATGAATAAACCTTCCCCAATCATGTTTTCCCTTTGTAAATTCATAAAACCCATTTTCCTAAGTTTTTGTCTAAACCCGCCGATGCAATGTTTTTTAAATGAAAAGGACCGTCGATCTCAAAGGTCGATCGACGGTCAACAGGATCTCGCATCGGAGATTTTCTAATGGGTAGATTGAAAAGGCCCAGTCCATTGTTTCGATGCGATTGGCCCTTTATATGTTTGAACCCTGGTCCCTTTATCTTTTTCATATATCCGAAGGCCCCGCAATCGGGCACTAATACATAAATGAACCCTTCCCCAAAGCAAAAATCCTTTGTATTTGATAAAAAATTCATTTTTCTTATGTTATAAAGGTTTCCGCCGGTTCATGATTTAAAGCAATCTCCACCATTGATTTGAAATAATCAAACGGTCTGCGCAATCTTGCATCGGAGATTTCCATTGGGCGCGTTTAATATTTTATTCCCTACTCCCGATTGGCAGCCTCCCGATGTAATATTAGCCGTTGATCTCCTCCCCGCCTTCCTAGATCTGATGGCCCTTATCGCTCCATCGCAAAGCCTTTTCCCCCACCATGACTTCCTCCCGATTTATTTCCCACCATCGATCTGAGGTCCACAGTCAATCGCATCGGCGCCCAGTTTGTTTTGCCCCCGCCGATTGCAAAAACTCTGATTGCATCTGGGCCGTCCATTCTTCTTAATCAGACGGTCCAAATCAATCCTCCCGACCTTGGCTAATTTCATAAAAACCCAGCTTTATAATGTTCTATGGCCAGATCTTAGTCGTTGATCTCTGCAGATCAACGGCCCATATTAACCCTTTCT
This sequence comes from Pinus albicaulis, assembly GCA_034641835.2. Classification (NCBI taxonomy): domain Eukaryota; kingdom Viridiplantae; phylum Streptophyta; class Pinopsida; order Pinales; family Pinaceae; genus Pinus; species Pinus albicaulis. Next base: position 1,291,607,206 of record CM076577.1, read on the forward strand.
CCGCCCCGTGTATTATTTCATTCAACCCCAGATTCAATCTCCACCGTTGATCCGTTCCATCCAACGGCTCAGATTGAAACCGCCTTCTCCTGCCCCCACCTGTTATCACCCATGCATCTTGTTGATATCGCGCTCTTCCCTCAGTCGTCCGATCTAAGACCTTAGATCTAATGGCCAGCATGCATTTTCACGCATTCGGAAAGCCAGAAGGATACCTCCCCCCCCCCCCCCCCTGATATCGCATTCAAAAAGGCAATACAGCCTATCCGCCTTTTCGTTGGACAATACCGCTGGTTTCATTGACCAAAACCACCCTTCCCCATTTGCACTGTGATCTATCGCGTTCCTCCTCCGCCGTTGATCAACGGCTCATGATCAATTTTGCGTTTCTTAATCGCCCTCCGCCATTCAGCAAGGGATTTCCTAAAGGCAATCTCGACCGTCGATCTTTGTTAACCGATCTAATCCGACAGTCTGCAAACATCTGGGAAACCCCGAATTTCCTTTCAATATATTTCCTCCGCCAAAGGGATTTTTCACCCTTTTTCCTTTGTATTTTTCTATTTTACGAAAAAGCGGCCCTTCTCCATTATGTTTTCCCAGTTGCTCCCCATCGTTGATCTTTGCAAGATCGACAGATCTAACTCAATTTTCTCCACCATTTGTTCCAAATTGCCTCCGTTAAACCTCAACGCACAATCTCATCCATCCAACGGCCATGCTCTTAACCTAAGCCTCCAAAGCAGTTTCCCCAGCCACACAGGATTTTGTAACATTTTGTGTATTTTGCAGGTATTAATGGTTTGTTCCATTATATTAAAAGAAAACCAAAGGTCGGGGATGACGATCCCCCACGCCTTTGTTCATAAGAGAAATCATTCTACAGGGTTCCCATCAAAGTTTATCGGTGCATCATGAGCACTGATACTATTATAAAGCCTCTGCACACCTGCACATCAACAAGACACAATGAAGATTAAAAGAAACAGAGAGTATCAGCGTTGAAGACCAAATCAAACCAAAAATGAAGGATTAAAGTGGGTTTAAACAGTTTTGATGGATTACGGCTAAGATCGAAAATCAAAAGCCTAATCCACTAAATTAAACACAATTAAAAAACAGAAGATAGAGAATTAGGCCTAATTAAGCCTAATACACAGAACTAAAGCAAATTAACAGTGATTAAGGAAAATCAAAAATATCTACCAAACAGAGAAAGCCTCCACTGCCACATCAAAGGCTAATTGATTCCTCTCAGCTACCAGATTGCCACCTATAGTCTCAAAGCATTCAACGGGGGTTGAGTAAGGACCAGAACAGAGGATATTTGCCTCACGATAGCCGAACAGTTAATTCAATCAAAGAACTTATTGCAAAATATCAGCAGAGTTATTGCAAAGATGACACAGAGCTGTAAAGTCAACAAAATCATCCCACCGAACTTAATTCTTAATGTAAAAACAATTAATACAGAGGAAATATCTGTAAACTTCTCCATTGAGCCCCTCAAAGGCTGAGAAGCATTAAAACTGTATTAATTGAACTACCGATCTTTTCTATCATTCGACCTCCTCATCTTTCTATAAAATCTTCTTGAGGAGCTCATTGTAAAGGGTTGGTTGTAGAACTTTGAAATATACTTGTGCTCGAATTTTCTACTTGTAAATAGTGTTCGAAGGCTCTTGAAGCTCTGTTTGTGATCAAATAAGTTAGGCTGAGAAGTGAAGATGATTGCTAAACTGAAACATCGGACTTGGAGAATGTAACTGGTTTGACATCAATAAACAAGCTATTTCTTGGGATCCTGGTCTATATCACTGGTGAAGTGCTTCTTTCTATGTTATTGTTTTTCCTTTCATGTATGCCATTTTGTCCATTATTCTCTGATAAAGAACAGCAAGCATAGAGTTGGGATTTACTGTTTACAGTACCCTTCTCTGACTGATAAGCTTTATCTCAATGTTTTCCTCTAAATCGTGTATTCAAGAATGATTCAATACAGTTCAAGCAGTTAGGAATGTTGGCGTTCCCTCGTCCTATTGTTTACTTTAAACATTATTCTTGAATGTTATTTTCATTATTTGCTTATTAAAGTTAGACTAGAAAAGTGATGGTGTGCCCTGTTTTCTAGCTTCTTTCTCCAAAGGTAATTTTGAAAGTTTCCCTAAGTGTATGTTGAAAGCAGACTAGATTTAAAAGTATCTTATCTGATCTTAGGTTCCACTTTGTTTCTCTTATGTGTTTTCATCCCTTCTGAAAGTAATTATGTGGATTACTGGATTGTTTGTCTATTGAGTTAGCTTTAATATGAACTTGCCCAAAGAGGTATGGTGAGCCCTGCCCTTTGGTTTGTTTTAAACAGTTACTTAAAAGGCTTTTCTTGTTTGGACAGACTGTTAAATCCTAGTTGAAATTAGTGTCTGTTTCCACCCCTTCAACACTTTTATTGTTTCCATTCCATAATTTAATCTGAAAGATCTTGTGATATAGATGACTTGCCCCTTGGACCACTCTTGAAATTGTTGCGCAATTAAACCCTTTTATGACTCCATAGCCCAATGACTAAAAATCAGCGTTATATCTATCTAATCAGCCAAATCTTGTTCTGATTGCTTGCAACTTCACACCTTTGAAACTCTTTCCATTTTAGGACTTTCCACTCAACTAAAATCATGCTCAACCATCCAAAACAAACAAAAACCCTCGGTCTTCATAACTAGCCTAATATCATTACCCAAAAGCCTTAAAGATAAATAAAATCTTTGCACTTATTGGAGAGATCCCTCTCCAGATTCAGGAGGGCTAGATCCTAGAATCCCAAAGTGGTTCAAGTGTTCTCTCCGCAGTTCTGGTCTCACCAATCTGCTAGAATTACGGGGAGCTAACATTTCTGGCAACTCCACTGGGGATTTTTGAGTATTTTTATCCTAGACACCTTTAAGATCTCAGATTATCCCTTTGTTACAAGAACATTTCTGGCGACTCCGCTGGGGATTTTTGAGTATTTTTATCCTAGACACCTTTAAGATCTCAAATTATCCCTTTGTTACAAGAACATTTGCTATATTAGCCAGTTGAGCCACCAGCAACTAACATTTTTGTCGACTCCACTGGGGGACTTGAGTTAATATTCATTCCAAAAAACCTCAATTAGTACAAGCAGCCCTCTTCAAGCACTACCAAGCAAATGGTAATCATGATAAAACTTGTTTGAATCAGTGACGAACTAAGGAAACCTTAGGATTCTCATAAGAGCTTATCAAACCTTGAAGGATCAGCTAGCTTAGACATAAGAGTAGACTTTCTTTGTCTCATAACCGTAGCTAAGTTTTCAAACAAATTTAGGACACTCTTAGAACCCATAGGACTGAAAAAACTCAGAAAAACCCAAAAATATTTCAGATTGGTATTCAATAAACATGGTGGTGGACCATAAAACCTTTTACCTCCAAAAGAGCTAAAAACTTCCACTTGGCGACTCCACAATCCTAAACAGACCTTAAGACTCCACTAGGAAGACCCATAATCATCATAACATCATATAAACTCAGTTAGAAGGCTTTAGGATTAAAGTTTTCTTATCTAAAAGATCAATTTTCCCCTTACAGATTGTCATATCTGGTTTAACTTTTCTTTTTTAGTTGGGTTTGAAAAACACAACATAGTGGCTCCTAGAAAGATTCATACTAGAGCCTATCCTGACCCAGACCCACCTGAGATAGTTGATAACCCTGAAAGTATCCTTAAGAAGTCTCCTAAGATTAAATCTTCAACTGTTTTCAGATCACCCTTCAGAGCTAATTCAGTTCCTGAAAACCTTGCAGCTCTACAACAATCACAAGTTGACTTAAGAAATCCATTTAGAACTGTCTCTTGATGATTTAGATCAGCTAGATTCAGAGTCTTCACTTTCATCCCTAGAGACAAGTGAACATCCTGGTAGTAGAGAAACAACACCCCCTGATTTACATTTCCTTCACAACTTAGGTGTCTCTCATCCAAGATCAGCTCAGCAATCTATTCCTGGTTCATCCACCTCTCTTCCTCATACATCCACTATCCAAACCACTCCATTCCAGCCCACTTTCCCTCTTGTTAATCCACCTCTTGTAAATCCACCCCCACCACATATCATGGCAGCATGGTATGCTCCCTTAGTCCTTCCTTTACCCTTAGTCAATCTTCCACAGGACTATCAGTCCAAGATACCATTGTATGATGCCAATAATGCTACTACTGCTTCACAACATGTGGATAAGATGAATGACTACTTTGACAAAAATGAAATTGATGATGAATTTGTCAAGCTTAAACTATTTGCTCAGAGTTTAGGGGGAGAAGTAAGAAAATGGTTTAAAGGCTTAGCCCCTCATAATATAAATGATCTTCAAGCCTTCCATCAATCATTCTTAAACAAATGGGAAGTGAGAAAAAACCCTCTCCAGATACTTTCTAATTACAAGAATCTCCATAGAAACACTGGGGAAAGTGTACAAGCTTACTGCACTAGATTTAACAGTGTGTATAATGCACTTCCCCCAGATTTAAAACCTCTGCAAGGCTCAACTTTAAACAAGTTTTCTGAAGGGTTTGACCCTGAAATGGCCTATCAGCTGAGAGAAAGAGATCCTTTAACACTTAAAGATATGAAAAAAAGGAGCTCTTGCTGTGGAAGTTAACTTAATGGAGAAAAGAGCAAGAATGAGGAATGAGAAGAAAGTGTCCTTTAAAGAGGAATCCACACCTTCCACATCCAGCTCAAAGATGGAGAGAATGATGGAGGAGATGATGAAGAAAATGAGCATACTTGAGAGAGCACAAGCAAGTCAAAACCAAACAGTTTCTCAAAACAAAAATCAGAACCAAAATCAGAATTTTAGAAAAAACCAGTCTCAAAACAGACCAAGGGAAGATGATCAACAGATCACTCCTCCTTTTCACCAAAACTATGTGGGTGAGGTTGAGGAAACCGATGAGCAAACAGAGGAAGACAATATCAACATGCTGGGAGTAGATAATGATCATTGATGACTTTGAGGTTCATTATGATAGAAAACAAGGTCTATACACACCTTATGATGACAAAAGAGATGAGGATGAAAGTTATTATCAAGATATGGAGAATGTCATCATAGAGTCTCAAAAAGAGTATGACCTTCGAAGCAAAACCAATCGAGAAACTCCCAAAACTGAAACCTCTGAAAAATCTTCACAAAACAGCACTGTAAATAAACCCAAAATTGTAAAACAGAAGGACAAGACAGTGGCTGTAAATTCTGATAAAGATAAAGAGAAAGGCACTCAAAACAATGCAAAACAAAGTGCATACCTTAGTAGTATTAGCACCTCAGCTAATACTCCTGTTAAAGCAATTTTGACAAATGTAAATAGAGCAAATCAACAAACTGATTTTGCTGATAGAATGGCAGTTAACAAGGCTGAAGCAAGCACTTCAAAGAATCAGATCCCTTTTAGTTTGGAGCAGGAAATTTCAAGAATTAAAATCTCTGTTCCTCTCACTGAGTTAGCTGCCCAAAATGTATATAGATCCCAAATTTTGAAGGCTTTTAACATAGAAGAAAATAATGACACTGTCAATCTTAACGATGACTAGCCAGAACTCATATTTGGTCCTAAGATTGAAGGTAGATATCAAGAGGGACCTGTTCCTCCTTTTTACATTAGTTTAAATGTCCATGATAAGATTTTGCACAACGCTATGCATGATTCCGGGGTCTCTCACAATTTAATGCCCAAAGCTGTAATGGAGAGCCTAGGCCTTGAAATTACCAGACCTTACAAAGACCTTTACTCCTTTGACTCAAGCAGAGTGAAATGTTTAGGACTAATCAAAGACCTCTGTGTTAACTTAGCACAGATCCCAGCCAAATGTTTAGTCATGGATATTGTTGTGGCTGATGTACCCACAAAGTATGGTATGTTGTTATCAAGATCTTGGGGAGCTAAGTTACAGGGAACTATGTAGATGGACATGACCTATGCGACCATCCCTATTTTCAATCAGACTAGAAGACTTTAGAGGGAGTCTCATATGCAGTACATGGTTACTTGCCAAGACAGACCTCAAAACTCTCCTCTTTATTCTGTAAATACAGGCCTAGATTCATTTATCCTTTTCAACGATGAAATTTTCGATGAACAAGTCACTTTAACTGAATTAATGGCCGATAGAAAGGAGGAGAAAGACAACACAGAAGTGTCTAAGCAGTTTGTTGAACCCATAAACTACAGCAAACCACATACAGGTCTTGAGCTACAAATCATGCGTCCTTTGCTTTTAAACCTTGACAGTCAAGAAAGTAACCCTCAACGCAGTGAAAAACCTGAGGAGTTAAAACAAATTCAACTAACTGTTGATACCCAAGAACAATCCGAAAGCACGATAGTTGCAGAGGACAGTAGCCAAATGAATGAACCTGAAACCAGTCCTCTGTGGAGTATGAACTTTGATGGGTCCTGCACTAGGAGCAATGCTAGTGCAAGTGTCTAGATACGCAACACTGAGAACAACCACACAGAGAGCCTTTCCTATAGATTAAACTTCCAGTGTTCGAATAACATAGCGGAATACGAATCCCTTCTTTTAGGCTTGCATTTGTTGAAAAATTTAGGAGCCAAAAGAATTAAAGTGCATGGGAATTCAAAATTAATCATTAGGCAAGTAAATGGGGAATATAATGCTAATCACCCCAGACTTAGAGCCTATCGAAACGATGTCGTGGATTTATTGAAAACTTTTGAGGAATCCCAATTGATTTTTGTCCCAAGAAGAAAGAATAACATGGCCCACAGTTTAGCTTTTGCTACTAGAACATGCTTAATGCCATATGAAACTAAAGAATGCACAACTCAGATTAAATTCAGACCAGTCGTTCCTGATAACAAAAAATATTGGCAAGTGTTTGACGGAGACAAACAAATAAAAGACTTCATGCAGTTCAGAAATGAATTTGAACTACCATGTTCAGATTCAGACTATGAAATAGACTGCCCTAGTGAAGAAAATTTTCTTGATAAAGAAGAAAAGTCTCCTGAGGTTGCTAATATAAATCTGTTGTCTAGCAAACTTGAAAACACAACAGAAATGATTGCAGAGTTAGAAACAAAGGATTTAGAAACCCTGCAGTTTAACAATCAAAGTTTGCCAAAGGGTCTGACCCCTTTAGAAGAGTTGTTTGATTTCAACAATGTGGCCAAAAAGCCAAAACTGGAACCTGTAGAGACTGAAGTTTAAGAGTGTAATATAGGCAGTGAACTAAAACCAATGATGATCAAACTGTCTAAGACTTTACCAGCTCATATCAAACTCAAATACATAGAGCTGTTTGAAGAATTTTCTGATGTTTTTGCGTATGACACTGAAATAATTCAGCACAAAATTCCTCTCAAGGAAAACCAAAAGTCATTTAAACAAAAACTGTGCAGAATAAACCCTATTCAGTTACCTTTGGTGGAGAAGGAAATCAAGAAAATGTATGAAGCTGGTATTATTGTCCCTATTAGATATTCTGAGTGGGTGTCTAATCTGGTGTCAGTTAGGAAGAAAACAGGAGAGATTAGACTTTGTATAGACTTTAGAGACTTAAACAAAGCTTCATTGAAGGACAACTACCCTTTACCCAAGATGGACCATATTTTACAAAGAGTAGTTGGTTCCAAAAGAATTTCTTTTCTTGATGGCTACTCAGGATACAATCAGATTTTAGTTCATCCTGATGATCAATTAAAGACAGTTTTTACTACACCTTAGGGCACTTTCATGTATGTGAAAATGCCCTTTGGTCTAATGAATGCTGGTGCGACATTCCAAAGAGCCATGGACATTGCATTCTCGAAGGAATTGGGCTACTTCATCATTATTTACCTTGATGATGTCACTGTTTTTTCAAAAACAAATGAATAGCACTTAGAACACTTAAGAAAAGTCTTCGAGAGATGCAGAAAGTTTGAGATATCTTTAAACCCTAAGAAAACACTATTCGGTCTCCAAGAAGGGAAACTTCTTGGGCACATCATTTTAGAAGAGGGAATTAAGATAGACCCAAAGAGGATTGAGGCCATATTGCAAATCTCTCATCCTCGAAACATCAAGGAACTACAATCTTTCATTGGAAAGATTAATTTCTTGAGAAGGTTCATTGGCTGAGCTCCTTAGAAACATTACAAACATGTTGAAAAAGGAGCAAGGGGTTAAATGGACCTTGGAAGCAAATAAGTCCTTTGAGTTGGTGAAACAAGCGTTAACCAAAACACCAGTCCTAATAAGTCCTGATTTTTCAAAGTATTTTTATATTTTTTCATTCGCATCTAAACATACAAAGGCTATTATCCTATTGCAGAAAAATCCACAAGGACAAGAGCAACCTATTGCATTCTTTAGCAAGGCATTGAGAGATTCTTCTCTGAAGTATATCATTATGGAAAAGAAAGCTTTTGCTTTGGTCAAGGCTTTAAAAGACTTCAGAGTATACATCTTGCACTCACACATCATTGCTTTTGTCCCAAATTCAGTTGTCAAAGACATTCTAACACAGGACTCGAATGGTAAGAGAGGTAAGTGGATAGTTGTGATTCTTGAATATGATTTAGAGATCAAGCCCACTAAACTCATTAAAGGCCAAGGTCTAGCTAAATTAATGGCTGAATCCAATTTTGAAGTTCTTGATATTAATATGATTAATGCTTTAGATGAACAAGAGGAACTCACAACCCCCATTGTTGAAGATCATTTTATGAATTCCTCTTAGCATACTGATATTCTATATGTTTTTCTTAATTTGAATACACCTCCTGGTTTACCAAAAACAAAGGCAAGGTTTTTAAAGTTAAAAGCTATAAACTACTGCATTATAGATAAATGTCTTTATTGGAAAATGCAAGTGGGATATTGCTTAAATGTTTGTCTGAATATGATGCAGAGAAGGTTAAGCATGAGTTCCATGAAGGAGAATGTGGAGGCCACATCTACTGGAAGACAACAGCCAACAAAATCCTGAGGGCTGGTTACTATTGGCCCACTCTCTTTCTTGATGTGCACAAGATGATAATTGCCTATCATAAATGTCAACTTTTTGAAGGCAAAAGAAAGTTGCTGCCCTTACCTCTGCACCCAATTACTGTTGAAGCTCCTTTTCAACAGTGGGGGCTTGATTTCATAGGAGAAATCCATCCACCCTCATCTACTCAACATAGATGGATTCTCACTGCCATAGACTACTTCACCAAATGGATAGAAGCCATCCCTTCTAGGCAAGCCAATGACTCTGTCATCATAAAATTCATGGAGACTAATATCCTCTCTAGATTTGGCTATCCTAGGAAGATTATCATTGATAATGCAGCAGCATTTGGATCCAAGAAGATGGTTGAATTCTGTCACAAATATCAAATAACATTGGGGCATTCTACTGCTTATTACCCTCAAGGTAATGGGCTAGCAGAATCTTCAAACAAGAGTTTGGTGAACATAATCAAGAAGTTGTTGGAGGACAACAAGAAGTCTTGGTACACAAAGCTTTTGCATGCACTATGGGCTGACAGATTAACACTTAAGAAATCTATTGGAATGTCACCCTACCAGCTTGTGTATGGTACAGATGCAATTTTTCCAACCAGCCTTGGTGTATTAGTTATGAAGTTTATTCAAGAGGTTTAGTCTGAAGACAATGACATGATTAGAAGGATAAATCAAAATATTCATCTTCAACAAACCAGAGAGGAGGTTTATAACAAAGCATTGCAAAAGCAGGACAACATCAAAAAGCTTTTTGACAGAAGAACAAAGGCCAACAATTTCAATGTTGGGGACAAAGTTTTAAAGTGGGACTCAAGAAGAGAAGACAAGGGCAAGCATGGGAAATTTGACAACTTATGGCTTGGCCCTTATCTCATTCATTCTGCTGCTGGTAACAATGCTTTTTTCTTGCAGGAATTGAATGGAGCTGAACTGTTTGGAGTTCCTATCCATAGCAACAGTATTCTGAGTACATCTAGGGTGCCAAAATCCAGCTCACCCAATAGAGAAAAACCTCGGCAGACAGAAATAAATCGTGAGTTTTACCTCACACTGCAAATCCTGGCTATTACACCATTTTTGGTCATCTAACCTATTATCATTAGATGGACTCAAGTACACCATGTAAGACCAATTTTGCCCTAAGTAAAATTTCTTTCACTATGTAAAATAACTTAATAAAACACATTTATTAAGTTGTTTATGGTCTAAACAGGAAACCCCAAGGGGAAATATTAAACAAATCTACATTTGTTTGGTTTTCCTCATGGAATAATTAATTAAACAGTAATTTAATTATTATTCCTGGTCATATTTAACCCAAAACAAGGAAATTAATTAGATAAATCCTTATTTATCTTATTATTTTCTACAAATAATTATTTAAACATTATTTAAATAATATTCCTTGTTAAATTTGATTAAATAATTTATAAATAATTGAATAAATCATTATTTCTTTAATTATCATTCAACCACTTCCTTAAAATGATAAATAAATCATTTATTTATTTATTATTTACAAATAAAGGGATTTGACCCAAGTCAAATTCCTTTCCCCTCCAACAAATATAATAAAATATTCCATAAAAGGTGGATCTATATTCAGGTTAATATTATTTTAATCATGCACCAAGATCTAGAATGACCTAATATTTTTTTATAAATAGAAGGGTTTTTCCTACCATTCATCACCTTTTGTTGCCTCTTAGATCACTATGGATCTATACTCTTGGTCTGACTTTGAGCCATTATCATTGTCATATTTTCTATTATTTGCTTTGTGAGCTCCCTTTGAGTTCTATGTTTGTCTGGGTTTTCTACACCAACAAGAGAGAGAAATTCTAGATCTGAAGTGCTGAGGACTTCCAAGAACCCATCCCATTGAGGAGAATTGGAAACACCTTTCTTGTTTTCCTCCCAGGTGCCATTAATATAAAAATTCTTCAAAAATATTGTTCTTGTCTTGTCTATTGGATGCATAGAGCAAAACCTTATTTTTACTGCTTAACGTCTTTTTATGCATATATCTGGATTTTTGCAACATTTGTCTTGATCAACTAACTACATATCTGAAGATATTAGCAGTCATCTTTTGCTGTTAGGGCTGTTTTTTATGCACAGCTAAAAGGTCTTTCTTCGTACACTTACACTAAGGATTCATCCTAACACCAGCAGATCCATATCAGAAACTGGTGAAGCCCCAGCTGCCTCTGCATAGTAGATGCGTAGGCTTGCGTGGGTCTAGCTGAGGACTGCGTCACCCCTTCTCTGCATTGATCTGCCTCTCAGAAACTGAGTTTCAGCCCTCCCAACTCAGAAACCCCAGTCTCCAGCTAAATATGGACTGTCTCTCAAAGTCATTGCGTAGCCCCTGCATGAGCCCTGCGTGGGCATGCATCACCCTCTTTGGGGTCTGCATCACCTCTCCTGGTGGCTGCGTTGGTCCCTCTGTTGCTTCTGTTTCCCTTGCTCTACTATGTACTCTTGGTCCTCCAACCAATAACTGCATCTACCCCTCACTGCTGCACTGAATCACTCAAATCTAATCTTCGTCCGAGCACTGCTCCATCAGAAGAATTCGATCTCTTAGATTCACTGTGTGTGTTCTCTAACTAACCCTCAAGCCTTCCTGTATACTTTTCCTGTTGATGAATCAACGGTCGTGATCTAATCTCTTATCGATGGCTAAGATTAGAAAAGACTTGATGTTCATCACATAGAACATTCTCACCCACATGTTAAATTAATTCACTTTAATTATTTAATTTGCCTAAGTTTAGAATTAGGATCCCCATTAAAATAATTAATTAGTTGAATAACTTAAGCTCCTGGTGGAATTTCTCCAAACAATTTATGGGTCTTGGAGATCTCATGTGTTCAACCCCTCCACAAAGTTTTGAAGCTAGAACACATCTGATGCAACCCAAAAACCAGCACTCCCTCTTAGCGAGGAATGTGCTCCAGCAATACTTCCTACTAGAAGCATCACCCTGATCCACGACATCGGTCCTTTGCCCTACTGATACTCGGTTGTTGCCCCTCATCCACTGCATTGTTGCCTTCTATACTACTGCCCATGACACTGGCGCTTGTCGTTGTCTCATCTATACTACATCTCCCTCTCAAATGTTGCATCATGTTGCCCATAGCACTGCCACTGCTAATTGTTGCACTGCAACTCAGTTGTTGAGAGTTAAGCAACTGAAAATCCACCCAAATGACAAACAAGTCAGTCTGGATGCATCTCAATGGCGAAGCTCCCTTTGCTGCTAATTCTACGCCAACCCTCTGATGCTTTGTGTTGCTGCTGCTCTGCACTACACTGTTGAAGTCCATCAACCACTGCGTTGTTGTTGCTACACTGTTGTTGCCTCTACTTTATGCTGCTTCAGCCTTCAACATCCTAGCTCTGCCATTGTTACTCCATCCTCCTCACACCAATTGACTCCAATCATCTTGCGATTGTCATTAAGGGCTCCCGTACTTGTATGTGATTCAAGAGTTTGGGCACCTCAAGGATCCTGCCCCTTCCACTGTAGTTCAAAGAACTACAGATCAATGTCGCCACACCTCTTCTCTCGAGGCACATGAGCACTCATGGCTACATCATCATCCCCATCATCATCCTTCGCTACAGCAGCCTTCGAATTAGCAATGTTTTAAAAACCAGAACCGGTGACCGGACCGGTGGCCTAATGAACCGGGTTTCTAACCGGAACCGGTCTAACCGGGAGCGGTCAAATGCCAATGAACCGGTTTAAAAAAAATACATTAAATAATTATTTTTTTAATAAAAAAAACTATTTTTAAGATTTGCAACCATGATTCCAAGCCAATAGAGACAAAATATGCAAAATTTGCTCATTTATATACCATGCAAAGGTGAATATATCAAAATGGCACCAAGTGCAATACATATCATCGAAAAATACATAAGAAATGAGGCTCCAAATGGCCCATAAAGTCCAAAAACAATGCTACAAGCTATGAGGCCATTGGCCTAATACAAGACTACACATGAATGATGATCAACCATCAAAGTCATCACCGCTACTAGACACAGGATCAACATCGGCTGTTGGCGCTACATAGACATCATCTGGATCAGAGTCTGAGGATGCCTCTGCCTCAGGCTCATCTGCAACCTCAGTACCCCTGCCACCAATAACAATAGAAGTGGACCTAATGGAAGCACGAGTTGCTCGAGGTGCATGACTAGTGTCGACCATTGGTTGTTTGCCTTTTCTTGATGCAGCTACCAATCCTGGGTCTGCGTCTGATGGTGCCACCAAATCTGCTTCAAATTCACCCCCCGCTATTGTTGCATCAAAATCAAAATCAGCCTCAAACACTGGATCTTCAATCTCCTCCACCCATTCTGATGTTGGATCAATATCATCCAACACAATGGGATCTAGATCAGGTGTTTTGCTCATCAGTTGGTTCCGCCTCAAGCGAAGGTTGTATTGCACAAACACAAGATCATTTAACCGTTTCTGTTCCAAACGGTTTCTCTTCTTTGTGTGTATGCGCTCAAAAACAGACCAATTACGCTCACAACTTGAAGCGCTGCAAGTTTGGCTGAGGATTCTAATTGCAAACCTTTGCAATTGAGGACATTGGCCGCCAAATGACCCCACCAATGTGCTGCAAATAAAAAGACATTCATTAGTAACATAGTTCATTTCATTACTTATTTACAAACAATTTAACATGAAAAGAAAAACAAATTGGAATTGCTTAGTACTTACCTGGTTGATCCACATCTCTTGCCATTTTTGCCAAGTTCTTTCCAAAGGTACCAGCTCCCATACTGAAAAGAGTAATTTGTTTATGTGTTTCCAGAAGGTCTGCACGGTTAGGGACCATGCGCTCCAAGCAATCAATCAATCCAGATCTGACCTCCCCATCCTGCTGATCTCCTAGCCGAGCTCTATAATGATACTTTGGGTTCAAAAAATACTCAGCTGCATGTATAGGACGATGGAGTTGATTGTTCCATCTGTTATCAATGATCTCCCATATCCGGCCATATTTAGCTAACCTGTCCTTGTAAGTTGCCCGTATCTGCTCCTTGGCCTGATCCATAGCCTCATAAATGTATCCCATTGCCATCCTTTCCCCATCCACCATCCTTAGCACCTTAACAAGGGGCTCAGTAATTTTTACCAGCTCTGAAGACCTTTTCCAAAAATAATTGTCAAAGACTTTCTTTTTGGTGTCTTTTCCATCTTGTCTACGAGCCCACCGGGATTCAGTCCAATCATCAGAAGAAAACATTTTCTACAGGTTTTTCTGTTGAGAATTGAGACATTGCAACGTGAGGAAGTGAGTTGCAAATCTCGTAATGGCAGGCCTAACAAGCTCTTTGCCCCCGTGTTTTTCCTCATTAGGTTCAATACCCATGAGTGGTTGTAAATGTATTTTGTAATGCACTTGCCATGCTCTATAGTGCTTTTTACCCATTCCAGTTTGCCTATGTCCTCAAGCATGAGGTCTATGCAATGTGCAGCACATGGAGTCCAAAATATGGTACTATACTTGGACTCAAGCATCTTTCCAACAAGAACATAGTTTGAGGCATTATCTGTGATGACCTGCACAACGTTCTGCGCTCCCACTTCCTGAATAATCTCATCCAAAAGTTCAAATAGAAGGGCTGCATCCTTCACCTTATCAGATGCATCAACTGATCTCAAAAACATTGTTCCTCGAGGGCAAGCAACAAGGAAGTTAATGATAGTGCGGTTCCTTCCATCAGTCCATCCATCTGACATGATGGAACAACCTGTTTTGAGCCATGACTCTTTATATTCAACCAAATACTCATCAATACTAGAAATCTCTTGTTGCAAAAGAGCTCCCCTTAACTCATGTGCAGTAGGGCCTTTGAAGCCCTTTCCTGCAACAAAAACAGAGTCCCACATAGCTTGGTAATAAGGTGAGTTAGCAGCATTAAATGGGATATCTGAATCATACCACCATCTAGCAATGTACCGATGAGAAGCTTCTTTGCATTGTTTTTTCCAATGTTGATCCAAAGTGGGTTGACGACTTGGAGTTGGCTGGGACATGGAGGCAGTGGCACTAGCAGGGGTTGTGGGATTAGCATTGGACGAGAAATAACTCATGAGGTTGGGTCTCTTTGTTGGGTTTGATCTTTTGGCAACAGGAGGAACAAACTGAAAGGGGTTATTGGTGGAAGGGATGGGTTTGATCTTTTGGCAACAGGAGGAACAAACTGAAAGGGGTTATTGGTGGAAGGGATAGAAGAGGAGTCTTGAATATCATACTCATCATTTTCATACCCACTCTCTCTCATCATTTCTACTATTTCCCTCTTCCTTGCAATTTCATCTTGGATGGCCTTCTCCCTAGCCTTAGTCTCCTCAAACTTTTCAAGCTTGGCAAGGTATTCTGCCCTAATCGGACCTAACACTTCATTAGGTGCATCACATGGTGTTACATTGCCTCTTATCCCAGCCAAGTGATGTTTCAATCTAAGAATACCCCCACCTCCAATACATTTTTGACAAAATATGCATACCATCTTTCCATCAATCACATCACAATGGACCCATGCACTGTCCTTGGCTTTTGGAGCCATCTTGACTTGAAATAATTGAAATTTGGAAATAAATCTCCCATTTAAAAAAAATTGCAGCTAAGAGCTAAATTTACAAAAAAAAATGCACATTCAAACATCCAAAATTTGATAGCATAGATGATAGGACTAGAGATTTTAGAGCAATAAAATAGGCCTATTGGTTTGCATCCCAACCCTTTGTTTCCTCACTGTTTCCTTACAGCAAGATAATCATTTCATAACAGTGCTAAAATATTCATAAAAGTGCACTCAACTAACTCACAAGTTTCCCAAGACACTAATAAGTTAATTGCATTTAATGGGCATGCATTGTTTGGCATATTTCATGAAGTTTTGAGGACTGTCATAAGCATCAACAAGTCTGATCTATAACAGTGATGTTAGCATCATAAGAAGACCTAACTCATTTATGAATTTGGTGTTTGCAAAGTGGTTATGGTAGAGGATTGTTTCACTTACATTTTGACATCTCATTTTGCATCTAAAGTGCTCTAACTCACTGCTGTCATAAAAGACTAAGTTATTTTGATTGGAACATAAGAAAATAATTGCTCACTGTTAGCTTGCTGCTGTCATAAAAGATTCATTGTTGCTCATTGAACATAAGGTTTCTGTTGTTCATGCTCTAATAGTTCATTTGTGGAAAATATTTGTTTTATTGTGCTATTGGATAAGAACACTAGCGTTTGTTGCCTTGTGAAGTTCCATAATCCTAATTGTGCACATAAGCTCTCTCTCTAAAAGCACTTGACATTAATATCTTGTTACATGTTTGAAATTTAGATGATAGGACTAGAGATTTTAGAGCAATAAAATAGCTAGCTGCTAAACACATGAGAACTCAGAAAATAAATACATGAACAGCAATGAAATGAAGGATTTTTCAAGTGCAAATTCTTACCTGGCAATGCAAACTAGCCTCCTTAGTGTCCTCTTGAAGATGCCAATGCTATTGACAGCTCCAAACTATCTCCAAGATAACTGCTCCAGCAAACACTCAACACTCTCCAAGCTCTTAATCAAACTCACAAACAGCAAATGACTCAATGAGTTGGTGTGAGACAAAGGAGAGGCTGCTCCTCCTTATAAAAGATTGGGGAGGGTGTTTTTGAAGGGAAACAACCCTCCCCTTGCCTCCAACTCAGCCCTGACACTTCATAAAATCGGAAAAAGTGGGTCCGCTGCCGCCCGCGTACATGTTGGCACCTAACCGGCCGGTTAGGGCCGGTTTATCTGAAAAACAGGCGAAGTGTGGTGTTTGGCCGGGTTGCCTGGCCGGTTTCAACCGCCGAGCTGTCTAACCGGCCGGTTTGGCCAGTTTCCGGTTCAAACCGGCCGGTTTTTAAAACACTGCGAATTAGAAGCTTCTTTGCCCTTCTGCTTCTGAGGACATTGTGTAGCGAAATGTCCCAATTCTCCACACCTGAAGCATCTGAACTTCAAGAGGTCCTTCTTCCTTGTTTTCTACCCATGTTGTCCCTTAGATGTGAGAGTTGCATCTTCCTCTTCCTCCTTGATCTTGATCCCCGTACTGCTGCTTCCCGCCTTGGTCAACCTTTTGATCTCTTCTTTTCGAAGAGTTTCACACATCCCCCAATTTGGAAGAGCAGCTCTACCCAAAATGCCTTGGACAAAGGTTTCCCAGTCTTTTGTGACTGCATTCAGGGCAGTCCTGACCATAAGTCCATCATCTGGTGTAGCCCCTACGGAAGCCAGTTGATCTCGGATCGCTCGCAATATGATAAGGAAGGGATCAATTTCTTCTCCCTTTTGCATCTGAAACAGTCTCAGTTGATTCTCAAGCAACATACTCCACTGGACGAAGGTTCCTTAGTACATAGTGGTCAAGGAAGTCAACATTTCCCTTGTCGTGTTCTTCTCGGTAATATGTGAGATCACATGATCATTAGCTCTGTCCATGATAATGCATTTTGCCTTCGCTTGAGCCTCTTCGTACTTCTTGAGAGCATCAGCATCAACAGGGACAGCAACTGCAAGCAAGACATGATCCTTGATGCGATGATCATCCAAAACTAACAAGATCCTAGCCTTCCAGATGAAAAAGTTTGATGCTTCATCCAACCTGTCCTGATCCCTCAATCCATGTGTGGCCATCTCTGCTCAACAAGAAAATGTCAAACTGGTTCTCTTCTCCCTCTTTTGTTGTTGCCCCAACAAAACTCGGATCTGCATTTCTTTGGTGATAGAAACCCACTAAGGAACAAGTTCCCTTAGAATCTTGATTTCCGTCTTGATTTCCTTCACGGAAATCCTTCTGCCAACTGATGTCGAATCAGTCTTCTTTGATCACTCTGTGCTACTAATCAGCACTGTACCTAGACTTCTTGGCAAGAAGTCTTCTGAGGAATTGTTTCCCTCTACTTTTTCACTGCCCCACTAGACATTGTTCTACACCAATAGAATCAATGCCCCACCAGCAACTCCCGAAGAAAATCGAACTGCTCTTCTAGCCTCGGCAACTGGAAAGACAGAAGCTCAAAACCTCTGTGTTGGCCTAGCAAGCACTGCGTTGCCTCTGCGCAGCTACAACGTCACCCTAGTTCGCTGACGCACGCTTTGCGTGAGCCCCTCTGGTGACTATGTCACCCTTCCTCTGCCTCTTTCTAGTTTAGTGCTGTCACTCAGGACAGATGCCTTCCTGCAGCAAATTCCCTTCGTCCTTTCGTTGATGGCTTCAACGCTACTCGATTTGCAATAGCTCTAATACCATGTGAAAATTGATGAATCTAAGTTACAGAAATCCTACTACAGTAAATCTGATTTGCATGACATACTTGCCTTATTTAAATTACAATTTATTTTTCTGAATCTTCAGTGAAAATACTAATGCAAATACAATGCAGCCTACACAATTATACAGATCAAGTACTGAAAAATAAGTAACACATTCAGACAGAGGACACAAGTATTTTCGGACAAATGTCGCTGGAAAAACCAAATGCGGGAAAACTGGTGCAACAGATCTGAGGGCTTATATTATTAAGCAACAGTGTTTTGTGTACATCTAGGGTGCCAAAATCTGGCTCACCCAACAGAGAAAAACCTCGACAAACAGAAGTAAATCGGAAGTTTTACGTCACACTGCAAGTCCCGGCTAATCCAAATCAGAAACTGGTGAAGCCCCAACAGCCTCTACACTGCCTCTGTGCAGTAGATGTGTAGGCATGCGTGGGTCTAGATGAGGACTGCGTCACCCCTTCTATGCGTCGATCTGCCTCTCAGAAACTGAGTTTCAGCCCTCCCAGCTCAAAAACCCCAGTCTCCAGCGAAATCTGGACTGTCTCTCGGAGCCACTGCGCAGCCCCTGTGTGAGCCCTGCGTGGGCTTGCGTCACCCTCTTTAGGGTCTGCGTCACCTCTCCTGGTGGCTACATTGGTCCCTCTACTGCTTCTGTTGCCCTTGCTCTACTATGTACTCTTGGTCCTCCGACCAATTACTGCATCTGCCCATCACTGCTGCACTGAATCACTCCGATCAGATCTTCGTCCGAGCACTGCTCAGAATTCAATCTCTTAGATTCACTGTGTGTGTTCTCCAACTGACCCTCAAGCCTTCCTTTATACTTTTCTTGTTGATGAATCAACGATCGTGATCTAATCTCTAATCGACGACTAAGATTAGAAAAGACTTGATCTTCGTCACTTAGAACATTCTCACCCACATGTCAAATTAATTCACTTTAATTATTTAATTTCCCTAAGTTTAGACTTAGGGTCCCTATTAAAATAATTAATTATTTGAATAACTTAAGCTTCGGTTGAAATTTCTCCAAACAATTTATCGATCTTGGAGATCTCATGTGGTCCAACCCCCCCACAAAGTTTTGGAGCTACAGCACATCCGATGCTACCCAAAAATCAACAGGAAGGAGGGCTCAGGTAGAAGCAGCGCAAAGGCAGAGGAGGTTTTCTGGAATTTTGCTTGTAGATTAGTTTCAGAGGTCGAGATCCGGAAAGTGACACTAGGAGGTTGTTCCTCAGGGTCCACAGAGGCAAAACGACTTGGTTGGGGCTGAACGTTTAGCCTAGTGGGAGGTGACGCAGAGGCTAGAAGTTCCAGCGTTGGGACTACGTAGAGGTTGCGTAGTGCCTCCCCAGGGCAGGAATTTCTTCATCCAAATCAGTGGGGAACTCAGCGACTGAGTGAGGTAAATCCTCACAAATTTTTTTGTCGGTATTTCTCTCTGTAACTAAATTACCCTAAGGGTATTCAGAGATGTATTCAGACATTACTACTGCTTAATAATAAAACCCTCACATCTGTTGCACCGGTTTTCCCGTATTGGGTTTTTCCGGGGACTTAGTCCAAAAAAAAAGTGTCATATGTGTGATTGATTTCCTTGTTCAGTTTCCTTGTTTCAGAATCATGAGTATTATAGTGTAGGCTACTTCAATGATTGCTTCAGTATTTCATGCATTTAGAAATAATTGTGTAAAGTAATTACATAATAAAAGAAGTAATTCAGCTGGTTGTAGTAGGATTCCTTAGATTGTTCAGATCTAGGAATTTTCACACCCTGACTCTGTATCATCTCCCTCTGTGTTGATGATGTCTAAAATCACTGCCCAGCAACTACTGCGCAAATAATATGATGAACAAAAATAATCTCAACTTTAATATAACAGGTAAACTACGGTTTACACGCTAATACAACTAATATAGTTGAGATGGAAAAGTTGGCCTCAAGAATCTGCTCCAATGTTGCACTAGCCCTCAAAAATTGAACTGAAATGCTGTTGCTAAGCTCTCTTGTGAATTTGGATGAATTCACCAAGGGGAGAGATGGGTACTTGCCCACTCTCATTGAATCACCTGAAGGTTTCTGTCATGGGGATATTGCTGAAGCTAGGAATTCCCATTTCTCCAAACCTCTCCACAAGAAAGAAGCTCGACACCAAGATGTTTCCAAATGGTCTCCTCTTTTATAGATCTGATGGACCCCTCTAGAAGCCTTTATTTTGTTTTTATTTTAACCACTTCGTGCTTTCTCCTTCCTTTTAATTTAATTGAAACACCTTTTTAATTTGTGAAAATGGTAAATTGGCCACTATCCCACCTCAGGCCAGTGAAAGTCACTCCTATATATCTTCTCATTCCGGTTCCAACGAGCTATTACACTAAGTTGTTCCATCAAATATTCCTCCTGCAATGCCACCTTAAGCATAATTAATTGAGTTAGGCTCAATAATAACCCTATTTTACAGGAATTATCGGAATGCAAAATAATGAAAAGCAAGCTATGCAGAACAGATCATGATGATGGAGTATGGCAAGCAAACTCTTCCACACCCATAAAGCCCTCCAAAAGCCCCTGGGCCTGCTGATGGAATTAACCTGCTCCTATCACATAGCTGCCTCCAACACTGGAAGTCCATCCTGACCACACCATAAGGAATACCAAAAAAACAAACATCACACTTTTGGGCATCACACCCACTGACATCCTCTAACAACTACCTCTCACAAGTAGCAGCCTATTCCGTACACAGATCTAGAGAATGTCATATGCCCATATTTTATACCATATAATTTTACATCCACGTGATATACAGATCTGCACTTGACTTTGTCCTACAACTAAAAACAGAGTGGCTAAACACCAATAAAATCCTCTGATCTGTATAAACAACAGTGCTGAATGGAAAACTCAGAAATGCAAACACCACATATCAAGATTTGGGATCATCCCTGCAAGTAGATGAAATCTGACCTACACAAACTGCAACATGTATTAACTGAAATTTAGAACAGGAATCTCTATCTTATCATTCAAAAATAATAAAAATACAACACTGTCCTCAAGGGAATACAACAGCTTCTCACAAGCTTTAACCATCCTTTCACAGTGCACATATGCAAGAATGAAAATCCTGACTAGAGCAAAACCCTCACCTAATCAAACTTGACAGAAGGGAAAGATGGTGACAAAATCACTTGCTAACAATATGCTGCCAAGATGGTGCACCACATCAACAGGAATCTCTCCTAGTTAAGTGCCCTACCCATGCCTAGCATAGCTATTACACATTCTTCCCTTAAAGGAATGTGACATTGCTTTGTAACAGGAATTTGTGATAAATTGGCATAACTATGTAAAAGGAATCCATAACTGGGGTGTAAAGGACCCTCTCCCATGTGACACACCCATGCTACAAGGATTCCCCTCTAACTCTCATGCACTCTCCTTCACAAGTGCACCGTCTTCCTAGGAGAAAAACTCGAAGCAACCAAAAACTAACAAGGTCTAACTGATAAATCTATTACATACAGATCAACTATAAAGAATATAATACATACATATCAAATATGAAGATATGATGAAAAGTAGCAACTTGAAAGCGTTTCTTAAATATAAATTGCAAGTGGGAATGTTGAAAATTTTGAAATGCTTCATCATTTTCACCGTGTGAATTACATTCCAAATAAATTTAACAGGTTGAAAAATCAAGACACGACTTATAAAAATAAATCAAAATTAGATTCATCAATGAACAGCAGAGTAAAAAGGGACAAGGAAACAGAATTGATTTAGAAAAATGGCAAGGAGAATGCCCATCAAGTCAACAATTAAACAAGAACTAACCTGCAAAAATAAATCTGTGTGTGTCTTTCCTTCATATAGTCTTACTTCAGCTTGAGCACCCACCGATCTAAGCGCAGCAGCAAAATTTGTGCTGCCAAATAAAAGGAAAAAGAATGATAATAGATTAAAAGATTCTAATGTTAATACATGATAATTTTATGGAAGCAATACAAAAAACTAAGAAATCTGAAACTTGTATGCAGTAAAGGAAGATAAGAAAAACCTACATTTGGTACCATTCAATTAGTATATAGCTTTTTCAATCGTATGACGTACAAATAATACATGACTCTCTGCATATCTTTATATACAATACTCAGAGATGTTGAAATTCTGATGCTCTATGCTGTAACAATTACTTATTTCAAAAACTTCTTTCTGCTGCAATATTACTTAAGCAATTGTAGAATTTTAGATAGAATATTAGTTAAGTGTGTCTTAATTACCAGATGCAGAAAAATTGTGCTTGTCCAATTAGCACTAGAAAATCAACACCCTCGCCTTTGTTTTCTGAGGCCCCACATGCTCCTTTTTCTTCATTTGATATGGCTGGTTTAAGAAGCTTCATTGATTTATCAAGTAGTTATGATGACATAATCCCCCTTCAGTGAAGGGCAGTTTATCATTTCATCGAAGTCGGGATGTTCATTGAGAGTTCCTTTTACTTGCATATGCATCATATGCATGGATACTCCCGAGAACAAGTGGGGTTGAGGGGCTAGAGCTCAAGCTATAATTAGCTTTTGATTGCTTTACATCCCTTGCCACGCTTTTGCATTTTAAGATTTGGTTTATGCCTTCTTTTTCTTACAGCTGCATCAACCTTGACTATTTCCAACCCCTTCTTATCATAGGACAAGGCCAAAGAGGAACTAGCACGAGCAACTGACAACAACCAATCAAAATATGGGATAACAAAATAAGGAAAATGCTGACAAGCATTAAGTATAAATAACGTAGGACACTACCAACATCAGAGCCTCCTATTTGTGCCCCTCCTAGACAGTGAAAAAAAGACCTCAAGGAAGGTCACATTGGACTAGGGGAAAACGATAACCACCAAGGTGAATTATGGGAGCAAGTACATAATCACCAACTTCTTGAGATTAGTGATCATGGGAGTGGTCATAGGCTTGGAATCCATCATACCAAACTTTTGTAACATCTTGATTATGTACTTACCTTGACCAAGATATATCTTACCGGTCTTCTGCCAAACTTCCAAGCCCAAGTAATAATGCATGAGTCCCAGATCTTTCATTTCAAATTTTTCTGCCAGCATTTTCTTGCATTCTACAATTCTCCACTCCACACTTGTAATAAACAAATCATCCACATATACTAGTATAATGATTGGTTCATTCTTCACTATCTTTATATAGAGGTTTTCATCGGCATAACTTTTGCGATCCTAATCCTTAAGAGGTATGCATCCATCCTTGCATACCAAGCCCTAGGAGCTTGCTTCAAGCCATATAGAGATTTCTCGAGTCTGCAAACATGAGTATCCCTGCTATTTATCTCAAAGCCTTTCGGTTGTTCAATATATACTTCTTCATCAATGGTTCCATTTAGAAATGATGTTTTAACTTTTGCCATACATTTGATAGATATTCCATCCCATAGTAGCAGCTAGTGAAACCAAAGATCTAACAATAGTCTACCTGGTACTTCTATTTTGTATATATATTGTTGTCATGGTTGCTTCTCCCCATAGAAATTTTAGTAGATCTTGATCAAATATCATATTTCTTATGCATTCTTCAATGGTTCTATTCTACCTTTATGATACTCCATTCTATTGGGGGTTGTAGGGAATAATGAGCTCCCTCTTAGTACCTACTTCTTTACAATATGCAATCAGTTCTTTTGAAGTGTATTCCCCTCCATTGTCGGATCTCAAAGTCTTTATCTTTCTTTAAGTTAAGGTCTCCGCTTTGGATCTAAATTCCTTGAACTTTTCAAATACTGTGTCCTTTGTCTTGAGAAGATAGAGCCATGTCTTTCTAGAGTTATCATCAATGAAGGTCGCACAGAAAAGATGGCCTCCAAGAGATTTATTAGACATTGGCCCACACACATCGGAATGAATGAGGCCTAATATTTCCTTAGACCTTGTATCATTGCTTGTGAAAGGTTTCCTAGTATTATTTCCCAAAGCACATCCCTTGCATGCTCCTTCATGATCTTCCTTGATGTTGGGGATGCCCTTTATCATTTGACTAAGAGAGGGTATTATCTTGTAATGAATATGCCCATATCTTCAATGCCAAATTTGAATACTATTGATCTCCATTTGAACTAGAGCTTGAGGGGATGGTGTTATAACTCTATATAGTCTTCCTTCATGAACTCCAATAACCTTAGCCTTTTCAATACTTAAATCCTTACCCCAAACCAAAACTTTTCCATCTACAAAAGCAATCCTATCTCCCTTCTAAACAAGAAATGGAAAGTAAATTCTTTTTCAAACCTGGGACATAAAGGATGTTGTTGAGGTGTAGCTTTGCTCCACTTTCTAGCTTCAATGATGTAGATCCAAAGCCCTTGCTTGCATAGCTATTGTTCTCTCCTAGCTCCACTGCATCTAATGACGATTCCCTTGATAGAGTATGAAGTCGTCCACTTTCTCCCATCATATATCTTGAGGCTCTACTATCAATGATCCATGTGTTGTCATCATCAAGTGTACTAGTAAGTGTAGCCAAGAATCCTTCACTCTTGACTCTCCTAGATAGATTGTAGATGATCCTTCCAATCCAGCTTCTTGCAATTTTCATGATATTGGCACCCATTTTCAAATAACTTGCCATTGATGGAGTAACCTTTCCTTCCTAGACTGATTTTCCCTTCTTCAAATGATAGCCAACAAAGTGATCTTCAACCTTCTTCCACCTTAGCTCTAAAACCATGTTGAGAAATCAATGCTTATCCGAATTAGGGTTTGATTCCTCTCTCTTTATAATTACTTATGAATTATGTTGGCTTCTTTTACTTCGTTTTTCTGTCTCCTTTTTACTCGCACTAATATCAGATATATATTACCGAAGTTCTCTCAGACATATCTGAAGTTATGTCCTTCAAATGATTCGTAGACCTAGCCTTATATATATTGGACAAAACCTTCTTCTCGGCCGACATGTAGGCCTTCTTTTGAGCAGACGTGGAGGGCTACTTTTGAGCCGACTTGTGCAGGGACATGGAGGCCGTTTAATTCACTGTATATAGGCTGACTTGAGAGGTTACATCAACGCAGACCTTGAGCCATTATTTCAAGGCTTATGTGACAAGTTATTTTGGCATACAATTGAGACTTTGACCCTTCATAAACATAACTCTTTAATTAGTACAATTTATGACTAGAAGGCAAATCCTAAAAGACATCAAGAAGAAGTCTTTTGACCTATAATAAAAACCTTGCTCATGAAACCCATGAAGCAAGAATAACAAAAATAAGTTTTATTATCTTTGTCTTCTTCATTACATAAATACATAATTACATAGTCAACATGAAGACCGAACCTAGTTACACTTTCCAACAAACATGATACTCCGTCACTTTTCGTGTCAGGGTTGGGAAATCCATTTGCCTCTCATTTTATCATACCTCAATGAAAGTCTTCATATTGGTCTTTGCTCTTGTTTTGAATCAATTGTTTCCAAGTCATTATAGTGTCGCCAATAGTTCAAGAGAAGTTCAACCTCAGCTAAAACTATTTTACAATCTTTAAAGCCTTCTATTCTTTTGTCCATACCTGAGTCAATCCTGAACCACTCCTATTTTGTTCTTCAAATCTTGATACTCATTTCGTGTCGTAGCCCTCCTGTGAAGGATCACTTCCTATCGACCTCAACACAGTATCTAGGAAGTTGATCTAGAAACCTTTCAGTACCTTGGAGCTTGCATGCCTCGATTGTAGGTTTCCTCACATTCGGCGACAAGTTTTCATTATTGATCTTTGATCAAATGATTCTATGTGTGTTCGACTTCAAATCATTTATTCACACCCCATAGATTGTACTAGAGTACCTTGAGGGCCATTGTCAATATTAGTGGCTTCTCTCGCATCTGTTAATGGTTTTTATCATTGGTTGGTAATCAAATGGTTTCTACCATGTTAGACATCAAGACGTTTATTCACATGGTTAGATTCATACCATGGATAGATACAGATGAAGACCATGGATCTTGTCTAATATATCCAAGTTGCGTGGAGTTTTGAATATTTATGACTATGACATAGATCCACGATGTATGTATCGTTGTTGTGTTCATTCTGAGTTTTCCGAACATGGATCCATGATGTATGTCTAGCGGCCATGACTTCAATTTATTGACATGAATCTTTGCACATTTCCGTAATTTTACTTAAAAGTTATTTATATTTTGAGTATTGGAACGCCTACCTCAGAGATGATCATATAATGATATTGTATTATAATCTCTTGATTGTTGACTTGCAAGTTTCCAACCAGTTGTTCCTTGATTCAAGCCTTTGCATGATAAAGCACTTCAATCATTGTACCTTTTCTAACTTCATACTTTAGGGGGGAATTTGTTCAACATTATTTTGTCGCATCTAGGAAAATGATGTCAAATCCATATCTTTCGCTATCTGAAGAACTATTGACACCAATCCCTAAAAAAAATAACTCTATATGGAAGAAAAGAATTTTATGAAAATACCTTAAAAACCCTATTTTTGGAGATCGTCACAAGAATCTTGAATAACTAATTGCTTGCAACGTCATCGCAACTTGCCTTCACAAAATGTACGACAGACTTTTAACGTGGGTAAAAAATAAAAATGGACGAGAAACTTCAATTCTAGAAGCCTCGTGAAGGTATCTACTCCAAACGATGGGGATTTGGCTCGCATCCCTCCTATCTTGGATCCCATTCCTACCTTAGTGGATCCCATCCCTACCTTAGTGGATCTGTAACTTCCGTCTCTTATCTCCTCTTACCCTTTTCTAGTCTATAAATTCAAAAGACTCTCATGGAGAAGGGGTTGGCTTTTTGACGCTTGAGACTATACTTTCATGCTACCAAAGTATCCATTGGAGACTTTTTTATTGCAAGGTTGGAATTGAAGATCATTCGATGGAAGATTTCAACATCAAGGCTTAGTTATAACTCTCCCCTTTTCTTCATTCTTAATACAAATGCATATTTATTTCCCACACTCAATGTTATGATGACTGTTATGAGAATCCTTCATCACTTGTATAGTTTATGTTAAATCATTTATGTATCATATGCTTAGATCATTTGTATGTGTGTGTATTTGCATATCTCTTCTTGGAGCATTGAGAAGGAGATTGAAAGCTACATTAAACAACAATGAGGACAAGCATTTCAAGAAAGATATGAACCATTCATCCCACTTACATCTATGATTTGATGATAAACTACGGAATGTTCTATGTATTTGTTTGTTTTGTTCTAGACTTGGTTCCCAGGTCTAGGGAGATTTTTCTTGTGAGCAAGATAAGATTTGTTTGCCAAACTGCCCATAATAAGGCCTTCGGATAACCCTCCCATATCTAAGCATGATAACTTTGAAGTACTATGGTGCCTTTTACATCAAATATGGTCCACTATGATACTCGTTTCGTTATTTTACCTATGATGATGATCCCACCCAATTTTAAGGGTACGTTGTAGATCTTTTCTAATAGGTACAGTTGCCATTCGTTCAGGGATTGATTATAATTTGAGACCTCTCCAACACTTCAACGAGGACATCTGGCCCCACTTGACCCACAAGGCACCATAGCCAAGACGTTGACCACTTTATGAGGAGCGTTGACCTTGGGATGTATCCAGCACTGATGATGACCTCTTGTCCCCCTGGAGCCTAGAATACTATACATTGGAGCTAGAACGTTGCCCACAACGAAGACGGACCCCAAAGACCATAGGATGCCTCGATGTTGGCATTATAACTTTCTGATGGATGTTTCCCTATTTCTGGACTAGTTTGATGATGATGATGGCATGGCATCTTTCTACTAGGGATGGTACACATATTTGGATGATGATGTCATGCCCTAGCTTTATGATATCACCCTCATGAGGCATGAAGTGATGACATGGGCTTGGTTGATGATGACACATTGATGAGGAGGGTTTTTCTTGATTATTGCACATTTCTTGATGAGGGTTTTTCTTGATTATTGCACATTTCTTGATGAGGAGATGGCCTTTGAGCGAGGGACACTCTTGTGAACCACCCATTACACTTTGATGGAGATCTTTACCTTTGGAGGATGATGTCACCCTTGAAGGACCTTCTATTCACATGTGTGGACTAAAACAATGATTTTTTTATGTTTTAGCATTGAGATAGTTAACTTTTAGGTCGACTTCTTCCCAACTTAACTTGTAATTACTTCAAATATTAATTTTAGGGCTTTTCGGCTACTTGGTTGTCGTCATATGAATAGAGGGAAGTCAATTTAGGAGGATTCATCGTGACACACACCCATTTTACTCCATGAGAGAGAGTGTGCACTACTTTTTGTCACTTGGATGCAATGGAGCACTAAGATAGCAAATTTTTTGGGGGAAGATAGTTTTGTTTAGAGGGATTTTCCCTTGGATTGATGAAGTGATGCTATGGTGAATTGTGTTATTTTATTGTATCTTCTTCCATTGTGGAATCTTGTAGAATTTGGGTTTGCATGAAATTCTCTTGATATATTGAATAGCATATGGCTCTAACATATCCCTTGCAAAATTTGTCACCAAATATCCATCAAGGAAACTTAGTATAGCATTCCTACACCTTAAATCTTCAATTGATTGAAAGCTGCCAGCGTTAAACTGAGAGGTTCTTTGTCACTCTTAACTCACTCCTATCAAGGTCTGCCACATTTGAACTCGCCCTTTTTTCCTCCATATACCCAGGATTAATAAGGGCACTAGTCTCTCGTGTGTCAATCTTTTAAAAAATTATATTTTTAAATTTTTCTATGTAAACTAGGGTTAGTTATGAAAAAATCTGCATTTAATATCATAAAATACCTTAAACATCATAGCAATAGGTTAGGGTTTGCATCTTCGAAATTGAAAAAAAAATCATCATTTTTGTGCATTTTTCAGCCACCATTTTAAGGCTAACGGCAAGGGTATTAGCAGTGGTTTATTGCATTTTCAACCAAAGAAGCAAACATCGCGATTTTATCGCAACTTTTTCAAAAAATCGCGATTTTTTCGAGCTACCGATTTTATCGGCGATTTTTTCCCGATTTTTTTGAAAAAATCTTTATCGCCAAAAAATCGTGATTCGATTGGAAAAATCGTTGCTTCCTAAAACAGCGCGGTTATAATGCGATTTTGGTGTTTTTGTTTTTCATTTTTACTTGGACAGGTTTGGTTATGGGAGCTAAGGAGTGAAGGAGGAGAGCCAAGGAGGGAGATACGTGATCTATAAGCCCAAGATTGGACAAAAGTGAAGAATTTCTTGCAAGCCAAGCGAGCAAAAATCGAATTTGGACCAAGTGTCTCGGCAAAACGTTTTTCCATGTATGGGCATCAAATTTGACCCATTTTTTTTGTTTTTTTATTGTTCTTCCATGGGTTTCTATTACCCATGTATTTTTCATCATTTGTGATTGCATTTGGTTGTGTTTTTTTTTTGTTTTTTTTTTATTGAGAGTAGAGGGTTTATTTTGGTCAAAAATGCAAAAAAATGTTTGTTAAATTTTTTTTTTTATATTTCTTCTTGTGCTCTTAGTTTCTTCCCATTATTTTTGCTTGTGTTTCAACATGTATTTTTTCCCATTATTTTTGCATTGAGTTGATGGTTTTTTTTGTGAAAAAAATCAAAATGTTGTATGTAAAATTGTAATTTTTTATTTTATTTTGTAACTTGCAATTTTTCTTGTGCCCTAGGTTCAAATTTCAACATTCAAAGTTCAAAGTTTCCAACATGCCAAGGAAATTAGATCCTTTATGGGAATTTGGTGAACCTGATCAGGGGTTTGACCGATCAAACTTGACTTGCAAATTATGTGGTCAACACATGACAGGGGGGATATACAGGTTGAAATACCACCTGGCACAAATTCCTGGGCATGAAGTAGGCCCTTGCAAAAACACCAATTCAGAAATAATCAAAAGAGCCATGAACTCATTGGGAGAAATAGAAACCACTAAACTCAGCAAAGCAGCTCTGAAAAGTCAAATATCAGGGTTTGGAGTTGACCGTGAGAGTGGTAGTGGCTCTTCAGCATCAGCCTCTTCTACAGGCAGCCCCGTAGTTGCCTCCTCATTTTTTGTTCCTAGAACCACTCCCGGGGCACAGCCATCTATCTCCTCCCTTATTAAAAAAAAGGAGAAGGAAGAAGCTGATAAGTTGTTGGGCAAACTATTTCTTTGGAGTGATATTCCTTTCAATGTTGCCAGGAACAATCCATTTTATCAGGTTACGTTTGATGCTATCGCTGTTGTTGGCCCAAGATACAAAGCCCCTTCATATAATGACCTTAAAGGGCGCATTTTGCAAAATGAGAAAGCTGACTGCACCAAGAGATTGGAAGAGTTAAGGGCATCATGGGAAGTCACAGGATGCACTGTGATGTCAGATGGTTGGACTGATCAAAGGGGTAGGACCCTTATTAACTTCTGGGTCAGTTGTCCCAAGGGGACAATGTTTATGAAATCTGTTGATGCATCTGCACATGTCAAAGATGCAAGATTATTATGTGATTTATTAGATGTGTTCATTCTGGAGGTTGGGCCCCAAAATGTTGTCCAAATCATAACGAACAACGTTGCAAACTATGTTTCTGCTGGCAAGATGCTTATGGAGAGGTATCCGAGCATATTTTGGACACCTTGTGCTGCACATTGCCTTGATTTGATGTTGGAGGACATCGGAAAGATTGATTTTGTCAAAGAGATTGTAGAATCATCAAAGAGAATCACAAAATTTATATATAATCATGCATCTATGCTTCATTTGATGAGGACATTCACCAACAAGAAGGAGTTGGTGCGGCCTGCTATTACACGATTTGCCACTACTTTCATATCTCTTCAATCCCTCTTGAATTCTAAGTGGGATTTGAAGAGAATGTTTCTTTCAGATGAGTGGCGTGCTTTGACTATCAGCCGCAAATCAGAGGGACAGGCCATCTGCAGGTTGGTGTCATATCAGGAAAGTTTCTGGGCTGGAGTGGAAGAGGTGTACAGCATTAGTGAACCTTTGGTAAAGGTTCTTAGATTGGTGGATGGAGAGAAGCCCGCAATGGGCTACTTGTATGAGGCCATGGATAGGGCCAAAGAAGCTGTTCGCAGCTATTATGATGATAAGGGTGATGAGGGGTTTCAGAGACAACTTCTTTTATGGGAAGTGATTGATGATCGATGGAACAACACACTCCATTGTCCCATTCATGCTGCAGGGGTCTTCCTGAACCCCGCATTTTCTTATTCATGTGGTTTTCTATTTGATGCTGAGGTCATGGATGGCTTTTTCACTTGTGTTCAGAAGATGGTGCCAAATCCATCAGAACGTGCAGAGATATCCAAAGAGATGGAGGTATACAGAATGGCAGGTGGCACCTTGAGCTTTGACATGGCTGTCCAGGATAGGACTACTAAAATGCCAGGTAAGATTTTCATTATTTTAAAATTTTTCTTATGTTTGTAACTTTATAAGTTTATCTTATTTGTTATAACTTGTAACTTGTAGATGCATGGTGGAGGAGCTACGGTGGCAGATTACCAAAACTCCAAAAACTTGCCATTAGAATACTCAGCCAAACATGTAGCGCTTCAGGATGCGAGCGCAACTGGAGTGTATTTGAAAAAATACACACCAAAAAGCGCAACAGGTAAAAAACTTAAAATATTCCAACTGATTTTTTGAATTCATTAAATATATATTTTTTTAAATATTTAATTTATTAATTTATGACCCTTGTACAGGTTGGAGGCCCAGCGGCTCAATGACATGGTTTACGTCTACTACAATCTTAGATTGTGGGTGAGACAACTTGAGAGGACCCCTGATATGGAGGCCATCTCTTTAGATGTGATTGACACCACTGCTGAATGGAGGGTTGAGGCTGAGAGGCCTGTCATGGAGTCAACCCCTGATTGGATAGAGCAGGAGGTAGTGGAGGGGGAGGAGGAGGAGGAGGAGCAGCAGGAGGAGGAGGAGCAGCAGGAGGAGGAGGAGGAGCAGGAGGAGGTGACACCACCTACCACTACTACCGGTAGAGGACGTGGTCTGCCTCCTTTAGCTCCTAGTGCTTCGGGTTCCCGTTCTGGTGCTTCATTTTTTACTTCTAGAGCACGACAGAGCCCATTGCCAGTGCCGCCAGCTTCTTCATCTAGAGAGAAAGGCAAAGCTGTTGTATTTTCTCGCAAGAGGGGCAGAGGAAATCAATAGTATAGGACCATAGGTTATATGGTGCATTGAAATTCCTTTGTATATGACTTTATGACTCATGAAAATGAGATACATTATTATATTTTTGTTGATATTTTGAGGCTGAGTTGACTCTTGAGACTCAGGACTTAGTATTCAGGACAGGATTCAGTTTTATGTGTGATGTAGCACTAGACATGATATTACACATCTTATATATTAGTTTTTTTTCATATTTATGTGTCAATGCATTTATTTTATGCTGTAGATGCTTTAGATATTAAAAAAATTGAAAAAAAATGAATATTTTTGTATGTGCTGATTTTTTCCCGATTTTTCCGATTTTTTCCTGATTTTTACGATTTTTTCCGATTTTTTCCCCTCGGCGATTTAATACCGATCGCGATGTTTGCTTCTTTGTTTTCAACCATTGAAAATTTGTGGTAATCTTTTCCTTCGTATATTCTTTAAATAGCCTTCGATTAATAATTGTTTATCATTAATTACAGGTTGTTTTTCTATTGTTGACATAAATTTGCATGCTATAAATTGTCCTCATTTTAAACCCTAATTTATAACAACAATCACTAAATGTAATGTAGAAAGTGTTTGGAATCTATTTGAACATCTCCAAGACTATCTTCGCCCTCTAGACATAGCCATAGGTTCTTGGAACTCGCTACCTCATTTCACCTGGCATCCTTCCTTGTTGAATATTATCGTGGAGTGTCTATTTAGCAGAATCCTAGAGGGTGTTTAGCCTGAGAATTCTTTGGTTACTTAATATATGTGATTTGTTAGAGAAGCCTCCCTCAATGTTGCAAACATCGACATCGGGATAAAATCGTCAAGGGTTCAAAAAACCAAAAAATCCTAAAAATTGAGAAAATATTAGTGAAAATCAGCAAACATCGGCAAAATTAAAATACCAACAACATATTGATAAAAATCAGAAAACATCCACTACGCCAAAAATTCATGATTTTTTCACAATAAAATCGGTATGTTTGCAACACTACCTCCCTTGTGGAGATAAAATCTATCAACAAAACAATATGGGAACAACTACTAAGGTGGCAGTGGTGGTTGATCCCATTGTTGCCCCTAACCTAGAGTGCCTAGTGAAGATTTGCACTAGGGCACTAGATTTTGTAGTAACAGGCCTTATTGACAACTCATTTTGCCACTCCATAGGGTTAGAAGCATGTAGAAATACAGCAAAGGATTACCTATACTACAAAAAAACATTACAAGGTAACTTGATTTACAAAAATGCATTCAATGCAAATCCTTCAAACACGTGCATTTTGAACCAATAACTTTATGCAGCCTAGTTCTTGATAATGAAGACAAAACAGGATTAACAACATAATCATAACAAATTTTTTTGGTATCAGTGCATAGCATACCTGGCTTCCGATGGAATAGAGTAATCCCCTGTACCATGTAATAGAAAAATTGGAGGCAGAAGAGAAACTGCCTGTCTGAAAGATGGATTTTTCACCAATATTTCTGGAGAAAAGCGAGCCAAAGAGTCTTCTCCTTCCATAATACTGAAGAAAACACCTAAATCAGTCTTGTTGACACAAAGATATAGTCACAAATTAAATCAAAGTCAAATTTCAAGAGACTGAGAAAGTAAACATGTACCGCTGTAGGCAACAGAAGTAAACTTACAAACTGAGATATTTTTTATAGTCGTACATGAGTAGGTGTTTAAAAAGAAAAATGATATCAAAATCACTTACCTCAGAAAAATAGAACTGTATAGGCCACGCTTGTGGAAGTAATCAACTAAACTCAATAGATTGTACCTGTATTGAAGGGAAAATCAGGCACCTTACATGTACCTTCTACCAAAGTTAATCCCAACCATCAGTTTGTACTTTTAGATATAGTATCAAGTACAAGTTGAAAAACATAACAGAGAAGCAGTTTAGTAATCAAACAAAATAAATTCCAACCTGATTTAATGCTTTAATTAGCAGCTTGCTATATTGAATGGCTAAGTAGTCGGGGTTTGTGGATGCACGTGCAGGGATGGGCACATGCCACAAGTGCAGATACAGGGACATCATTTTTAAAATCAGGATCTGTGGGGCTGCAGTGGAGGTGCATCGCATATATATATATATATATATATATATATATATATAAAGCTAAAATTTACATAGAACAGAACAAAAGCTTGAAAAGTCAAACCCTGTGATCTGGGCTGTAAACCAATTTCTGTCCCATTGAACAGCAGCATTTTCCAATTTATATGGCTCTGCCAGAACTCAAGGAAAAGGGTACACAGTTGTGGGAAGCATGACTTGAGGAAAATTGTAGCTGTTAGTCAATATTTTCGCACTAAACACGTGGGTTGTGATACTTCTTGGGAGGTACCCCACTACTTTTCATGACAACAACGAGCTTTGTAGGCCATGTGATGATTATGTATATAGTATCCTAGGCTTATGGGTCAGCCATGCCCAGCACAGAGTCTCCACTTAGTCAACCTGTGTCATAGCACCTTTGTTAATGGGATATTAAAGAATACCCCTAATTTCACTAGATATTCATAAAAACCTCGCAAAATCCTTTTGTTGAACCCCCTCCCAATACATTTTTCTAAAAAAATAAGCACTATTTTTAATAGATATTCCCTATTTCACGAAATGCTCCTTTTTATACCCCCCAATACCGATAATTCCTGCTACCCCACATCCTCTCACCCCAATACCTACAATATATTTACTCTATTTTTTACAATTTAAAAACTCCCTTTACGAATAATGTGGTAACATATTGGTCGATAAGGTGAAGGCCCCATGATACCCATTCCCTTTAATCTCAATTCTTAAATCCTTTCATCCTATATAGGATTGGATACCTTCAGATGATCTATTGGAACACATGGTTTAGGGGAGGCATTGGTTTGGTAAGGGTGATCGCACTATGCAAGGCTTGTCCAACCAATGTCAGGAGTGCACTGATGTTTTTCCACATGGTCACGAGTCATAGAGTTTGTATGCATCTCATTTGGCCATGGTACAATATAATTCAGTTTTTCCACAAGGCAATCTCAATTCACAACATTCCATGTTTTATGGGTTGTTGAATGGAACACAATGCATATGTCTCCTGGGTTCAAAATTCAACAAGGGCTCATTTTGTTTAACATAATGTATATAGTATACTTGACACGCCATGTTGAAAATTTGGCAAAAGAAGGTTTTTTCATGCAAAATTCAACGAGTTAAAAGGGACATGGATATAGTGATGCATGAAAAAAAGATGGAAAAATACATTAACATTGCATGCAAGATATTTTACGTTGCATTTCATGCATAGAACCTCCTATCACATCTTCTAGCCTCATGAAGCTCAAAAACAATGAAAAATTGGAGTTCTAACACCTATGCAAACAAAAAATGATAGTTTGCAGCTCACACGTGCAAGTTATTCAAGTTGGCCTACAACTAACGCCCTAGCTCCAAATTGGACATGTCATAGCTCGTTGGAATCCTCGTGACATGGGCCACCTTCTCCAAGTAAAACATTGGGAATATCTTCTAGGGCATCCTCTCCACAAGCCAATTCTAAGACAAGTCAATTTGCATGCCAACTTTGTAAAGTCCCCAAGAAATTAATTGCCCGAGAGATGAAGTAGCCTATTGATCCTTGTAGGCTATAATCCTTGATAAAGGGGAAAAAGCCAAAATACCCAATGTTTGGGCAACGGAGGGCAAGTTTTGGGGCAATTGGGAAAAGAAACCCAAAGTTGCGGTTTGATGTGAATTTTACTCAATCAATTAAGGAGAGAACCCCCTCTAGGAAATCTATAAATGCAAGAGGGTTGAATTCATTTGGATCATCATTGAATTGGATCATTTTATCATTGTTTGTCTTTGAGCTTGGGGCTCTTAAGGTCTTAATACCCCTTCTCTATCAATTTCGGTGGTGAAAGATTCCACCCTAGTTGACTCAACCTTATTTCTTCTTTTTCAATATGTTCTAGCACAGTACGAGAAAATCATTCTAAAGAGATCAAATCTTTGACCAACGAATGAGACAGGAACGAAGCCATTTAGGACGGAAAATTTCTCAAGGGCCAAATCGAAGGGAATATGTGGTTTTTCCCATGTTCCTATAATTAATAGCAGAGTTCCAAACGTACCAAAACTTTCTACGATATCCAGTCATTCGAGGTTGGCTTAGTTGGGGGCCTGAACGAGTTAGTGCCATCCGAAGGAAGCTTAATCCTCTTTGCTTTTGCTTGCAAATGAAGCCTCTAAACCAGTACGGGTTTCCTAAGTGCCATCTGACGTCAGTTCAATGAAATTTTGAAGCACCGAACCCGCTTGACAAGGTTGCCCGTGAAGAGGATCGAATGCCCATGGAGGGAGGATCGAATGCCCATGGAGGGAGGATCAAATGCCCGTGAAGAGGAGGAGGTGTTGCCTTTACATAGTGATCAATCTAGGTCGAATGGGTGCCTTTTGGAGCCAGGGTCAACTGACATGCAGGGAAGCCAACTTGTCTTTGGAGGCAAAATTAACATTTCAAAATTTCAAATTTTCATCTTTTAAAAGTCGCAATGGGACTTTGACTCAAAATAAGTTGTTTTTTACTCCAACATTTATAAATATGCTTTACAATGATAAATATAATTATATCAAGTGACCAATTGTACATTATGAAGACCAATCATAGTTATAAATTCAACACTGCCAACTACAAATTGGGAGGAACATCAAGATGAGTGGGAAGAGTTTTTAGATGCCTAATGTAAAAACACATGAGAAGCCTGGGATAGCTTCTTACAAAAATTTGCATGACAACCTTGTTCACCACCATCAACATACAATAAGTTGATCCAACAACAAGGAAGGTTGATGCTTTACGAGATGCATAAGACAAAATAATTCCAATTGACCATACCAAGGAGAATAATGCTAGAAACAAGGTGGAAGTCAACCAAAAGAGAATACAAAAACTCCTCCTAAGTACACAAGATCTTGCACTTAATATTTTGGACTTCATCTCAAGAAGTGTGATATTTTGTTGTAACAATACACTAGGTCCACTCCACCTACACAAACACTATTGCACCTAGGTGTCCCCTAGTCCATTCCATGCATCTATTCAACTATCCAAGCCACCCCATAATGTCTAGGGCTCCATACCCTCCTCTGAAATGCCAAATGATTCTTAACTGTAGGGTGTCCTCTCAAGCGAGCAACCGATCTAAGTGTGGCTATCCTAAAGAATGTCCCAAGTTGTTTGACAATCTTCAATGCTCCAAGGAAGAATGTCACACAAGTATCCAATTAATGTTAAGCAATCAACGAATAAACCACCTCCAATGTGCAAGTCCATCATACACCATGTACCACAAAATTCACGAAGCATCCCCACACAATGTGTAAACACTTTTGAAATAACCCCAAAAGCTAACATGAGCAACCCCATTGAAAGTAACTTTACAACACTGTTTTCATTAAAAACCAATTGAAACTGAATGAACTAAAGCCCAACATAAATTGAAGTTGTCCCTGACCATCCAAGTATCCCCAAGAGGGACCTTAATACCTAATATGATGCATGACCATGTTTCTAAGCACTTTTGCTACCATTGCCAAATGTTTGCAGGTGTTCAAATTATGTATTGGCATTATCCAAGGACATATTAAGGAAATGCACACTTTTCCTAACATTGAACATATGGTTCCCCAAGGAACTGACCACTGCTTAAAGGTAGATGTTGTGATGTTTTAGAGAAAGGTGTCATGTCCAAACGATCAACTCTTGTCCCCTTGATTTGGAGGGGCTTCTAGATTATAGATGGAAAAGTAGGAAGAATATTTATATCTATGATAAGAAGGATCTTTACGTACATGGTTAGGCACTCTTCTGATCTAGGAACTATCTTAAATCAAAGTTGAGGGCCTAGATATCCAATGAAGCAATCATTAAGCAGGTGTCACTCCATTTGGAAGGCTCATGACTCCTATAAACATAAAGGTTGGTGGTGATTATTGCTATAGCAAGGATTTGCCATCAAGAACATTCTGCACAAAGTTGGCATTACTAATTCAGCTTGTGCATTGTGTGGCAAGGATGTCACTATTTAGCATGTTTTTTGGAAATGTTACTTTGCCAAAAAAAATTGGGCATGGTTTCAAGCAAAATTTCATTCCCTTTTGTAGCCATGCCTTCATGGAAGGGGCCCCTCCTAGGCGACACTTGGACAATTATCAATGGTTGTAAATTACTTTGCCTTTCAGTTCGCTTGGTTGCAACTGGATTTTTGTAGTAACTTCATTGTAAAGTTACTTGCAATGAGGCTCCCTATTCATTTTACTCATGGGGATTTCTGGAGATTTAAGCAAGAGTAGGCTCTACTCTTGCAGGGTCATTAATGTGCTTTCTGTCATGATATTGCCTCCCTCTATGTGGGGGCCTCAACTCATATGCTTCCCTTTTCAACTTTACTAGACCAAGACTTTCTTGGCACCCCAGTGATCTGTATGATATAACCACTTTGATTCCTAGTTTACTTATCTATTCGCTGAAGTAATATATGAAGCAATTTCCATTTACCCAAACAAAATGAACAACAAAAAATTTTTCCCAATTCAAAACTAATTGCAGTGTCTCTTTAGAGATGCCATAAGGTAAATCCCACAAACTTAGCACCTAATTATAATCATAGTTGTCTTTTGCATTCATAATTATCCATTTCATGGATTGTGCATGTCTTTTTATAAAGAGAAAACGAATTTGTTAGGCTAATTTAAAGTTGTAAGTTGTAACAAAGGGAACACTTTGTTTTTATTTAGTGAATTATTGTTGTCACCGAAGATGTACACCTAAGTGTGGGAAAAGTTTCCAACCCCACAAGGTCATAATCCTTATGGTGCAAAGCTTGGAGTAGGGGTTGTCACCTATTCCCTACTCACTTTATTTAAGCTCTCTCCTAGACAAGCTATGGGGAGTAGTCCCTAAAGATGATTAGAAAGGAATAACTTGTTGAAAACAACAAGTTCTAGGAGATTAAGAGCAAGGCAATTACTTCTATGTAACTTGAATTTAAGGATTATTTAGCAAGTATGATAATTTAAAAGAGCAATGTAAATATAAGCGAGAAGGATTCCAATAAGATCAATATGACAATGACAAGATAAAAGTGATAAACCTGTGAATTAAAAGAATTCTCAATAAAGAAATGACACTTGCAAAATGGAATTATATTTCAAGTTACAATGATAAGCAATTGCTGCAAGACAAGTGTTAGTACAAGAAACCAAGAGATTATAAATAACTGATAATATGAGCAACAAGACTTCAGATATAACATGCAAGAAGAGAAGGCATGTACTTCCAATGGAAAATACTCAACAATGATATAGATAATAGACAAGTACAAGAGTATAGAATAATGCTTACAAGTAGATGAATTAGTCCACAATTCCAATTACAATAACCAATTGAAAGATTATGCTAGATGAATGAATGCAAGATCTATCTATGTATGATGCAAGAATCTTGGTTAATTTTAATTAAATGTCTAATCTAAGGTCAGAAATCTCCCCTCAATTTCTCAAAACTTGGTAAGGATTGGGGTGGCTTGCAAGAAGGAATGGTTGAGGAAGCATAAGTCCATCGTTAAGATACCCTTCCTAGCCTTCTTCACAATCCACATGCCTCTGTTCCTACAAGGGCTCGGCCACAAGAAAACTACAAGGTCACGTGATTTAACCTTACTCCCGTTGGAAATTGTAAAGTGGCAACTTGTAATTCTTATTTCCTTAACCTTAATATTTTCTTGTGAACTTTATTAGTCCTCTTTATGTTTATGTTAGAACTCTTCATCAAACAAATATCAAGAATGAAACAATAACAATAGAGGACACATAAATTAGGCTCTCAACCAGGGCAAAACCCCTCCAAGGGGAAAACCCGGAAAAACTATTCTCTTCTTATAATGTGTTTCAAACGAGATACAAAGACCCAACCCTAGACCAAGTCCTTCTCCAAGTACCAAGTCATCCCCTCCAACAAGTCCTTCCTTGAACCTGAACCAACCAGCTGTAACTTCAACCTGCCAGCCTCAACCCTGCAATTTGCACAGCTACTTTGACCATTTGGTCTATTACCTCAGTTCTGCACCTTCGGCATGTCCTATACCTTTGACCTGTTATGTACCTTCATCTTGTTCAGCACCCAGTTTTGTACCTTTGGCCTGTTTTGCCCCCGCTTTTGTACCTTCGTCCTATTCCGCACCTGGTTTTATACCTTTGGCATGTTCCGTAGCTAGTTATGTACCTTTGCCCTGAAACTTTAGATGTGATGATCAAATTTTCTTGGTAGAATGAGGTCAAACTACTACTTTATATAGCCTTCTCAGGGGGTCGAATTCTCTCCTTTAGGTCGACATGATGTTTCTAAGGCCAACTTGTACTTTAGGAGATTCTAGGACTTTCTAGACTAAAAAATATTTCTTTTTATAAAAGCATTTTGCCTGAAAGGGTCTTATAAACATGATGTTGACTCCTTTGACTCATGGCAATAATCCTAAGACCTAACAAACCCTAGAAGCATGAAGAACATGCTTTACCGAGAAGACCATCA
This sequence comes from Pinus albicaulis, assembly GCA_034641835.2. Taxonomy (NCBI): domain Eukaryota; kingdom Viridiplantae; phylum Streptophyta; class Pinopsida; order Pinales; family Pinaceae; genus Pinus; species Pinus albicaulis. The sequence continues at coordinate 1,291,648,458 of CM076577.1, forward strand.
ATAAAGAGCATGGAACCCATGCTTTAATAATAATAATCTTTTTTTTTATTTTCTTGTTTGTTACATAGGATAAATATTGAAATCAATACAACAACAATTATGAAGATCGAAACTAGTTACATTTTCAACAACTCCAAACTCAAGTTTATCAAATTGAATGAAAGTTAGGGAGACTAATCTTAAAATTTCTATTTAACCAAGCTTATGCTTAGAGGTATATTTTAAGAATGCAAATCTAAGTCTAATATGAAATGCAATGCTCCAACGAGACACAATTAAATCAAATGCTTCAAGAAAGAGACACTAATCCACAAGGCAATGATAAGCACTTAGAACAAGAATAGTTTACACAGATGACCAATGAAGCATATAACGATTAGTCAATGAAACAAGAAATGACAATTAGAATTAGATGTTAAAGCAATAACTCAAAATGCCCATCAGTTTTTTTTTGTAAATTTGGTAGTACCTTTCATTTTCTCTTTTTTTCTCTTTTTTTTTTTCATCTTCATCAACATGTCCAGATACATTACCCCGATCGAGAAGGGAATTGAACCTGTGATGAGTGTTATAACAGCCTGCCTCATCACCATTTAACCAAGACCCCACGGACCAAAATTCCCTTTAGTTAAAATGCCTTTAAGATGTTATTTACTTATGTTAGACAAGGAAACCAAGTAAGAATTATGATGAAAGCACACTTAAGAGATGGCAGATGAGATTGCTAATCAAGAAGATAAAGAAACTACTTTAGATCTACAATTGCAAATGAAACAAAGACGAGATATTTCAAGTGCACTTAGATCAAGTAGCCAATATGTGATTCAAGAGATTAGATCAATGATACAATGAGCATGGAACTAAACTAATTCAATGAGATGCAAGCAAACAAAATTTAGAAAAGGAAAACTAAGCCAATAAAGAAGAAATCCTCCCTTTTTAAATAAGGAGGGATACCATGGAAAAATCACAAGCTCCCTTATGAAACAAGATCTTCTTATTATTATTACAAAAGAGGAACCCTTGACAGTGAGAAGGGTCCTATAAACCCTAAAGAGCATTTACAACTGATAGATCTTTAGACAAATAAAGCAGGTCCTCTTCAAGTTACAATGAAACAACAAGAAGTAGAGAATGAATTTGCAGAAAATACTTGCTCCAAATCTTCAACTGAATGTAGCCTTTGTAAGAGGAAAAAGAAACCTCCTTTACTCTCGACCTAAGGGGCAAAGGATCTCAAAAATATTTTAGTTTCAAGCTCTAAATAGTCTGAAAGAATCCCTACAAGACAAAGGCTTGAACTTGTTAAAAACTTCTGCAAAACAACAATGTTAACTTCAAGAAATTTTACACCAAGTAAGAAAAATGCTCTTGGGCAAGAGGAAAATGAACCCCAGATGCTCACGGCCTTGCAAAAAATGACTAAATAAACAATTTATAAATTTATAAAAAATTAAAGGTAAACTTCTTAAGGGTATAAGGCCCTAGGCCTTCAAAAAATTTGGTTAAATCTTCCTCCAAATTTCCTCTTCGCACCAAGAAAACGAGAAACAACTTCCAAAATATCTCAAATAGGTGAAAAGGCCTCCTAATTATTAGAGGAAATTTCAACCTAAAAGTGGCCTCCTAAGGAAAAATAATAAAATAAGAGTTATGAATTTTGGAGGGAAAATAAGAAAACTACTTTTTTTAATTGTATTTTTGGTTTATCTCCTTATAGGTTCACTCAAATTTCAAGTGTAGATACTCGTTGGATGCGGAATTAAATTCCACATCCAACTAGTACCCATTATGCATAATTTTTAGAAGACCCACATTGATAAAAATTGAGGATACATTAAAAAAACGTGTTCAACACACTTTTTTAATGTATCTTCATTTCTTATCAATGTGGGTCTTCTCAAAAGTATGCATAATGGGTACTCGTTGGATGTAGAATTTAATTATGCATCTAACAAGTGTCTACACTTGAAATTTGAGTAAACCTATAGGGAGATAAACCAAAAACACAATTAAAAAAAAAAGTAGTTTTTCTTCTTTTCCCTCCAAAACCTTTAAATGTACCTTTTTTAAATTGAAATTTTTTTTATTGGTTTACAATGTACATATTATGGCATAGAAATTACGTGAAAATTTCATGGGCACTTTTAGGCTGAAATTTCCTCTAATGCCTGCAGCTCTCTTGAAATATTTTGAAAATTAAAACGAACCTCCAAAAGGTTGATCTTATCAAACAATTCAATGAAAACCCTTCCAGAAAGTTTCAGTCTTATCTGTAAAATACACAAGGATTAGTAGATATGAAATCAAAACAAAAGAAACAAGCCTGAGAGGCTTGCGGCCTAGCAAAACAAAGAAAGGAATGCTTGTGGCACTTAAAAAATTTGCAACGAAAATTATTTGAACCACAAAATGTGCCAAACCCAAATCAAACAATGAGAAAAATCCTTCCAAGCTAGTGACTTCACCACACACAAAATTCGACCTGCAAAAATGACCAAACCTCAATTGAAACCCTCTAAAAAAATTTGGAAAAAAATTATAATTCGAAAACCTTTCAAAAAAAATTTGATCTAGAGACAAAGGAAGCCTCCAAACCCTTGCAACCTCAAGTAGATGCTCAAAATTGATATACAGCTCCTTATAAAAAATGTTATTTGCAAAATAAACCCTAGCCGCTAGGCTAGATGAGGGCTTAGGCTCTCAGAAATCAATTTCTTCTTAATATATCCACTGCAAAAATAAATCTATACCAAGCCCTTATTCCTCCTCTTCAGATCTGCAAATAAACTCTATGATCAAGCCAAAATATATACAAGGGTTATTCAAGAAAATTAAAAAATTAAAAAATTATTTACAAATCTATAAAGGACAAATCGATGGAATATGAGTACAATTTGGTTCCATGATTAGCAAATAATAGCTCTATATTAGCAGATCTATTCAATTAAGCACTTTAGAATGACAGAAATAGATGAACAATAATTAAGTTTTTTCCCAAGCAATGACTAAGAAGTGTGAAATTTTCAAGACTGAAAATTATTACTCCTACTTATGAGATAATTTATTTGCAGATGCTTTAGTAAATTCTGAAATAAACACATTTGCAGATCTTCACTTTAATCAAGAGCATAAGAACAGAAGAAAATTACACAAGTAGCACAATAGAAACAATCATATGAACACAATTATTTTTGGGCAATTATCCTGGGAAAAACCCAATGTGGGAAAACTGGTGCAGCAGATGAGGGTTGTACTTATCTTTAGAAATGGAAAGTACATTTACAAGAGTCTAATGAGCAAAGAAAAATTAGCATACACCTGGCTGAATTTTCTGGAACCTCCAGAAGAATTTCAGACCCTCGGGGTAGACCTCCTTCACCCTCTGAGTCATCCAACGTGAGAGCTCTGCGCAGTCTCTCCCTGGACTGCGTAACTCTGCGTGGAGGGGATCTTGCTGCCGATCAGCTCACCCTTCCCTTCATCTCTCCAAACTTCTGATTCTCCGATAACTGAATCCTCCCTCCTCCTGATTTTGCAACCCTGCCTCTACAATCTCAACCACTGAAATTGAATTCTCTTACTTCAGAATCGATTTTCTTCGGGTACTGAGAGTGTCCCCAGCTTGATTTCCAAATGGCTCTCAAGTCTCTTCTTATAGTCTTTGTTGAGATTTTGTGTATTTGGGGTTACATCAATGTGCTCTAGCTCCCAAATTTTGTGGAGGGACTAGAGTACACTTGATCTACAAGACCCAAAAATTGATTTGGGAGATTTCATCTGGTTTAGGAGATATTAAATTAATTAATTATTTAGTGTATTTCCTAAGTAAAAACTTCGGGAACTTAAATAACTAAAGTGAATTTAATTAAACATGTGCTGAAATTATGTTAAGTCAAACAGATCAAGCTTTCATTTAATCTTAGCCATTGATTAAAGATTTAATCTTGGTCGTTCGTTCTCCAACGAGAAAAGTATAAAAGGCAGGCTTGGGGTCATTTGTAAAGACACACAGAGGCAAAGCACTAAAGCTAAGTTGAGATTCTAGGGCAGGGTTTGCTAAGAATACTCAGAAGTGTTTCAGCTGCAGAGAGGGGAATTTAGGCCAAGGGGATGATTTGATCCCCGGGTCTAGAATACACAAGAGGCAGAGATCAACTCAAGGACAGCGCAGAAGGAGATAGCAGCAGCAGCAAGGACAGCACAGTCCCTCCAAGGACAACGTGATTTTCAGTAGGAAACCCTCAGGGGTTACGCAGAGACTCTTCAGGGGCAGTGTAGTGGCTCCATCACCCAGTCTGGGGTAACACAGTCCCTTCCAAAGCAACGTTGAAGGTTTGAGGGGCTTCAGAGGCTGACGTAGAGGCTTTCAGGGGCAGCGCTGGGGTTTTTAGGCCCAAATCTTGGCTGAGTTCTGTAAATCCCATTTGAGGGTGTGGATCAGTCATTATTTTGGCCCTAGATCAGCCAGTGAGCTGTAGATCTAGTATTTTCTCTATCGGGATTTCCAGATCTAGAACCTAGATTTGTGTATTCAGAAATATTCTTAATAATAAGACCCTCCAGTAGCCAGAGACCAGTTTTCCCGCATTGGGTTTTTCCGGGGACTATTTGTCCAGAAATAACTATGTCATTTTGTCAATATGTGCATGAACTTGTTCTAAATCTAGATTCGTAGAGATATGTTATGTGTTTTGCTTCGATTTTAACTTGAATTTATTCAGATAATAACTTATCTGAAGTAGGAGGAGCATAACGAAATTAACAGTAATAATTTCTACATAAAGTATAAGATTCAGAAATTTCTACAGTCCTCTCACTGATGAATCAATGGCCAAGATTATATCGTTAATCAATGGCTCAGATTAAAAGATGACTTGATCTTCATTTTCTAGAAGATTCACACTCTGCTCTATTAATACCCTTTAATTATTTAATTTCCCTAAGTTTAAACTTAGGGTCTACATTAAAATAATTAATTATTTTAATAAAGTCATATCCGAGTGGAATTTCCAAAAATGATTTCTGGGTTCTCTGGATAACTGATGTCCAAGCCTTTCCACCAAAAATGAACTTAGAACACTTCCTAATGCTATAAAAATCAACACTCCCTCTTCGAAAGGAAAGTGTTCAAGCAAGATACCACTGCACTGCTCTAACTCTATAACATCTGATGCGATGATGTTGTCCTAGATGCTGCCCCACATCTCTGCGTTGTTGCCTCCTATATTGTTGTCTTGTGACACTACCTCTACCACTGCCTCATTTGTACGGCAGCTCCCTCTATTTATGAGGACCACCCTTTCCTCTAATAGAAAGGGTTCTCGACCATCCCCATCTTCTCTCTAAAGTAAGTGAATTTAATCTTACTCAGAGCCTTTGTGAGGATATCTGCCACCTATTCTCCTGTAGGAGTGTATCGCAACTGTATTGCTCCTCTTTCGACATAGTCCCTGATGAAGTGGCACCGAATGTTAATGTGTTTCGACCGGTCATGAAACACAGGATTTTCAGAGAGCTTAATGCAACTTTGATTATCGCACATAATCCAAGTCGGTTCCATCCGCTTCTTGAGCAGGTTCAAGAGTAACTTGCAGAGCCATATGGCCTCGCACGAAGTTGTGCTTGCCGCCATGTACTCTGCCTCGACTGAACTTAGTGCTACGGACTTCTGTTTCCTGTTGCATCACGAGGTCATTCCTGATCCGAGACTGAAACAGTACCCACTAGTACTTTTCCAATCCACTTGCTTCTAGCCTAATCTGCATCTGTGAACCCACTCAACTAAACCTCATTGCCCTTGGTGTACTTCAACCCATACTCGATTGTCCCTCTCAGATATTTGAGAACATGTTTGGATGCTACCCAGTGAGCCCTCCTTAGTTCCACCATGAACTGACTGAGGGTATTCACTGCATAACAGATGTTTGGTCTAGTATTGACCAAACACATCAATGATCCAATGAGCTGCCTATACAAGGTGGGATCAACCTCATCATCCTCAGCTGTGTCTATCTTCTTCCAGTTCGTAATTATTGACATGGCCATGGGTCTACAGTCTTCCATCTGAAATCTTTTCAGGATTTTTGTTGTGTATCTTCCTTGCCCTATGAAGATTTCCCCTTTCTGTTGCCAGACTTCTAATCCAAGAAAATAGTGCATCTGCCCCAAGTCCTTCATGTCGAATTCTATAGCAAGATTCTCCTTGCGGTCCTTGATGAGCTTGGATGATCCGGTCAAAAACAGATCATCCACATATAGTACAGAATAAGCGACTCGTCTCCTACTCTCAAGTAGTAGAGATTGGGGTATGCGTCACTCTTGACGAACCCGATCTTCTGCAAGTAGCTATCAATTCGCCCATAACATGTCCTGGGGGCTTGTTTTAAACTATATAAGGCTTTCTTAAGCCTGCAAACATGAGTCTTCTGCTCATGTGTCTCAAAGCCCTTTGGTTGTTCTATGTACACTTCCTCCTCTATCACCCCGTTCAAGAACGTTGTCTTGACATCCATCTGGTGAATCTCCCATCCCATCTGCGTGGCCAAAGATATGACGGATCTGATAGAAGTGTAGCGAGCTACAGGGGCGCAGGTTTCCTCATAATCAATGCCTTCCTTCTGTGCATACCCCTTAACTACAAATCTTGCCTTGAACTTCTCTATGCTGGCATCTACAGCATATTTGATCTTGTACATCCACCTGAATCCTACAACTGATCTGTCATGTGGTCTAGAGACTACTTCAGAGACATCATTTGTCATGATGGAGCTATACTCCACCACCATGGCATCCACCCACACTTGATGCTGAGTTGCTTCCCGAAAGGTGGACGGTTCACCAACCTGAGCTACCAGTGCCTAATATCTATCTGGCTTCTTCCTTATCCTCTTTCCTTCTCTAGGGGCTCCAACAAATTCTACTGCATCCTTAAGAATTTGTTGAAGTTCTCTGCTCGGTCTCCCATCAGTGGTGGGCAGTGTCACCTGCTCTCATTCATGTTCTTCTTCGAAGGAGCTCTCCTCAGAATCCTTGTGCCTTGGAGAGGCACTTGACTCATCCTTTGTACGTCGTTGAGGTTGTACCAGTCGATCCTCCTCAATCTATGTATCTGTGGTCATTTCCCGAAATTCCCTGAAGGCTCTCTCCTCCAGGAATTTTACATCCCTTCTTACCACGATTTTCCTACTCTCTAGAATATAAATGTGATATGCTTTCGCATTCTCACTATAGCCCATAAGGAAACCCTTTTATGCAGTCTGATCCAACTTCTTCCTCTTTTCATCTAGAATGTGGCAGTACACCATGCTGCTGAATATCCTGATGTGGCTCACCTCTGGCTTGTTGCCTGTGAACACACTCTCGGGAGTCACTTTCCCCAAGGCTCTAGGGGGAACTTTGTTCTGGATATATACTCATGTATTGCAGGCCTCTGCCCATAGGAATTTGGCCATATCTTAATCGTACGGCATTGCCCTTATAGCTTCTATTATGGTTTGATTCTTCCATTTTGCAACTCCATTTGCTCTGGATTGTATGGAGTTTTCCATTCTCTCTTGATGCTTTCCCTTGCACAGAAATTTGTGTCCTTATCGATATATTCTCCAATGTTATCTGACCGCAGCTTCTTGATCTTCTTTCCCGTAGAGTTTTCCACCAAGGCTTTGAAATCTTTAAAACGATGAAAGGCTTCATATTTGGTTTTCAGAAAATAGATCCAAGTTTTCCTGGAATGATCATCAATGAAGGTAGCAAAATACTTTGCACCACTAAGAGAAGTTGTGGACATTGGACTGCAAATGTCCGAGTGTATCAACTCCAATACACTTTTGGCTATGTTGTTGCTTCTTGGAAACACTGCCTTAGCGTACTTCCCTAGTATGCACCCCCTGCAAACTTCATCTTTCTTCATGCTGAGTTCAAGAGCCCCTATGACAGTATTTTTGAGAATTCCCAAGGCTCCATGATGTAGATGCCCCATCCTTTTGTGCCATAACTCATTCAGATCACTGTCGTTTATACTGCCAATCAGGACCACCGGAGATTCCAGCTAGAGTTTGTATAGCTTGTGACTCCTTACTCCAATTTGTGCCTTTTGGCTCCAACTAGGGTGTTTGACATGCACCTTATCTTTAATAAAGTATACATCATATCCCTTGTTCAGTAGCTGAGACACTGAGAGTTAATTCATCCCCAACCCTGGTACATGCAAAACATTTGTGGCCTGAATTTTGCTACCATATTCAATTTGAAATGTTATGGTACCTCTCCCAAGGGGGGTGCATTTTGCCTTGTTTCCCATCGTTCTCTAGAAATTCATCTGTTCTTCTTGATAGCTCGAAAAACATTCACGAACCCCCATCATGCGAGCAGATGCTCCACTGTCAATATACCAAACACTTGCAGGTGTTGTGCGCGACACACAAGCAAGATCCTCCTCTAGTTTGGATGCCATCACTTTCATGTGGTGTTCCCTCTGCATTTCTGCGTGCTCTAGAGGACTGCATGAACCCTTCCGGATGATGGATCTCTGGTCCATGGCAAATCCTCCCTTTCTGTCATTAGCTCTTTGCTCTGATACCATATGAAATTTTCAAGATTAAAAATTATTACTGCAATACTCGATTTCTTTCTCCTACTTATGAGATAAGTTATTACCGATGCTTTAGTAAATTCTGAAATAACAACATTTGCAGATCTTCACTTCAATCAAGAGCATAAGAATAGAAAGAAAATTACACAAGTAGCACAAATAGAAACAACCATATGAACACAGTTAGTTTTGGACAATTGTCCCCGGAAAAACCAATGTGGGAAAACTGGTGTAGCAAATGAGGGTTTTGTATTTATCTTCAAAAATGGAAAGTACATTTACAAGAGTCTAATGAGCAGAGAAAAATTAGCATACACCTAGCTTAATTTTCTGGAACCTCCAGAAGAATATTAGACCCTCGGGGTGACCTCCTTCACCCTCTGTGTGATTCAGCGTGAGAGTTCTGCGCAGTGTCTACCTGGACTGCATAACTCTGCGTGGAGGGGGTCTTGTTGTCGATCAGCTCACACTCCCCTTCATCTCTCCAAGCTTCTGCTTCTTCGATAACTGGATCCTCCCTCCTCGTTCTGCTTCTGCAACCCTGCCTCTACAATCTCACCCACTGAAATCGAATTCTCTTGCTTCGGAATCGATTTCCTCCGGGTACTGAGAGTGTCCCCAACTTGATTTCCAAATGGCCCTCAAGTCTCTTCTTATAGTCTTCTCGTTGATGAATCAATGGCCGAGCTTATATCGTTAATCAATGGCTCTGATTAAAAGATGACTTGATCTTCGTTTTCTAGAAGATTCACTCTTTGCTCTATTAATACTCTTTAATTATTTAATTTCCCTAGGTTTAAACTTAGGGTCTGCATCAAAATAATTAATTATTTTAATAAAGTCGTATCCGAGTGGAATTTCCACAAACGATTTATGGGTTCTCTACATAACTGATGCCCAAGCCTCTCTACCAAAAATGAGACTTAGAACACTTCTCGATGCTATAAAAATAAACAAGAAGTTCCTGCAACAATCGTTAGATAAACCTTTGGGAAGAGACAAAGTAGGCTCTTTGTAATATCCCAAATGGAAATAAACAGCAATATAAAGCACATAAACAAAGACAAATAGCAACTAGAGAGATATCACGTGAATAATAACCAATATGGAGAACACTGAGCCATTTTATTAATACTCAAAGATAGAAATGAGTACAAAGGTAATCAGAATGATGGCACCTTGGCTTGCACTAGGCAAGGGTAGAAATACTCTCAAGATATGACCCGAAATGGCTGCTAACTCAAGACTGCATAATCTCCTGTGCTGCTAGTGTTGCTGCTGCTACTGCTCGAATGAAAGGGTGATTTGGGGTTGTTCCCCTCGGAAAATTATGAAACTCCGAAAATGGCCTCTCCATACAAAACACAGAAAACCCCAGAGACTTTCTGGAAATGGCTAACCACCAAAAATACCTCCCTTGAGGCACTACGCTATTCCCCAAGAGAAACGCTGACCCTGAATGCTCTGATGCAAATGATGGCCTCCGTCTTTGTCCAAAATGATAGAATACAGAAGGGTTGATCCCTCTCCAACTCCTCCGAGCTGAATCCCGTGATAAACCCTCAATCGGGAACCACCTCTATCCAAAACTGTGTCCTCCCTTTCACTGACTGCGTTGTCTCTTCCAGGAATGCTCCCAACTGTGGATGTTGCTATCCTCTCCGATAAAACAAGATGAAACTCCTCACCCGAGCAAGCACTCGAAGTCTCCCGGGGCTGAGGTTGGGATCTTCGAACGGAGACACCCGATGTACTGGACAGTACGTGCAGACTTTGCTAAACAGTAAGCGTGCTCAATGTCAAAAGACAAATCTCAAAGATGCATAATCAGAATGAAACAAAATGAAGAGACCCTCTCCCTTTTTATGCTTGGAGAGCCTTGCTCTCACCTAGGCCCCACCATTAACTGTATTGTCCCTTGGAGTCACATTGTCCATCTCTCTCTGCGCTGGCTTGGTCCCACACTGCACACGTTGTCCCTTTTTCCTGCGCTGCCACTTGGCCTCTAGGCCCCACGCTGCCAATTAAACATGCTCCTCAAGTGACTTTAGGAAATACTCTTTTATCCTAAGTGTGAGTAAGTGTCCCCTTCACCCACTTTATTTCTAATTTAACTTATTAAAGTAAAAGTAATCAAAATTAATATTTCCAATTAGCTATTGCTAATTGGGAATATTACAGTCCTCCCTGGCAAAACGTTGCTTGTACTCAAGCAACTACAGTGATGGATGCTGCAATATCTTCTCACTCTCCCAAGTGGCATCCTCATTCGGTAGACTCCTCCATCTCACCAGGTACTCTCTGACTGTCTTGCTCCGTAGCTGCCTCTCCCTAGTGTCAATAATGGCTTCTGGTTGTACTACCAGATGCCCCTCATCATCTGTGGGTGGAAGCTCCTCCGTTGTAGTCATCTGTTGTCCCAGTGCCTTCTTCAGGCATGACACATGAAAAATGTTATGAATCTGGCTACCAGTGGGCAACTCCAACTCATATGCAACCTCCCCAACTCTGCGTGTCACCCTGTATGGTCCATAAAAATGGGGCTTGAGCTTTTCAGCCCCCTTCTGCTTCACCGTGGATTGCCAGTATGGCTGCAACCGTAGGTAGACCAAGTCCCCTACCTCGAACTACCTCTCAATCCGTCCCCTGTAGGCATACAGCTTCTGTCGATTCTATGTTGAAGCCATGTTGTCCTTGAGAGCTTGTCCTTGAGAGCTCGGAGTATATCCTGACTCTCTTGGATCCAATCCTTGGCCCTAGGGGCCTTGCTAGCTCCAAACATCATGTCAGCAAAAGATAAAGCATGATACCCATATAAAGCATAAAATGGTGACATACCGATGGACATATGATAAGTGGTGTTGCAGTAGTACTCCCCCAAGTGCAACCACCGTAACCATGCCTTCTGCTGCTCGCTGACATAGTTATGCAAGTAGCCTTCCAGCCACTTGTTCACTATCTCTGTCTGCCCGTCCGTTTGTGGGTGGTAACAGTACTCAAAGTCAACTCAGTGCCCACCAAACGAAAAAGCTCTTGCCAAAACCCACCCATGAAGCGGCTATCTCTGTCACTGACAATGGTCTTTGGAAGACCATGCAATCTGAAGACATCCCTGAAAAATAACTCTGGCACCTGTGTTGTCGTATGACGTGCTGGTGTGGTGAAGAAGTGTGCATATTTTGTTAGCCGATCAACAACTACAAATATGCAATCCTTGCCCAGTACAGTGGGCAACCCTGTGATGAAATCCATCGAGATGCTCACCCATTTCCCCTCAGGTATGGGAAGAGGCTGCAGTAACCCAGACGGATGGTCCATCTCCCCCTTGTTGCGCTGGCAAACTTCCAACTCCCTGACATGTCAGAGTACGTCCTCCTTGAGGCCCTTCCATGAGAACCTCTCCCTAATGGCCCGATAGGTCTTAGTGAACCCCTGGTGGCCTGATAACGGTGAGTCATGCGAGGTGTGCAATATCTTTTCCTTGAGCTTGGAGCTCTCAGTCAAGAAGATCATATCCCTGTAGTAGATCACCTCATCCATCACCAGGTACCTGTCATCTGTAACCTGCCCGTCCAAAACCTCACAAGCAAAACGGTCCTTAGAGTACTCTACCAGAAGTTGAGCCCTCCAGTCCGTCTCCAAACTCATCAAGGACAACGTTGTTGGTATGCGTGAAAGTGCATCGGCCACAACGTTGTTCTTCCCCTTAACATACTCGATGTCAAAGTCATAAGCCTGGATCTTGTTGACCCACTTCTGATGCCTCTCCTGCAACTGCTTCTGCTCTAGAAAGAATCGGAGGCTGTTGTGATCCATACTCACCCTGAATCTGTTCCCTACCAGGTACTGCCGAAACTTGGCCAAAGCATGCATGATGGCCAACATCTCCTTGTCGTATATAGCATACAACCTCTCATGTGGCAATAGCTTCCGGCTTTCGAAAGCTATGGGATGGCCTCCCTGCATCAAAACTGCGCATATCCCCTCCCCTATTGCATCACACTCCAAGACAAAGGGCTGTGTAAAATCTGGCAATGCTAACACCGGACAGCTGCTCATCACCTCCTTGAGCCTGTCAAAAGCCCTTTGCGCTATATCCGTCCAACTGAATGCCCCTTTTTTGGTAAGGTCTGTAAGGGGTGCAGCAAGCTAGGAAAATCCCTTGACGAACTTTCGTTAGTAGGTGCAAATCCCTACAAATCCCCTAAGTTCCGTCACATTCTTCGGCTCTGGCCAATCCCTGATGGCCCTGATCTTCTCCTTGTGGACCCTCACTCCGTCCACCCCGATGATGTGCCCCAAGTAGAGCATCTCTATTAGCGCAAACTAGCATTTGGAGAGCTTAGCATAGAATTGTTGCTCTTCCAAAATGCGCAATACAACCTCTATATGTTGGAGGTGCTCCTCCCATGTCCTTTTGTAGATCAAAATGTCATCAAAAAACACTAATACACACTTCCTTAAGTGACTGCGGAAGATGCGATTCATGCATGACTGAAAAGTGGCCGAGGCATTGGTTAGCCCAAAAGGCATCACCAAAAACTCAAAATGGTCGTAATGACACCTGAAAGCGATCTTGGGGATGTCCTGCTCCCTCACGCGAATCTGATGGTACCCGAATCTCAAATCAATCTTTGAGAAGAACTTGGACCCCCTCAACTCATCCATCAGCTCATCGATCTGTGGGATGGGGTACCGATTCTTCATGGTCCTCTTGTTCAGGGCCCTGCAATCAATGCACTTCCTCAATGTGTCGTCCTTCTTCTTCACCAGTACTACTGAAGAAGCAAAGGGGCTAGTGCTAGGACGGATGTGTCCAAGAGCTAGGAGCTCATGGATAGCCCTCTCAATCTCATCCCGATAGGCTATTGGATGCCTATAGGGTGTAGTGATGACAGCCTGGATGCCCTGCTCCAGCTCGATTGTGTGCTCAAACCCCCGATCTGGTGGTTGCCCTGGTGGTATCTCCCCAAATACCGTAGCATAACTGTCGATAATGGACTATACATCTGAGTGTACGGCCTGCCCTGTAGATCCTGCCTCTGAAACCTGCAACTCCATTGCCCACTCTATGTCTCCCTTCCGGAAATCTGCCTCCATCAGGTATGCTGAAAATGTCTGCGGTGGGTAGGTGTGCATACCCCGAATCTTCTCATGCCTCCCAGTCTTCTTATCCGTCCACTCCATCTCCAAAGTCTCCCAATCAATGGTGACCTTCCCCAGCGTGATCAGCCACTGTACCCCCAGTATCACGTTGGTGTCCAGAATGTCCACCACGAAGAAGTGATCTGTCAAGGTGTATGTCCCCATAGACACTGCCAAAGTTGGCACATACCTGGCACACTGCATGGTCCGATCACCTGGAACCAGTACCAAAAATCCATCAAAGCTCTTTGTCGGTATGCCTCTCCACTCTACTAGCTGGGCATCAATGAAATTGTGGGTGGCCCCACTGTCCACTAATACTGAGACATGATGTCCCCTCACTGTGCCTCGGACATGCAATGTCAAGTACTTGGGAACTCCTCGCAAGGATGCAAGGGCTCCCCCGGTATGTGCAAAAGCTGCACCTCCCACTCCTAGTGGTGGAGGTGACAGATGATCCCCTCTCTGCGTTGTACTGTTGCCTCCTGTCTCTATCCCCTCATACTCCTCTTCTTCCTTGCTACTGTCGGAGAAGACCACGATGTAATGTGCCTTCCCTGCGACACAACGGTGTCCCGGTGCTCATGGCTCCTAGCACGTGAAACATACCCTCCTCCGCTTCAGATCTCTCCTGGCCTCATCATCTACAGATCCTCTGCCCTAGTTCCCCTTTGGAAGTGGAACCCTCATGTCCTTCCCCTTCGGCTGAAATGCCGATCTCTGCGAAAAAGGAGCTCTAGTCCGGGGCAATGCATCCTGCAAATCCCTAGTCTTCCCAACTGTGTCATGGAGTGTGGCTGGCCTCGTAGACCTGACTAACCCCCGAAGAGGCTCTGCCAATCCGTCAATGAACATATAGATCATCCGGGCTACGGATAAATCAAGTACCATCATGGAGAGTCTCAAAAACTCCGAGATGTATGTGTCTAGGCTCCCGGTCTGTTTGAGCTTTGTCAGCTCAACAAAATGCTCCTCTGGATCCCTCCGATCAAAACACTCTACCACCTCCGTGTAAATTAAGAGGCTGCCACCCCGAGTGCCCCGCCGTAGCCATCCCGTGAAACCACCAATCTCGGGCCTCACCTCTGCTGTGCAATGTTGCCACCTTGATGGCCCTAGCTCGCCATCTCGATTAAGCTCGGAAATATATATCCAACTTCTCCACCCAAGCCTTTGCCCAACACTTGGATGATCCGTCAAATGCTCCAAGTGGAACCCTCGCCACAAAGGCGGGCCACATATGTCCGTCATGTGAGTGCATGTTCTCGGTGGATGGTTGCGGGGCTCCGTTGTCCCGTTGTAGTCAACGAAATCATGAAATGTGAGAGCATCTCTAAACTCCTTACCGTAGGACTGCATCAGCGAAGTAATCTCCCATGTGTGACGATTCCCCGGCCCCGTCGTGCTCCCGCCCAAGCACCGCGGCAAGAAATGGCACGGGAACGGGGGGAGGTCCGTGGGTATTACCGGCCGCGCCGTGGAGGTTCTCCCGTAAGTGATGGGATGTGCCCTCGAGCCCTCTCCGATATGGAAACCCTCGGGGTCTCACACCGTCTAGACTCTCGCCGTGAATCTCCGCCCCATCTCCTCTATCCACATCATTGCATCCCGCATTGGTTTGAGGAGAAGTTCAACTTCCAACTCCTCTCCCCCGCATCTCTTCCTCCGCCATTGGTTCTTCTCCCTCTGCGTCCACTACTAGGACACTATCACCTTTGCCAAAAGTGAGCTCTAACCTCCGTTCTTGGTCTTTATACTTTCTTCCCCGGTAGGTGATGTACGATTTTCCCGCTGGTGTCATAGACAATCTGCTCCACAAGCTGAGCCAAGTCTATGAGCTCTGATACCACTGTAATATCCCAAATGGAAATAAACAGCAATATAAAGCACATAAACAAAGACAAACAGCAACTAGAGAGATATCACATGAATAATAACCAATATGGAAAACGCCGAGCCATTTTATTAATACTGAAAGATAGAAATGAGTACAAAGGTGATCAGAATGATGGCACCTTGGCTTGCACTAGGCAAGCGTAGAAATACTCTCAAGATATGACACGAAATGGCTGCTAACTCAAGACTGTGTAATCTCCAGTGTTGTTGGTGGTGCTGCTGCTACTTCTGGAATGAAAGGGTGATTTGGGGTTGTTCCCATCCTCGGAATATTATGAAACTCCGGAAATGGCCTCTCCACACAAAACCCAGAAAATCCCAGAGAGCCTTCTGGAAATGGCTGACCCCCGAAAATACCTCCCTTGAGGCACTACGCTATTCCCCAAGAGAAACACTAACCCTGAATGCTCTGATGCAAATGATGGCCTCTGTCTCTGTCCAAAATGATAGAATATGGAAGGGTTGATCCCTCTCCAACTCCTCCCGGCTGAATCTCGTGATAAACCCTCAATCCAGAACCACCTCTATCCAAGACTGCGTTCTCTCTTCCAAGGAATGCTCCCAACTGTGGACGCTGCTATGCTCTCCGGTAAAACAAGATGAAACTCCTCACCCGAGCAAGCACTCGAAGTCTGCCGGGGCTGAGGTTGGGATCTCCGAATGGAGACACCCGATGTACTGAACAGTACGTGCAGACTTTGCTAAACAGCAAGCGTGCTCAATGTCAAAAGACAAATCTCAAAGATGCATAATCAGAATGAATCCAAATGAAGAGACCCTCTCCCTTTTTATGCTTGGAGAGCCTTGCTCTCACCTAGGCCCCACCATTAACTGCGTTGTCCCTTGGAGCCACGTTGTCCATCTCTTTTTGCGCTGGCTTGGTCCCACACTACCCATGCTGTCCCTTTTTCCTGCGTTGCCACTTGGCCTCTAGGCCCCACGGTGCCAATTAAACATGCTCCTCAAGTGACTTTAGGAAATACTCTTTTATATTAAGTGTGAGTAAGTGTCCCATTCACCCACTTTATTTCTAATTTAACTTATTAAAGTAAATGTAATCAAAATTAATATTTCCAATTAGCTATTGCTAATTGGGAATATTACACTCTTCAATCTTTGTCTTTGGAGTTGGTTGGTCCAACCAAAGACTTCCCCTCACACCCAAAATCTGAAAGTGATTGATCTCTACACACTTTAAAATACAATTGTTAAATCATAGAGGTTAAATAAAAAAATTGAAAGAACAAATCTAGAGATATCTGCTAGACCTATTAAATTCAAAATTGATTCTCTAACCCAAAAACTAATGCAAGATACCTGTGCAAACAGTTAGTCCATAATTTGCTAGTGAAATAACAATATATCTATTTAGATCCATTAGAGCATTAAGAGCATTATTCAGAATACATTACCACAGAGGAAAGAAGAGAAACACCACCATGAAATAACCTCAAAGACTTTTTGCTTTGGTATTCCAGGAAAAATTATAGATTCCATCAGAGCTTCGCTAGTCAAGTGATTGATTACAATGTGTTACAATGAGGAGCCTTGAGCCCAATTTATAGAAAAATGATAGATCTAGATCCCTCTCCAAGTGAAAACGGCTAGCTACACAAAGTTGACTTGATCCAAAGAAAAACAGTTGGTTGAAAGGTTGATCCATGTCAAATTAATCTCGACCCTTGTGTTGTCGCTCAGATTGTACAAGCATTGCGACAACGACAAGTCGAGGGATGTCACTCTAATCCCTGCCCTCTCCATTCTAGTTGTCTCCCAACTGCAGGCTATGGGGGGTAGTCCCTATGGAAATGTGAACATGAAGGACAAGTTGGAAACCAACAAGTCTAGAAGACATGATGGAATGGCCTAACTACTTGGTTAATTTTAGCAAGACTTAAAGATTAGATTAGATTTGAATGGGAGACCAACATCTTATGAAGTCAACTTCTTGCTTATTAGCAATTAAATGCCAAGTAATTGGATGAACAATCGTTGCTTGGATGCTTCAATAACCTAGATGAAATGCTAGTCCTACAAGCTAAGTGAAATGCAAAATCTTGGTTGATTTTAAGTTAGATGTCTATTCTAAATGTAACCTTCCTCTTAACTATTTTGGAACTAATCTCTAGAGTAGGTTGTATGATGGAAGCCAACAGAAAGCAAGCAAAGACTTGATTAACCATACCTCCCCCTGTGTTCCAACCACCCAATGCCTTTGGTGCTGTAGAGACTATGGCTCTAACGAATACAAGGTCACCGTGTTAACAACTAAAGAGATTCTAGACTCCTCAAGCTAGATGAGAAAGGTGGTCCTATCTCTCTATCAAACAAGCTTATGCTTGGAAGTAAATTAGTGTAATCTAATCCTAGAATGTAAATGCAATATGTAAGATTACTTTTAGTGATATTGTTAAATGTCTTAAGTGCTTAGCAATAAATCAAAATGATATTCAATTTGAAACGATGAAGTACTTCATCAATATGTAATGATGATCTTCACTAAAAGAGTGAATGCTCAAAGAAACAAGATAGAAAGCGCCAAGATATTGTTAAGATCAATACAATTGCTCATGAAATAATAATGACCAATAACAATAGAGTGTCAATGTGTCAATTAGATACACAAGATAGAAAGCTGAAACGCAATTAGCAGTTCTTTCAAATTACCACAAGAATATTTCTTATCACGATTATGATTATCAATTGACTTGAGTAGCAAGGATGTAAGGAACAAATGCCAAGTGAATATAGATGACCGTCAACCATTTTTGACACCACTGCAATGTTTATGTCAGACCTTATGCAGCATATATCAGACCTCTGATTTCTATGACAATCCTCAAGAAGTGACAAGATATGCAAACAAATGCAAGCCCAACCAATGCCAACGATTTCCCAATTATGCTTGCAATTCAATTATTATGCCACTATTATTTTATTTTAGATGGTTGTACCAAACACATCAGATTTGGAAATTGCCCAACAATCCTCAAAAAATAACTCATATGCAATCAATTTAATCACAAGATTAATGTTCAATGCCTTGATTGAATTGTTAATGATTTAGGCTTATTTTATGTGTTTTTTATGCCCTGAATACACTGCTGTAACAATTTTACCAGACTTGAAACTTTCAAATCAGACCTCTGCAATTTCAGATCAGACCTTGAAAATTATATGACAGCCAACGTAAAACAATATATTTGATAGATCAAACCCTTGTAATTTATTCTTGATGCCTTGTATGAGTTATTAGCTTAATGTGTGGGTTCTTTATGCTTGTATTATGATAATCATGCCACTGTTATATCAATATACCAGATCTGATATAAATTATGCAGTCAATTAAAATGAGAGATGAAGGCAATAGAAACAAACCCCAAGGCCTAATGGCCTATGCCAAGTTTGGAGATGTGAGAGAAATCACCTGCACTCACAAAATGTTAGCTCAAAACCCAAAGATCAGACCTTTATGACTGTTGCAAGTGTTTTTAGGTGGCTGTAGCAAACACATCAGATTTGAAAATTACCCAACAGTCCACAAAAAATCACTTCTATGCACTCAAATTCAACCTTAGGTTAATTCTAAATGTCTTAGGTGATTTATTGATGAACTTAGGCTTATAAAAAATGTGTTTAGGCCTTAATTATACTGTTGTCATAAATTACTTCAGAATTCAATTTTAGGACGGGTGAAATAAGAAGGTTAGAGAGCAAACCCAGAGGACTTGGAGCCTTGTAGATGGCTAGGAAGACTTCCAATGAAGATGACCATTTAAAAACACAATGTTAACCCCAAAATCACTACAAAACAAATTGTTAGAGATAAAATGTCAATCCCTTGAAGAAACCCTTGTTTGTAATGAGATGCAGCTGTTGTAGGGCTTATGGACTTCTTAATGCTTGCAAAATAGGTCCCAAACACTAGCCTTTTAGGTTGGGTAAGGGCTAGGGCCTTCAGAAAATGGGTTCTTTTCCCGATTTGAAAATAAGCAACCCGCAAAAATAGCATGAAAACCCTAGACGTCTACGGTTTTTGAGGTCTCCAATGCCAATTTCTTCATCAATCCTAAAACAAATTTAGAATAGAAACCCAAATACTCAATATTAAAAAAAAAAAAAAAAAATTCAAAACCCCAAATACTATACAAAAATTAAAATGGGTTAGGATTTAAAATACAAGGGTTAGAAAAATAATTTACAAAAAAACATTTTACAAAATATTTACAAATATACAATGCTTGTGAAATAGAATATTTTTTGAGAAAATAAATTTTAAATGATGAATAGTGACAATAGATCAAATGTGTTTCGAAAGTTATGGCATTGCCTACAGCCCTAAGGGAAGTGAGAAAACCATATAAAATACCCAGAGCCCAAACTAGGTCAGCTCTCCTCCAAAGTCTGTGAACTTGGAGCCCAAGGGTCAATGTACTTGCAAACTCTATATATTTCTTCAAGCAAACTTGTTAAACATATAGCAAATTAGATCACCTAAGACAGACCCAAAATCTACCAATAGAATATTCGTATCACCATCTAATGAATAAACAAGCTTATAAAAATTTAAGCACAATATAGGAAAGCACATAGCTGATGGAGAATAGGTTATAGTTTGAAGAGGAACGGAGTGATGAACTCTGCTAGGGTTTCTTTCCTCACCGCAACTGAAGTGATCGCTGTATCAACACTTGGATCTGAGGCTGCTATTCTGGAGCGCAGACATGGCAAACAGTCCTTAATCCAACGATTTGCGACGGATGGAATATGTCCCATTGGGTTCTCACTCCATTCATATCTGGAAACCAGTCTTGTACCCTCGATCTTCCGGAAACACCAACAACTAAATCATGTATTAGAATTGGTTATAGATCTTCCGGAAACAAATGAACATTGCTTAACTTATGAAGCACAAGCTGTTATTTGCAGATTCAACGGTTTCTGGCCAAAACCAATGGATATTTTCAACTAGATCCTCACAAATTGGTCACTAACATGTGAGATCCACCTATGTTCAAAAGGGTTCTTCATAGTAAAGTTTGCAACATCGGAGGAAAGATAATATGTACTATAAGAAGAACCATGGTTTTGGGGATCTACGGGACTTTCCATTACCCCATGGTTCCCAGAATTTGATGCAAACACAATGATAGTATCAAGAATGTCAGTTTGGGTTAGGCTGCATAATCTCCCACTACACTTCTGGCATCAAAAAGTCCTGGAAGGTATTGGGAATATATTAGGGAGATACATCAAGACAGATACACAAAGAATGAAAGAACGCATCTATACTTTTGCCAGAATATGTGTGGAGATAGACCTCAGCAAAGGCTTGCCGGATCGCATACAATTGACACACAACAAGCAAAGTTGGACACAGTTCCTAGATTTTGATAACATGAATTTCAGATGCCGAATATGCCAACAGACATGACATCTACAAAATATGTGTCCTGCTGCAAAGAAAGAGACTCAAAGGAAGAAGAAACCAGGAAAGCAGCCCAAGGATGGCAACTTCCTCCGCCAGAAGACGAAGATGAAGAAGAAGAAATGGAACCACCTACAAATGAAAGAAATCGAAACATGCAAGAAAACACAAAAAAGGAGGTTGTAAACGGTGTTGTGAGAAACATTATTGCACCAACTGCACAATCGGAGAAGATTCCTCAAGAGAAAGATTTGGGGGGCTCCAAACGTCATCACGTTTCAGAAAGCTCGAACTCGGAAAAGGAAAATCCAAGAATGGAAAAAGAAAATCAGCTGGAATTAGTGTCTACCACGCCATCTCAAGGAGATTTGCAGAAAGTAGAAAAGAAGAAATGGAGGAAAGTTTAACTTCCTCCCTTCCCTGTTTGTTTATGGATTTTTGATCACCAGTTTTATAGACTGGCTTGATGGAATGCTTTCAGCATCTACAACATGTAATTTTGTTTTCATTAATAAAATTATGATTTTTCCCACGGAAAAAGGAAAGCACATAACCAGCACATACCACAGATCCTCAGATAAAGAACACCATGAACTGTACTCCAAAGTCTTTTATTACGATATTTCAAATGTTCCTAGTAGATCAGTGGAACAACACTAGCGTTACAAAATTACATAGACCAGAGTCAGAGCTTATAACATGACTTGAGAAGCAAATGGCTTCTATTTTAAAGATAAATCCTCCAAGTGGAAAATAACAGCTAGTTGGCTTGATCCATGTCAAAATAATCTCGATCGTTGATAAATATTTGATCATCTTTTAATCTTTCTCGTCGAAAACATTTATTTTTGAGGAAATTTCGAATTTTTCATAAAACCCATTTTTTATTAATCCAAAAATTATTTTTTTGGATTAATTTACTCAAAATTTTGACCTTGACTTAACCACCAAGGTCCAAGGACTTAATTTTTCTTAAAAAATCCATTTTTGCCTTGGTGGGGGACCTCCAAAAATCAACTTCTTTTTGACAAGCGAATTTTCGGTCATTTTCCACTTGGAGAAATTAATTTCTCTAAAATTTGTTTTTGACTCTAAATTAATTAATTTTCTGGCTTATGATTTAATTGACTCATGAGGGGATTAATTAATTTTCCACCGTCAGATAGTTTAGCCATGGTGTTTAAGTATGAGGGACCATGCACTAAAATATTTTTTTACATAAGATCTTACAAATTCAACCCTCAAAAGGAGAATACCCGTTTGTTATAGACACTCAAAATAATTACCCAATTCTGTGACATAATATGATCTAGAAGACCAAGTGATTTGAAATAAATTATTCTAGCGAAATAGCTTAAATTATTCCCAAATCACTTTTTCAACAGACTCAACTAAGAACACTAGGACTCACCTAACACTTCAATAATAAATTTTACGCTAGCTTTGGGGTTTAAGTTGGAATTAGTGAAGTTAGAAAACCTCCTAGGATGAAATTCGTCGCCAAAATCACAGGCTTACCTAGGTTTTTACATAATTACATGGTCGTACTAGCATCATTTACATTACAACTTGCAGAATTTGGGTTTACAATGACATAACAGATAGTTCGCTGATAATTCTGAACTTTGAAAAAAATTGTACAACTGCTTTCTTGGACTTGTGACAAAATAGGTGCAACACCTTGATCGCCTTGAGAAAAAATTCGATCTCCTTGAGGATAAGCAAGATGGACCAAGAAAATAATTTTTCTAATTCCTTTTCTCGAAAATCCCTCATTCAATTTAACCACTTTGGCCAAAAAAATCAATTTTCCTTGACTAAATTCCTTTTTTTTGGCCCAAAGAATTTCTCTGGGACTTTTCATTGTCTGATTTGTGGAGATTCCTTTCTTGGAAAGTACACATTCTTTATTTAATATTTTTCACTTCGAGAAAATTTTATTTTTCTCCCATTTTAATTTTTTGACCATTTTCTAGCTAATTATTTTTCCATTTTTTCCAGAAAATAGAAAATATGAGTCTATAGGATTATAAATAATAAACATATTTTTCCACCCTCAAAGTGTGTCTAAATAGAAATATTAGGCGATGAGGTCTAATTATGATTGCTCATACCACCTATAACTTCTATAGACCACTTTTTTACATCCATACATCAAATATTACATAAAAATCCCATTTAGAAGGGGTAATTTCACAATTAAAAATTGACCCCTATACACAACCAAATTATGCAAAACTTTAGACATAATCTAGTATGACATTTTACATCGACTATATACACTAGGACTAACTTAAGACATTACCATCAAGCCCCACTCTAGCTTTGGGATATATTTGGAAGAAAAACTCAACCAATTATTTGCAGTTGAAAAACACAAATAATTAGCTGAGGAATAAAAACTCCCTAGAGTGAAACTCTCTAGCCAAAATTCTTAAACTTACCAAAGTGTGTTACATGGCTTCATAAGCATACTAGGATCAATTTTACATAATTCCCAAAGGACTGCAGAATTTGGATTACAATTGAAAACCAAAAGCTGAATGTTGATGATGAAATCTGGAAAAAAAATTGAGCTTTAACCATGTGTTCTGCTCATGGGGTAGTTGACACTTGGTGGTCAACAAATTACAACAAGTACTTTCATTGTACTCCATTTTATGTTACACTCTTATGTGGTATGCTAGGGTTCTTATGTAGAGGTGAGAAAGGCATTAGAGATAGGGTTTTCCCTAAGAAGACAAGAAAAGCTAGGGTTTGGGAGAAACCCTAGAAGCGCAAAAGAAGCACGTGTTCGTGTGGTTCTTATGATAGAAGAAGACTAGGGTTTTGTGGCAATGGAAACCCTCATACTACTTCTAGTACTAGTCATGGAGAAGATAGTGGAAGAACATCTTGTGTTCTCTTGCACACTTGTGTCATGCAAGTGTAAATGGCAAATAGGACTTGCCAGTGTGTGTGCTTGCAAGTTGTGGATCTTTGGTGGAGCAACCAGCATTGGTTGGGAGTTGATGACTAGGATTTGACAGTTGGTGTCATGCTAGCTTATTGAGGCTGCCATAGGTAGTGTTTGGAGAACATTGAAGAGTCCTAGCATGTTATAAGCTTGAAGGACTATCTTGTAGCATTGTTGCATACATTGTTGGTATATTATTGAAACTCCATCTTATGTATATATGAAGAGTTCTTTGCTATCCAAAAATTGTGTACTTGTCCATCTAATTTTCAGCTTATTTTCTCATGGTGATTGAGTAGTTTCTATTGCATTTATGTATGCTGATTTAAATTCAACACAATGGTGAGCAGATTTTGTTAAGTGATTTGATAAACATACATAACCTGGGTACACAGATTTATGACTGTACCAAATATTCCATAAAAAGTGATTTTCAGATCTCATATATGTTGGGAATCGGGATGTGTGCCCTGAAGGCTGAAAATATTATTCCCCTAAAGTACACATGTTTGGTGTTAAATTTTTTCAGCTGCCTTGTGTATTTAGTTGAACAGAAACGATATGTATACCACTGTAATTTATATTTCAAATTCGGTGCTAAGTCTGAAAGTTCACAGGAAATAGATCCGGGGGAACCTCAAGTTAGACGTGAAATTTTTTAATTTGAATTAAGAGGTGTTTTACAAAATGTTCACAAACAGCAACTAATGAAATCCAATAACTGTGGAACAGATGGACTAGGCTCTGGAAAACAAGGAAACCAAATTAATAGGATCATTTATTTGATTTCTCACAAATCATGCAACTCTCTTCCTTGTGACGTTAAGAAATTCTTATCATAGGACCATGTTGCCTTAAATACAATATCTTTGACTAAATCAGATTTGCCATTAAAACCGCTTGAGAGATTTAACTAAACAGCTGAAAACTTAGCCTCAAGTTTGGAATCAACAACAAAGCTTCTTACCCGCCAGAGATACCAACATAAGCTTTCATCTGAGAGACACTCCACGTAAGGCCTGTTCTTTCAGTTTCTGCTTCTTTTATTGCTTGATGCACCAGTGCACAAGCAGCAATATGTGCACCAGCTGATTGTCCAACCAAATAAATCCTGGATAATTTCAGTTGGCTTAGGATGTTTCCATTATGAATTATTTGAAGGTAAAATGAGAGAAGTATATTCATGCTCAAAGGAAAAAAACAGCAGAACTCAGAAAAACATTGATCATTATTACATTATAAAGTACACTTATGTTGTAAACCAAGTATTGAACAGGCAAAGCTTAATTAGTACCTATTTGGATCACCACCATATTCAGCAATATTGTTGCATACAAATGAAATTCCCTGAGATGAATCTTTAACCATGTCACTGATAGTACCTTGAGGAAAGTTTCTACCAGAAAAACATTGCGAATTAGAAGTTTTTCACACATTCAAAGGCATAGGCTGCTTTCTACATTTATGGGAAACGTTAAAACAAAAGAAAGTGGACAAATACATAAATTTGGTACATGGAATTAGGCTGCAGCTAACCTGTAATCAATGCATGCAACAATGACATTTCTTTCAACTAATTCTTGTCCCAGGAGAGCACCCCAAGCTTTATACCTGCATCAGTGTCAAGATAACCAAGTGAATCTTGCAATTATATGCCCTAGCTTGAATTGCATAAAGAAAATGCTTTTATTCATATAAATATATCCCATAATTGATTAACCACTTACTAATAAAATATTAACCTAAGTTGCACTGAAATGGATACGGGAACGGATACAGATATTGCAAATTTTCAAAAAATCTGGATACAATACGGCAAGGAAACGGTATATATATATATATATATATATTTTCATATTGTCATTCATCTTTTAGAATCTAGATTCTATATTTAAAAATACATAATCGAACTTAGACAGTTACTGTGCAGTGTGCATTGAATGCCATGTTGACTAAAAGACAGAAAGAGGCAATGAGCTTGTGGTCTGAGTGTCAGAACCATACAACTTTAAAAGTAAAACAGATTTAACCAAAGGAACTTTACTCCTTAAAGCTTGAAAGGATTTGACAAATATATCAAGACCCTGAGAAAGATTAAGATCTGACCATTTTCTGATTTGAATTCATGCTATGTTACAGTTACAATCATGTTTTTTTCCAGGTATCAATAGCTTTTCAAAAAGTTTAGTGTTTTGACTATCTGGCAGAATTTGGTAGCTGGTTTAGTGTTGTCTAGATCTCACAATCAGAGGATAATTGATTAACCACTTACTAATAAAATATTAACCTAAGTTGCACTGAAATGGATTTCAAAAAATCTGGATACGATACGGCAAGGAAATGGCATATATATATATATATATGACAAAATAAAATTTTCATATTGTCATTCGTCTTATAGAATCTAGATTCTATATTTAAAAATACATAATCGAACTTAGACAGTTACTGTGCACTGTGCATTGAATGCCATGTTGACTAAAAGACAGAAAGAGGCAATGAGCCTGTGGTCTGAGTGTCAGAACCATACAACTTTAAAAGTAAAACAGATTTAACCAAAGGAACTTTACCGCTTAAAGCTTGAAAGGGTTTGACAAATATATCAAGACCCTGAGAAAGATTAAGATCTGACCATTTTCTGTTTTGAATTCATGTTATGTTACAGTTACAAATTACAATCATGTTTTTTTCAGGTATCAATAGTTTTTCAAAAAGTTTAGTGTTTTGACTATCTGGCAGAATTTGGTAGCTGGTTTTAGTGTTGTCTAGATCTCACTGTCAAAGGATAAAAGCTTTGTCTTTGACAGGATCACAATGGGCATCAATCTACTGAAATCTTTTAACAAGTTGAGGTGGGCCTAAATGGAAACCATTAAGCTCGTTAACTAAACATTAATATTTTTTTGTTTCTATAGCAATCTTCCTACACAGGGCTGTAAAATAGGCATAATCAAATCTATTAGATTCAACTCTTTTTGTGACTAAATTATGATGCATACAAACTACAGTTAAATTAAATTGAAACTGAGAAGTAGAAATTATTCTCTTGAGTTTCCATTTCTTCTCGAGAGGGGAGCTTGTTGAGATTACAACTACTTAAACCTATTTGGGGATTTAGTTTGGCTACTCTCAACTTGAAGCTTACCTCTCAATCTTGCTTTGTAAGAGTCAAGCCTCTTTTTGTGCTTGGCCATCAATATTTTTCCATATACATTTCATGGATATCCCTTTACAAATGCACCGCTTTGAAGTTTGACATGATTATAAAATCCAATGTTTTTATTTAATAGAGAATCTTTCCCAAATCTCAACATATCCAACATGTACCAGATGATAGATTCAATGGTTATGGTAGATAGGTTGTATGCAGGGGTCTTGAGACAGCCTCCTCCAAGCAATGATGGCCTCCGGGCTCCCACAAGAAGCAACGAGGGAGAAAAAGGTCCCACAAGTAGCAATAGAATTTGTACCCTTTCTAGAGAGAATGTGGGGCTTTGTCTGCCAGATATCATGAAACAAGTAAAAGTTTGGAAGCCAAGTGAATTGAGGGGTGAATATCATTGAGGCCCTCTAGCAAATACTTGGAAACATATTTCCATACTATTGTACTTGTTATCATTATTACTCTTTCAAAAAATTTATAAAATTCTAGTTTGAATATCAATGAAATTTTATAAATCAAAAATTTGAAGTTAGCAAACTTTAAGCTTCAAGAAAATTCAGTTTGAAACTCCAAAATTAATATGGATTTCAAAATAAAATGAGTTAAATTTTTGAAGAGTAAGATAGATCATGATCGAAGAGAGCAGAACTTTATGACATATGCTTTGTATTAAGCAGATAGGTTCCTAAAAGCCAAAGGCTAATTGAAAGTGTTTAAAGCCAAGTCATTGAGGAACTTAGATTATGACTCTCGGAGCTAAAATTACAATCAAAGGAAATGTTGTACAAGCCAGTCATAAGTAGCTAAAACCCAGATCTGATGACGAGCAGTGACTTAAATCAACAATTTATATTTATTGTGGGATTTTGAGTTGCAAAGGATTTAACAAAAACCAAAATCTCGATACCGTTCTTTAGGGTTAAACCACTTTCTTCCACATGTCAAATTTTCATTGGTGTTGGGATTGTTACCACTCAAATTAGCAGGGGTCCTAAAGGGGATCCTTGAGGGGCTACTACAAGGTCAAGGGCAACAATGGAGCAATATCCCACTATCACCTCGACTAAGGCTCCCTACTCTTTACGGAATTTTAGCGATGGGAGGAGAGTCGTTGTAAGAAGGATCACAAAATGAATGGATCAATGATAGGATGAGAGGTAATCCTGGAAGCCTATTCACAAGAGAGGCTCAGATATATGGCTTGCTTGCTTTGAAAGCAAGGTGAAAGGCTCTCTAGGAAGGACCTGGGGAATTCTAGGGGCTTGGGGAATTCTAGGAGCTAGGGTTTGAGTGTATGACTTGTTGAGAATATTCTTAGCTCCTAAAATCCTTGTGGAGACTTGGCTTCCAAGTGGTCTTTGTGAAATTAGCTTCAATAGTTTGTGGGACCACACGGGACCAAGTGGACCCGAGGTTAGGCCAAGGGAAAGGGGTTGAGCAACCAATGATCTACTTGACCTAATCAGGGAGGAGAAGGGAATCAAGGAAGGAATTTTCAATGAAAGGAAATGCAATGATCCTAGTGAGGTTTCTAGCCTAAGGGAACCAAGGGAAAGATTCAATCTAGAGGCTAGGGCTTGAGGTATCTCAAAATCTTACCGTCGGAATTTCTTCAAAATTGGAGGGAACCTAGGCGATACACTAGCACAGTAGGAGCCAAGAGATCTAATTTTTTAATGGGTGGTTTGCAAGAAATTTAATGCCCTAGGATACCAAGCTAGACCTAGAAAGGAAAAGGGGAAAAGTTTAGGGTTTTAGGGTGATCACCTATGGTAGACTAGTGCCTAATCCTTTGGGAATATTGGAGTCAAGAATGACTATGAATTCAGATTTGATTTTCTAGTTCAAGGAGGCTTCAAGGAGAACTTCGCTTGGCGTTAGGGCAAAGGAGGGCAGCTTCAAAGACTTTACACTTCGTTTTGCAAAATAGATGGCTTATCAAGATGAATTTCAACAATGAAACATCCCTAGGAGAATTCATTCATTATAAATGGCCCATACATGAAGCGACACTATCTAGAAACAAAATTTCTACAACTTCGCATAAATGGATGCAGTAAATCAGCCCTAGTATAGCGAAATCCCAACAACAATGTATGTGACAAAATAGAAAGAAAGAATAGCATTAAATTGCACTTACATGTATAAGAGTATATCCAACCATCAAAATTTTTCCAATCAAGAAGCTCCAAGACAAGAGAAAATGATCCAAACATCCAACTTCATTCCATGCTCCAAAATTTCGTCCTCCAAGTTTTGTCCTCCAAGAAGGATAGAGAAGTTCTCTCAAGAGATACAAGCCCAAACCAAGTGACGATCATGAAATGAAATCATCTCACTTGTATTTATACATGTCCAAATGAATTCGATTTACCTAATGAGGCCTAATTGAGTCCCTAAAATAATATAATGTGCAAAATAACAATCTTTTGGTGACAAGCCCACCAATCAAGCTCAAAATCAAAAGAGTAAGCCTCTCAATGTGAAAATTCCTTAAATCCGGAATCCTATTGCAGCAACTGCTATTAACTCTTTCAATTGATAAATTAATTATTCAGTTTATTGCTACAACAACATCGAATTAAACACACTGCAACCATCACTAAATAAACTGTGGAAACAAAAACTGAACAAGAGTAAATCATAGACACATCTGACACAGTTATTTTTGGACTAATGTCCCCGGAAAAACCCAATGTGGGAAACCCAGTGCAGCAGCTGAGGGTTTTATTATTAAGCAGTATTTTTTATGAATACAAACAGGATGCCTTGTTGCCTATCCTCATAGAGAATCTGACTAACAGAAAAGCTGGTGAGATTACCTCACACACTGAAACTGGAAGCCTAACTGGCCAAAACCTCGGATGGCAAGCCCAGCTTTTGTGCAGCCTCTGCCTCACTCTGCATGGGGACTATGTGGCTTCTGTGTTCTAGCTCTTCTGTTGAATAGATCTGAGCCTCTGGCCCCTTCCGATCTGACTGATCCTCAGCAGAATAATGGACCTCCTCAAGGCTGCAGCAATCCCTTTGCGCTGGCTATGCATAGCTACTACGTTGCCTCTGCTGGTACTGCTTTCTGTCTTCTCTGTTGTGTATTCTCAGATAGAGGAATAGACTTTCCAACTGGAATTACTCTGCCCATCTCTGCAAAGAATATCTTGATTGATCTTTCCTCTGAACACTGCTCACTTCAGAAATTCGATCTCTTGAGCCTTACTGTGTATTTTCCAAATGACCCTTCAAGCCCTTCTTATAATCTTCTCGTTGAAACTTCAACGGTCGAGATTAAATCTCTAATCATTGAATCAACGATTAAGATTAACTTTTGACTTGATTCGCTTTTTCTAGAAAATTCACACCAATATTCTATTAATTCACTTTAATTATTTTATTTTCCTAAGTTTAGACTTAGGGTCCTTTTAAAATAATTAATTCTTTCAATAAAATACAATCCAAGTGGAATTTCCCCAAATGACTTTTGGGTTCTCTAAAATAATTGTGTCTAAGTCTCCCTGCAAATTTTGAGACTTAGAGAATCTGATGCTACCACAAATCAACACTCGAGGTCGAATGATCAATGATACATGTTGTTGGGCCTTGGAGGAGGCCTAATGAAGTCCATCAGTGCCACAATGCAAAATAGGACTGCCAAAATAGTGGACAAAGGGTTGGCCTCTTGTTCTCCAATTAATAAACCCGTGGTGCTCCCAAATGGGTGTGGGGGCACACAAGTGTCCTCATGGGTATCGAAACAGATTGAAGATGCATGTATACCATCTGCAAGGGCTCGGATGATGGTATAAGTGATGCCACATCATCATACAAGTCTTGAGTCATCTGCCAACTTCATGATGTAGTTGTGGGGTCGGTTGCGCATGGTGAACCAGGTGCATCTTCCTCATCTAATAGGCGAACCACGAGCAATCTCTAAATGACTTTGGAGATCCATGGAATGTTGTTTGTTACTATGGAGGCCCATGGATCTCTACACACAACCTACATATGCCAATGTGGCCCTCTGGAGGGTTAGGACCCTGTATAGGGAGACCAAACCCAAAATGGAGACCATCTGCAATCCTGCATAAGATCCAATGTGTCCCCTTGCCTTCCAGCACACCCAGTCATTAGAGAAATCAAGTAAAAGCATTTACAAACCATGGGCAACAGGTGGGCACTTCATAATGGCATGCCCTTCCATATTGGGCTTTGGCATGTGATAATGTCTCCAAGCTCCAAAGGGGGTTAACCAAGCACCTTATTAGGTGGTTTCTACTTCTAAAGGGGATGGTATGTCCATGGTATATCCTTCAAATGGCGGTGGCATGTGATAAAGTGACGAAACAAAGTAGGGATGAAAGGGCAATCCTGGGTCACATGCAAGGGTACAAGGGTAGCTAATAAAGGGAAGCCCACACTTGGGT
Source organism: Pinus albicaulis (assembly GCA_034641835.2). Classification (NCBI taxonomy): domain Eukaryota; kingdom Viridiplantae; phylum Streptophyta; class Pinopsida; order Pinales; family Pinaceae; genus Pinus; species Pinus albicaulis. Next base: position 1,291,680,060 of record CM076577.1, read on the forward strand.
ACATAATGTATGGGAGGGTGCAATTGTGGTACATGAGTTTCCCCAGCCTTGATTTTTCCACCCTTCTTCATATGCCTTTTTCCTTTTATGATTTGGTTAATTGCTCGAGGCTCAAGGAATGAGAGCATGATGTGTAAAGTATAGCAATGGATACCCCCTTTAAGGTGGGGCGGTTCATTGCCCACCAGGGGTTGGGGCAATCATGGATTCTTGAATGATAGAAGAGGCTCATCTAGGGCCTATAGGAACCAAGGTGATGGCCATGGAATGGGGTAGAGCTCATGCAATGGCTTTTTCCCACATCCTAAATGTTTTTGTCTCGGCCATCTTTTGCATTTTATGGTACAATTTTCTGTTGAATGTGGCTAATTATGCTTTTTCTTTTCTTTTTAGTTGAATCAACCTTCGGGCATTGTTCCAGGCCCAACCCAAGGTGTGGACAAGGGGAGGGGGAGGCTAACCCTATGTGGACCCAGCAGAGCAATGTGGACCTAGGTGGGAAGAATGATGAATAAGGTTATAATAAGTGGAAGGGGAGTGATATATGTGGATGAGGGAGTGGTACCACGCAACCAAAATTGGGGTTTCCCATGTAGTACCATCCCTAAAGCCCAAAGATCAATAAAAGAGATCCCATGGGACTAATGTCCAAGGTAAACATCCAACACAGGTCTAGGGGACAAGAGCACAAAACTAGCCCACTCTTTCTGCCGAATCCCCCTATCAATCCATGCCTGAGAGTTTCTATGATAAGTAAACCACTATACTCAATTACCAAATAACAAGGCATACCTTTAGGTTTGGGAGGCCCGCCTTCAAACATACGATCATGACAGATGGGTGAGGGACCACATCTCTGGCTCGGGTCGTGAAGAAATGGCACAACGAGCTGGTTCGTGGCTACAAAGGGGATATTGGTTGTCGACTAAGGACCATCTTGGAGAAACAATTTCTCCTAGGGATATCACCCACAAAGTGGTTGGTAACATCTGGCTCCAACTGGGATGTGATCTCTCGAAAAGTGGGTGAAGCTACTCGAACGAGAGGTCACGAGAACATCGGCAATCTCTTGGTTACCGCAGACCTGTTACCTGCACACATCAAACACTAAACCCACAAGGCAGCATGTTTCCACGGTGTCTTATGATCACCCATGCTTGGTGTTAGGCTGTAATATCAAAGGAAAGATAAAACATGCAAACTTTAATCTAAATACAGCTAATCTACATGGAAAATATCATATGACATTAGTTCTAATGCAAAAATCAACATGCAATGCATCCTACTTTAACATGCATATGGTACAATGTCAAGTGTCAAGGAAAGGGGTGATATGACTTAATTTGGCCATAGTTCGTCGTTGGGTTTGGCAATGTAGTAAAAGTCCCCCCAACTTTCTCGTGGATCTTGACAGGCATTAGGTCTTTGTTGGCCAAGACTTAGTCCCTGACCTTATACTTTTTTTGAGGCTTCCACCTTTTGCTTGTTTTGTGATTTGGTCGTTTCAAAATGAGAACTTCTTGTGAGGCAGAATGGGAGAAGGCTTTTCAATCTCATGTGTTTCGTAGTATGGGACTGGTCCAGGCTTAATCACATGAGAAAGGTAAGTAGGTTGTCCATAGAGGACAAAAGGAGTTCCATCAGATTGTGGGATAGTGGCATATGACAAGTCCATTTGAACGTAACCCCCAACAGTGTCTCCCCATTTCCTAGACAAGAGCATTCCCCATACTGTAGAAATTTCTGAATCTTAATTCTTATGCAAAAATTATTTCTGTTAATCTGGTTAAGCTTCTCCTGCTTATACAAGTTATCAACTGAATAAATTCAAGTTAACATCAAAGCAAAACACATAACAGATCTCTACTAATTCAGATCTAGAATAAGCACATGCACACATAGACAAAGTGACAGTTATTTCTGGACAAACTATCCCCGAAAAAACCCAATGTGGGAAAACCGGTCTCTGGCTGTTGGAGGGCTCTATTATTAAGAGTATTTCTGAATACACAACTCTGGGTTCCAGATTTGGAAAACGCTACAGAGAAAACTCTAGATCTGCAGCACGTCGCTGATCTAAGACCAACAATATTGACTAATCCACACCCTCAAATGGGATTTACAGAACTCAGCTAGATCTAGGCCTAGAAACCCCAGATCTGCCGCTGAAAGACACTACGTCAACCTCTGAAGGCCTCCAAATGCTCAGCGTTGTCACTGGAAGGGACTGCGTTACCCCAGACTGGGTGACGCAGTCACTATGCTGCCCCTAAGGGTCTCTACATAACCCCTGAAGGGTTTCCTGAAAATCACGCTGTCCTTGCTGCTGTTGTTGCGGCCATCTGCTGCTGCTGTTGTTGTCGTCTGCTGCTACTGCCGTCTACTACTGTTGCTGTTGTTGTTGCCATCTGCTGCTGCTGTTGCTACCATCTGCTGCTGCTGTCGTCTGTTGCTACTGTTTTTGCCTTCCTCTGCGCTGTCTTTCCTGATCTCCTCTTTGCTTCTTGTGTACTCTAGATCCCGGGATCAGATCATCCCCTTGGTCTAAATTCCCCTCTCTGCAACTGAAACACTTGAGAATTCTTAATAACCCCACCCTAGAATCTCAGCTTAGCTTCAATGCTCTGCCTCTGTGTGTCTTACAAATGACCCCAAGCCTTTCCTTTATACTTTTCTTGTTGACAAATCAACGGCCAAGATTAAAAGAAAGCTTGATCTGTGTGACTTCAGACAATTTCATCACATGTTTAATTAAATTCACTTTAATTATTTTATTTTCCTAAATTTTAATTTAGGAAATACATTAAAATAATTAATTGATTTAATATCTCCTAAACCAGATGAAATTTCCCAAATCCATTTCTGGGTCTTGTAGATTAGGTGAACTCTAGTCCTTCTTCAAAATTTGGGACCTAGAGCACAACTGATGCTACCCCAAATACACAAAATCTCAACACATACAACAGGTATATCTATGACGACAACATTCATGAGAAGGGATATATTACAATTCGTAGCCAAAGAAACCTTAAGGTCCTTTATGAGACCTTCCACCTCCACGAGCTTATAGAGTTAAAACCACGTACCTTCTTATATGGTCAAGTGATGTTGAGACCTAATTGCTTCATGACTTTTAAAGGCATGATATTGGCGGAAGCCCCTGAGTCCAACATACAATTATGTAGTAGAAGGTCATTGATAGCCAAAGCATAAATGGCTCATGCCCGGGGTTACGATCAGGAATATGAATGTTTGGCAAGTCTTCAGGTACTTCTTCCTCCTCGAAACCTAGGGATTTCTTAATTTGTTGTTCTTGTTCAGGAAGTTTCGCAATTTCTTTCAAAGGAACATACATAGTTATTTTCCCTATAATAGTTTCTATGTCAATGTTAAATCTAATTTTTTTGCCCTCATCTTTCTTCTTGATGCTCTCTTTTCTTGGGGGGTCCTTTCTAGAAGGATTTTTATGGAGAGATTCCTTTGGAGGGGCTTGCTTGGGAAATGAACCATCTTTGTTGGGTTCCTTACAGGTTGCACGGTCTTTGTTATTGTCCTTTTGTGAATATTGCACCCCTTTGAATCTTCCATTATCATGAGCATTAAGAATGGACTCCTCCTTTTCTTCTTTAATTGTGACCTCACTAAGGGGAGGATGAGTGTACGAACCTCACAAAAAGATGTTGAAGACATCGTATTCTACAAGGTTAGCCTGCTCATCTACTTCTTCATTATCACTCTCATAATTTTGACTTTGCTCATCTTCGAACGATGAATCTTGCTCCACTACATTATTCGAAGCCAGAGTGTTTGGGACTTGAGACAAGCTTGGCTTATCTTCATCATTTTACTTTTTAGAAAAGGGTTTTCCATTCGAAATGTGGATAGATTTTTGTGCCCTTTCCAAGCAAGTGATTTTGTTCATGACTATCCTATCCTGTGAGTGGGCTTCTTCACTAAGATTTTCCATTTTTTTTAGAATAGCGAGAAGGGTTTCTTCATGTTGATCTTTGGATTTTTCTTTCTTGACTTCAGTTTTGGCCTTAGGGTGGTCATGCGCATCCATTGTCGAGATTCGTAAGTTTTCTTCAACTTCCATTCTTATCTCTTTAGCTTCAGCCAATGTGGAAGGTTTTTTGTCCCTTAGTGCATAAGTTAGGTGGCCACCCACGGCTTTTATGAATTTGTCAAGGATGTTGGCATCGAAGGGCTTCTGATGATCAGGGATATCCATGACTACCCTATCAAACTTTTGAATGAATTCCCGGATGTCTTTCCTTCACCTATTTCTTTGATAGAACTTTTTGATGTTAAAGGTTCCTTGGGCATTGCATGACCATCTCCTCATGAATAGGTCCTCCAATTCATCAGAATCTTCGATGCATGTTGGGGGAAGACTAAGGTACAATTCTCTTGCTTGTCCTTCAAGTGATAAAGCAAAAAGCATCATGCGCCTATCTTCATCAAAAATCATCCTAAGGGACATGTGCCAATAGAATTCTTCAACAAAGTCACGAGCACTCATGGTAGCATCTCCTTTGAATTCAGGTAACCATTTGTCGTATTTTTCAGGTAATGGCTTAGGATCATTACTGAACTACAAAAAGGAAAAGACACTAACCAAATTTCTTTCACTTTTAGTCATTTTGGGACGGCCGGTGATGGAACTAGTTGCCATCTTTGGGGTAGGATCACTAACCTTCTCAAATTCTGAGAGAAGAGTTGTTCCAACAGGTGATGGAGTTCTTTCTCTCCTTCTTGCAGCAGTGCTAGTTAAAGGAGGAATATTGTCACCTTCAAACAAACTAGGGGTTCTGACAATGAGTGGAGTCGCCAGAGGAATACTCAAATTGTCGTCAATGAATCAATTCCTCAATGATTCACTAGGGAAGCAGACCTGCTTCCTTCCTCGGCAACAGAACCAAAATGTTACCGCTCAAACTAGCAGGGGTCCTAATGGGGATCCTTGAGAGGCTAATACTAAGTCAAAGGAAACAATGGAGCAATAGCCCACTCTCACCTCGGCTAAGGCTCCCTACTCTTTACGAACTTTCATCAATGGGAGGAGACCAATTGTAAGGAGCACAAAATGAATGGATCAATGACAAGACAAGAGGTGATCCTGGAAGCCTATTCACAAGAGAGGCTCAGATATATGGCTTGCTTGCTTTGAAAGTAAGGTGAAAGGCTCTCTAGGAAGGGCTTCGGGAATTCTAGGAGTTAGGGTTTGAGTTTAAGACTTGCTGAGAAGATTCTTAGCACCTAAAATCCTTGTGGAAACTTGGCTTCCAATTGGTCTTTATGAAATTAGCTTCAATAGTTTGTGGGACCACACGGGACCAAGTGGACCCGAGGATAGGCCAAGGGAAAGGGGTTGAGCAACCAATGATGTGCTTGACCTAATCAGCGAAGAGAAGGGAATCAAGGAAGGAATTTCAATGAAAGGAAATGCAATGATCATATTGAGGTTTCTAGCCTAAGGGAACCATGGGCAAGATTCAATCTCGAGGCTAGGGCTTGAGTTATCTCAAAATCCCACCATCGGAATTTCTTCAAAATTGGAGGGCAACTAGTGATACACCAGCACAGTAGGAGCCAAGAGATCGAATTTTTTTAATGGGTGGTTTGCAAGAAATTTGATGCCCTAGGAGACCCAATGGGGCTAGACCTAGAAAGGAAGAGGCGAAAAGTTTAGGGTTTTAGGGTGATCAACTATCGTGGACCAGTGCCTAATCCTTTAGGGAGATTGGAGTCAAGAATGACTATGAATTCGAATTTGATTTTCTAGGTCAAGAAGGCTTCAAAGACAGCTTCGCTTGGCATTAGGGCAAAGGAAAGCAACTTCAAAGACTTTACACTTCTTTTTGCAAAATAGATGGCTTATCAAGATGAAGTTCAAAAATTAACATCCCTAGGAATATTCATTCATTATGCGTGGCCCATACATGAAGCAGCACTATCTAGAAACAAAATTTCCACAACTTCGCATAAACAGATGCAGTAAATTAGCCCTAGTATAGCGAAATCCTAGCAACAATGTATGTGACAAAAAAGAAAGAAAGAATAGCATTAAATTGCACTTATATGTATAAGAGTATATCCAACCATCAAAATTTTGCCAATCAAGAAGCTCCAAGACAAGAGAAAATGATCCAAACATCAAAACTCATTCCATTCTTCAAAATTTCGTCCTCCAAGAAGGATAGTGAAGTTCTCTCAAGAGATACAAGTCCAAACCAAGTGATGATCATGAAATGAAATCATCTCACTAGTATTTATACATGTCCAAATGAATTTGATTTGCCTAATGAGGCCTAATTGAGCCCCTAAAAAAAATAATGTACAAAATAACAATCTTTTGGTGACAAGCCCACCAAACTAGCTCAAAATCAAAAGAGTAAGCCTCTCAAGAGGTTGAATGATCAATGATACATGTCGTTGGGCCTTGGAGGAGGCCTAATGAAGTCCATAGGTGCCACAATGCGAAATAGGACTCCCAAAAGAAATGGACAAGGGGTTGGCCCCTTGTTCTCCAAATAATAAACCTATGGTGCTCCAAAATGTGTGTGGGGGGCACACAAATGTCCTCATGGGTCTCCAAAAAGATCGACGATGCTTGTATACCATCTGCAAGGGCTCGAATGATAGTATAAGTGATGCCACATCATTATACAGGACTTGGGTCATCTGCCAAGTGCATGATGTAGATGTGGGGCCAATTGGGCATGGTGAACCAGTTGCATCTTCCTTGTCCACTAGGTGAACCACGAGCAATCTACGAATGACTTTGGGGATCCACAGAATGTTGTTTGTTGTCATGGAGGGTTAAGACCCCGTATTGGGAGACCAAACCCAAAATGGAGATCATCTGCAATTCTGCATAAGATCCAACGTGTCCCCTTTCCTTCCAGCACACCCAGTCATTATCATCTGCAATTCTACATGTGCCAATGTGGCCCTATAGAGGGTTAGAACCCCGTATAAGTAGACCAAACCAAAAATGGAGATCATCTGCAATTCTGCATAAGATCCAATGTGTCCCCTTTCCTTCCAGCACACCTAGTCATTAGAGAAATCAAGTAAAAGTGTTTACAAACCATGTATAACAGGTGGGCACTTCATAATGGCATGCACTTCCATAGTGGGCTTTGGCATGTGCTAATGTCTCCAAACTCCAAAGGGGGTTAACCAAGCACCTTATTAGGTGGTTTCTACTTCTAAAGGGGATCGTATGTCCATGGTATATCCTTCAAATGGCGGAGGCATGTGATAAAGTGATGGAACAGAGTAGGGGATGAAACGGGGGCAATCTTGGGTCACATGTCGGGGTACAAGGGTAGCTAATAAAGGGAGGGAGCAATCGTGGTACATGAGTTGCCCCGACCTTGATTTTTATGTTGATTTTTGTAGCATCGGAAAGTGCTCTAAGCCCCAAATTTTGTGGAGAAGCTTAAACACTGGTTTTCCAAAGAACCCAGAATCCGTCAGTGAAAATTCCACTCGGTTAATGTTTTACTAGAACAATTAATTCTTTTAATGGAGAACCTAAGTCTAAACTTAGGGAAATTAAATAATTTAAAGACTTTAATAAAACAGAGTGAGAATAATCTAGAAAAGGCGGATATCAAGTCAGGTTATAATCTTAGGCATTGATTAGATATCTAATCTCGGTCATTGATTTCTCAACGAGAAGACTATAAAGGAAGGCTTGAGGGTCATTTGGAAAGTGACACACAGAGTGAATCTTGAGATCGAATTCTTCTGACGGAGCAGTGCTCGAACGAAGATCATATCTAAGCGATTCAGTGAAGTGAGGGGCAAAGTAGCTTCCGGAGAGAGATTTTCTCAGCCGAAGAATCGTCAGCAGAGAGAGGCAAGAAAACGTCCAGCAGAGCCAGTCAAGGTGACGCAGAGGTTGCACAAAGCCAGTCATGGTTGCGTAGAGGTTCATAGGGGTTTCGAGATTCAGCGTTCGGATTAGATCTAGAAGTCGGATGCTGGAGTGTGAGACCAAGAGGCCCAGATCTCTGATTCCAAGAGTCAAATCGATATGTTGTTATGGTGACGCAATGCGTAGAGGAGGTGACGAAGGGCCTACGTAGTCATTGCGTAGAGGCTGCGTAGAGACCTCGAGAGACAGCTTTTCCAGTGATCGGATCAGCCAGATTTTCCAGTGATTGTGTGAGGTAAAACTCACAATTTCTTTCTGCCAGTATTTCTCTGTGTAACTGAATAACCCTTGAGGTACTCAAAGATGTATTTAGGATTTGAACTGCTTAATATTACAAACCCTCAAATTTGTTGCACTAGTTTTCCCGCATTGGGTTTTTCCGGGGACTTGTGTCCAAAAATAATTGTGACCTATGTGTGATTGATTTCTTACTTAGTTTCCTTGTTTTGCAATCATATTTTTATTCAGTGTAGGCTGATTCAGTAGTTACTTCAATAATTCCGAACTGAATTAATTCTGTAAAAGTAATTTACATAATAGGAGAACTACACTCAGTTGTTGCAGTAGGATTCCTAAGATTTTCAGATCTAGGAATTTTCACATGTGAAATTTCTAAATTTACTAAACAGAAATCCTACATCAATAATCTGATTTACTTCTCCTACTTGTTTTATTAATTTAACAAGTTATTTTTCTGAAATATACAAGAAAAACATCGAAGTAAATACATTGTTACCTACACAAATATACAAATCAAATACTGAAGAAATAAGCACATTCGACAAAGGACACACAAGATTTTTCGAACAAATGTCCTCGGAAAAACCCAATGAAGGAAAATCAATGCAACAGCTCTTGAGGGTTTTATTATTATGCAGATTTTTGAATACAAGCTAGGGTACCAGTAGTGGTTTACCCAAGAGAGAAAATCCCAACAGAAGTACCTCTATCTCTGGAGATAGATATTATGGTTGATTTAGCTTGGAATGAAGAACCCCACAGGTGCCTACGCAATCCCTAGCAAGCTATGCAATGAGACTGCGTCACCCTTCAGTGTGGTTGCATCACCCTTTCCAATCTCATGAGTACGACACCAATTAGGCCCACTGAAACCCCAACACTGCCCCTTTCGGCTCTGCATCAGCTCCTCTACGACTACGTCACCCCTCTAGGCCTACGTGAGTCTCTACGCTGGCTCTGCGTGAGCTTGGTTGGGCCTGCATCACCCCTCCTGAGCTTGCGCTGCTCCTTTGGTGTTGATCTGCCTCTCTGCTAGTGTATTCTCGGCCTTGGATAAGAAATCTCACTGTCGAACTGCCCCTCGCTGCACTGCAAGCTCACTCGAAAATTCTCAGCAAATCGCGCCCCAAAATTTCGACTTAGCTCAAGTGCTGCCACTTTGTGTGTGTCCTCCAACTGACTCCAAGCCTTCCTTTAATACTTTTCCAGTTGACAAATCAATGATCGTGATCTAATCTCTAATCGACGGCTAAGATTAGAAAAGACTTGATCCTTGTCACTTAGAACATTTTCACCCACATGTTTAAATTAATTCACTTCAATTATTTAATTTCCCTAAGTTAGACTTAGGGTCTCAATTAAAATAATTAGTTATTTGAATAACTTAAGCTCTGGGTGGAATTTCTCCAAACGATTTTTGGGTCTTTGAGATCTCATGTGTTCTAGCCCCTCCACAATGTTTCAAAGCTAGAGCACATCCGATGCTGCCCCAAAAATCAACACTCCCTCTTAGCGAGGAATGTGCTCTAGCAACACTTCTCACCAGAAGCACTACTCTGATCCACGGCATCGGTCCTCTGTGCTGCTGATGCTCGGTTGCCGCCCCTCATCCACTGTGATGCTGCCTGTTGTACTGCTTCCCTATGAAATTTTCAATCTAAATAGTCTACAATTGTAGTGATAGATTTATTTCTCCTACTTATTACTTTAATATGTTATTTACATAAATCTATCGGTAAACTTCGAAATAAATACTATTGCAACATTCACAATTATATATGCACAGAAGTAAATAGTAAAGGACATAAGCATAAGAATCAATCACATGTACACAGTTGTTTTTGGACAAAGTCCCCAAAAAAACCCAATGCGGGAAAACCAGTGCAGCAGATGAGGGTTTTATTAAAAATTTTCAGCAAATGAATCTTTACAAGGAATTTACTGGCAAATAAAATCTGAAGATACCTGAGACAGAATTCTCGGCTGCACTCGACAATTTCCTGACACCCTGATCAACCTATGCTTCTCCTGGTGCCTGTCTGCGTGTTTCTCTATGCAGTCCCTGTGCTGGACTGTGTAAGTCTGCGTAGGCTTTGCGTGGGTACACTGCGCTGCAGCCCTGCGCTGCCTCCTGTGACCCATTGCATCCCTCTGTCCCTGATCTCAATCGCTGCTAACTCCCTTCTCCTTCTGCTTCTGCAGCTCTCCGCCCTGCAACTCTCCCACTGAGATCGAATTCTAATATTTCAGAATTGATCTCCTTCGGGTACTGAATGTATGCCCGGCTTGTTTTCTAAATGACCCTCAAGCCTTCTTTTATAATCTTCTCGTTGATAATCAACGGCCCAGCTTAGAAGTCTAATCAATGGATAAGATTCAAACTTGATTTGATCTTTGTTTTCTAGAAGATTCACACTCTGACTTATTAATGCCCTTTAATTATTTAATTTCCCTAAGTTTAGACTTAGGGTCTCCATTAAAATAATTAATTATTTTAATAAGTCATGAACTGAGTGGAATTTTCACAAATGGTTTCTGGGTTCTTTGGAATACTGATGTCCAAGCCTCCTTACAAAGTTTGAGACTTGGAACACTTTCTGATGCTACAAAAATCAACATGCCCCTGTCACTGCCACTGACATTGCATCATCTGTACTGCAACTCCCTCTCAAAATGTTGCATCATGCTACCTATAGCGCTGCCACTACTAACTGTTGCACTTCAACTCAGTTGTTGAGAAGTAAGCAACTGAAAAACATCACACAAAATGCTGACATACAAGTCAGTCTGGGTGCACCTCGATACTAAAGCACCCTCTGTTGCTAATTTGCGTTGTCCCTCTGGTGCCTTTGAGATGTTGCTGCTCTGCACTGCATAAGCACTGCCTCCGTGCCCTTGAAGTCCAACAACCTTTGCGCTGCTGCTACATTGCTGTAGCCTCTACTCTGCACTGCTCCAGTCTTTAGCATTCTAGCTCTGCCAATTTGCTCCATCATCCCTAGCACCAACTGACTCCAGTCATCCTGCCACTGTCATTAAGGTCTCCCGTAGCTCATATGTGATCCAAGAGTTTGGGCACCTCAAGGATCCGGACCTTGCATCTGAAGTTCAAGAGATCTACAGATCTATGTCGCCCAACCTCTTCTCTCAAGGCACATGAGCACTAATAGCCATATTGTCATCACTCCCATCATCGCCTTTAACTGTTGCAGCCTTTGAATCAGAATCTCCCTTAGCCTTCTTCTTCTGAGGGCAAGTTGTGGCAAAATTTCCTAGTTCACCACATTTGAAGCACCTGGCCTTTGGAAGGTCTTTCTTCTTCTTCCCTTGTTGCCTCTGATGTCCCTTAGATGCGAGAGCCGCATCTTCCTCCTCCTCCTTCTTGACCTTGATTCCTCCACTGCTACTGCCCGCCTTGGTCATCCTCCTGATCTCTTCTTGTCGAAGAGTTGCCCACATGTCTTCCCAATTTGGAAGTGTCGCTCTGCCCAAAATGCCTTGGGAAAAGGTCTCTCACTCTTCAGACGCTACATTCAGGGCAGTCCTGACCAGTAGACCCTCATCAAGAGTGGCCCCCATAGCAACCAGCTGATCACGAATTGCCTTCAATCTAATGAGGAAGGGGTCAATTTCCTCTCCCTTATGCATCTGAAATAACTGAAGTTGATTCTCCATAACCATTCTCCTCTGGACAGAAGTCCCTTGATACAATGAGGTCAACGTCGTCCACATCTCATTTGTTGTGTTCTTTTCAACAATGTGTGGGACCACATGATCCTTGACCCCGTCCATAATCAAGCGCTTGGCCCTTGCTTGCACTTATACTTCTTCAACGGATCAACGTCAACAGGAACAGCTACAACCTTCTCGGCATGATCTTTGATGTGATATTCATCTAGAACTGATAGGATTTTGGCCTTCCAGACGACAAAGTTGGATGCTCCATCCAACCTGTCATGATCCCTCAATCCATGTGTGGCCATCTCTGCTCAAAAGATGTCGAAGCGAATACTCTTCTCCCTTCTTTTGTTGCTGCCCTCAGCAAAAGACTCAGATCTAGGTTTCTTGGCGCTAGAAACCCTCTAGAGAATATGTTGCCTCTGATAACTGATTTCCCTCCTGGAAATCCTCCACCAACTGTTGTCGAATCAGCCCTCTCCAATCACTCCTCTAATCAGAGCTCGAACTTCTTGGTGAGAAAGCCTGTTGAGGAACTGTTTCCCCTTACTTTGTCACACCCTACTAGACACTGTTATGCGCCGACAGAAACAATGCCCCACCAACAACTACCGAAGAACAAATTGCACTTCCAGCCACAGCAACCGAAAGGACGAAGACTCGAACCCTTTGCATTGGTTCTACATCACTTCATCTACATAACCCTTATGGGTCTGCGTGAGCCTCTGCGTCAACTAGACTGGCTTTGCGTCACTCCTCTTGGGCCTGCGCTATCCCTCTGGTGTTGCGCTGCCTCTTCCTGGATCTGCGATGTCACTCGGGACAGCCGCCTTCTTGCAGAAAAAACTTCGTCTCTTCGTTAATGGCTTCAAATCTCCCTGATCTACAATAGCTCTGATACCATGTGAAAATATATGAATTTACTAAACAGAAATCCTACAACAGTAATCTGATTTACTTCTCCTACTTGTTTTATTAACTTAACAAGTTATTTTTCTCAATAATACAAGAAAAACATCAAAGTAAATACGTTGCTTCCTACACAAATATACAGATCAAGTAATGAAGAAATGAGCACATTCGACAAAGGACACAAGATTTTTCGGACAAATGTCCCTAGAAAAACCCAAAGCGGGAAAACCGGTGCAGTTGCTCTTGAGGGTTTTATTATTATGCAGATTTCTGAATACAAACTAGGGTACCAGTAGTGGTTTACCCAAGAGAGAAAACTCCAGCAGAAGTACCTTTATCTTTGGAGACAGATATTATGGCTAATTCAGCTCAGAACGAAGAAGTCCATAGGTGCCTACGCAGTCCCCAGCAAGCTCTACGTTGAGACTCTGTCACCCTTCAATGTGGTTGTCACCCTTTCCGATCTGCTGAATACAAGCCCAATCTGGCCCACTGAAACCCCAACGTTGCCCCTTTCGGCTCTGTGTCAGCTCCTATAGGCCTGTGTCACCCCTCTAGACTTGCGTGAGCCTGGCTGGGCCTGCATCACCCCTCCCAAGCCTGCGTTGCTCCTCTGGTGTTGAATCTACCTCGCTGTTATTATATTCTCAACCTTGGATCAGAAATCCCACTATCGAACTGCCCCTTGCTGCATTGCAAGCTCACTCGAAAATTCTCAGCAAACCGTGCCCCAAAATTTCAACTTAGCTCAAGTGTTGTCACTCTGTGTGTGTCCTCCAACTGACTCCAAGCCTTCCTTTAATACTTTTCCAGTTGACGAATCAACAGTCATGATCTAATCTCTAATCGACGGCTAAGAGTAGAAAAGACTTGATCCTCGTCACTTAGAACATTCTCACCCACATGTTTAAATTAATTCACTTTAATTATTTAATTTCCCTAAGTTAGACTTAGGGCCTCCATTAAAATAATTCATTATTTGAATAACTTAAGCTTCGGGTGGAATTTCTCCAAATGATTTCTAGGTCATGGAGATCTCATGTGTTCTAGCGCGTCCACAAAGCTTCGGAGCTAGAGCACATCCAATGCTACCCTAAAAATCAACATCACATGGTATCAGAGCATTTGATGTGAAATTGGAAGAGCATATATGAATCTGAAGTGAAGACTGAATTGCTAAAGCAACAGCAGATCTAATCCCCAGAGGAATTGCGCAGATCTAGCCAGGAGGGTTGAAGTTTCGAGGTTGTCTCTCTCTGAGTGATTCGACAAAAAGAGGTAGGACTTCCAGTTCGAGATTTTGCTGAAGCAGAGGGAGCTGCACAGAGCCTTCACACAGAGCTAAAGGGAGGTAGTTTTTATGCAGGATGTTGTCGGAGCAGAGAAGCGTCAGAAGAAAGAAAAAGCACATAGCGGGGAATTCTTCCTCAGTGAATTCCTAGCCAAGGAATTCAACATTTTTCCATGATCTGAGCAACAGATCAGGGCAGCAGATCTACGAGCTCAAGAAGGAGTGCGTAAGCCTGCCTAGGTTGCGCAAAGGGGGAGAAAGAGGAAGCAGTTCTACAGTTGTTCGACTGAGATGGCAGCTCATGGTTTTAGAGATCAAGACCGGTTGGAGGGTTCCTCCAACTATGTAATCTGGAAGAAAAGGATTTAATTCCTTCTAGATGAATTCGATCTCAAGAAGTTCGTGGCGAATGTGGTTTTTTGTACCTACAGATCCGGATCAACTTAAGAAATACAGGTCCGATATCGCAAAGTGCAAGAGGCTAATCCTTGATGATGTCAAGGATCACATAGTCTCACATTTAGCTGGCAAGAACATCACCAGGGAGATGTGGGAAGCTTTGTCTTTGTTGTACAAAGGAACTTCCAAGCAACGGAAGATGTACTTGGAGCAGAAGGTCCGCATGATCCAGATGCAAAAGGGGGAGTGCATTGCTTCATTCCTTACGAGACTTCAAGAAATTCAAGACCAATTGGCAGTCGTGGGATCGACCCCAACTGCAACAACTATGGTGAGGTTGGCCCTTAACGCAGTCACGGAGGAGTGGCAAGCTTTTGTCCAAAGCATTTTGGGTAGGGTTGCGCTTCTTAGTTGGGAGCAAATGTGGGCAGCACTTCAGGAGGAAGAGCTAAGGAGAGATCTAGTCAAGTGCAAACTTAATAGCAGCAGCGGGAGCAGATCTAAGGGGTCCGGAGGAGGAGGAGAATGCACCCCTCACATTGAAAGGGCAGGAAGGGCAACAAAGAAAAAAGAAAGATGTCTTGAAGGTGAAATGCTTCAGATGTGATGAGATGGGCCACTTTGCATCACAGTTTCCTTTGAAGAAAAAGGACAAGGATGAGAAGCATGATCCGACAGTTGCAACCGCAAATATCGAACAGGATGAGTTTGCTATGAGTGCCCATGCTTCTCCTGGTAAGAAGTGGGGTGACATAGAGTTGTAGCTCACCTTGAAGTTCAATTGGGTAGGATCCTTGAGAAGCCCACCTCATGGATCATTACCTTGCTACGAGAGCCCATAATCAACAGTAGCGAGATGGAGGAGTTCCAGTGAGAGCCGAGGAGCAGCATAGCAGATGCAACACTTGAGAGGGAGTTGTAGTATAGATGCAGCAGTGGCAGTGGCACTGTCATGGGCAGCAGCACATCTGCAACAGCAGCAGCGCAGTGGTTGATGGACTTCAGTAGCATGGAGGATGCTTCAAGGACAGAGCAATATGCAGCAAGCATATTGTTAGAGCACTGAGGCAAAGACACTAGTATTCCAAAGAACCCAGAAACCGTGAAAACTCCACTCAGTTAATGTTTTATTAAAATAATTAATTATTTTAATGGAGACCCTAAGTCTAAACTTAGGGAAATTAAATAATTAAAGGACATTAAAAAAATAGAGTGAGAATAATCTAGAAAAGGCGAAGATCAAGTCATGTTATAATCTTAACTGTTGATTAAAGATCTAATCTTGGTCGTCGATTTCTCAACGAGAAGACTATAAAGGAAGGCTTGAGGGTCTTTTGGAAAGCGACACACGGAGTGAATCTTGAGATCGAATTCTTCTGACTAAGCAGTGCTAGGATGAAGATCAGATCTAAGTGATTCAGTGCAGTGAAGGGCAGAGTAGCTTCCAGAGAGAAATATTTTCTCAGCCGGAGAATCATCACCAGAGAGAGGCGGGAAGACGTCCAACAGAGCTAGCACAGAGCCAGTCAGGGTGACGCAAAGGTTGCGCAAAGCCAGTTAGGGTTGCGCGAAGGTTCAGAAGGGTTTCGAGATTCATTTGTCGGATCAAATCCAGAAGCCAGAAGCCGGGTTGTGAGACTAGGAGGCCCAGATCTGTGATTCCAGGAGTCAGAACGATCTGTTGTTGGGGTGATGCAGGGCCTACACAAAGGTTGTGCAGAGACCTCTAGAGGCAGCTTTTCCAGTGACCGAATCAGCCAGATTTTCCAGTGATTGTGTGAGGTAAAACTCACAATTTCTTTCTGCCAGTATTTCTCTCTGTAACTGAATAACCCTTGACGTATTCAGAGATGTATTCATGATTTGCTACTGCTTAATAATACAAACCCTCAGATCTGTTGCACCGTTTTCCCGCATTGGGTTTTTCCAAGGATTTATGTCCAAAAATAATTGTGTCCTATGTGTGATTGATTTCTTACTCAATTTCCTTGTTTCAGAACCATATTTTTATTCAGAGTAGGCTGCTTCAGTACTTACTTTCATAATTCAAATCTGAATTGATTCTGTAAAAGGTAATTTACATAATAGGAGAAATAAACTCAGTTGTTGCAGTAGGATTCCTAAGATTGTCAGATCTAGGAATTTTCACATTTTCCACCCTTCATATTCATTTTGCCTTTTATGATTTTGGTTAACTGCTCGGGCTCAAGGAATGAGAGCATGATGTGTAAAGTATAGCCGTGGATACCCCCTTTAAGGTTGGGCGGTTCATTTCCCACCAAGAATTGGGACAATCATGGGTTCCTGAATGATAGAGGAGGGTCATATAGGGCCTATAGGAACTAGGGTGATGGCCATGGAATGGGGTAGAGCTCATGCAACGACTCTTTTCCACGTGCTAAATGTTTTTGTCACAACCATCTTTTGCATTTTATGGTACAATTTCTTGTTGAATGTGGCCAATTATGTTTTTTCTTTTCTTTTTAGCTACATCAACCTTCAAGCATCGTTTCAAGCCCGACCCAAGGTATGGACAAGGGGCGGGGGAGGCTAACACTATGTGGACCCAGAGGAGGAATGTGGACCCAGGTGGGAAGAATGATGAATGGGGTTATAATAAGTGGAAGGGGAGATATATGTGGATGAGGTAGGGACCACGCAATCAAAATCAGGGTTTCCCATGTAGTACCATCCCTAAAGCCCAAAGGTCAGTAAAAGAGATCCCACGGAACTAAGGTCCAAGGTTAACATCCAACAGAGGTTTAGGGGACAAGAGCACAGACCTAGCCCACTCTTTTCGCCGAATTCCCCCCATCAATCCATGCCCAAGAATTTCTATGATAAGTAACCGACAATACTCAATTACCAAATAACAAGGCATACCTTTAGGATTGGGAGGCCCACCTTCAAACATACGATCATGATGGATGGGTGAGGGACCACATGGTTGGCTCAGGTGGCGGAGAAATGGCACAACAAGTTAGTTGGTGGTTGCAAGGGGCTATTGGTTGTCAGCCGAGGACCATCTTGGAGAAACATTTTCTCCTAGGGACATCACCCACAAAGTGGTGGGTAATAGGGATTATTTCTCATACAATGGTGTGTGAAAATTCTACTACAGTATCATGGTTTATTTCTCCTACTTGATTTAAAATATTACAAGTAATTTCCAGAAATTAGATTTAGAAAATGCCGAAATAAACACAACTACAGTCTACACATGCAGATCATTTACTGAATAATACGCACATCCAACAAAGTGACACATGGATTTTTGGACATGACTCCTTGGAAAAACCCAAAGTGGGAAAACCGGTGCAACAAATATGAGGGTTTATTTTATTAAGTAGATTCTGAGTACAGTAAATTTGGGTTCCAGATCTGGAAAACCCGACAGAGAATAAAATAAATCAAATCTACAGCTAACCTATAGGTCTAAGGACCAAATATCTAACTGATCCACACCCTCAAAAGGGATTTACAAGACTCGGCTCGGATCTGGCCCTATAAAACCCCAGCGTTGCCCTTGAAGCCCCAGCGTCAGCCCTGCTAGCCTCAAAATGCCATTGTGCTTCCCAAAGAGGGACTGTGTAACCCCTGAGAGGGTGATGCAGGCCTTACGCTAGCCCTGGAGACCCTCTGCATAATTTTTTAAGCCCTCTAGAGTCTCAGCATTGTCCTGCATAGCAGCTGCACAACACTTGCATAGTTGTTGCTTTGCTTCTCTGCATTGTCCTTGTTGTCGCTCCTCTGCCTCTTACTGACTCTGGGCTATGGGATCAGATCATCCACTTAGCCAATACTACCCCTCGCTGCAGAAAACTCCTCCGGAAATTCTTAGCAAACCCGCCCTAGAATTCCAGATCTATTTCTCAACTCTGCAACTGTGTGTGTGTCTCCAACTGACCCTCAAGCCTTTCTCTTATACTTTTTCATTGAATCCTTCAACGGCCGAGATTAAAACATTCATCAACGGCTGAGATTAAAAGCCTGTTTGATCTGTGTCTTGTAGAACATTTCCGCACATGTGTTAATTAATTCACTTTAATTATTTAATTTTCCTAAGTTTAGACTTAGGAAATCCATTAAAATAATTAATTATTTGAATAACTTGAACACCAACTGAAATTTCATTAAACATTTTCTGGATTTTGGAGTTCATGTGTGTCTTAGCCCCTCCACAAAATTTTAGGGCTAGAGCACACCCGATGCTACACCAACTATACAAAATCTCAACACTCCCTCTTAGCACGGAATGTGCTCTAGTAAAGCATCCACGCCATGCACTATAAGATCTTGAAGTTGGATTTTGTGTTGTTGATGATTGGGTTGCTACCCTCCATCCACTACATTGTTGCTCTTTGTATTGTTGCCCATGCCACTGCCACATCTGTAATGCAGCTCCCTCTCAAATTGTTGCATCATGCTGCCCATAGCACTACCACAGCTAACTGTTGCACTGCAACCGAAAGACTCATGCCCAACTGTTTGACAGATAAGTCAGGTTGCATTCCATCACTGAAACTCCCTGGATGCTGAGTCACGTTGTCCTCCTGGAGGCAATGTTATGTTGCAACACTGCACTGCGTGAGCACAGCCTCTCTGCGTTGTTGAAGTCCCATCAGGCCCTTTGTGTTGTTGCCTCTACATTACGCTGCTCCCTCTTCAGCTCTTCATCTCCCTCTTCTGCTTCATTGTGACCTTCTGCAACCATCTCCCGACTCATCTCACTACCATCTTAAGGCTCCCGCAGCTCGTATGTGATCCAAGAGTAGGGCTAACTCAAGGATCCTACCAAAGTCTGTAGATGCTCTACAAAGCCATGTCACCCCACCTCTTCTCTCGAGGCACATGAGCACTCATGGCTGCATCATCATCGGAGCCATCTTCCTTTGCTGTTGTTGCCTTGGAATCAGAAGATACTTTGTCCTTCTTCTTAGGACAAGTGTTGGTGAAGTGTCCAAGATCGCCACAGTTAAAGCACCACACCTTGGAAAGGTCCTTCTTCTTCTTCCCTTGATGCAAGGGCTGCATCATCCTCCTCCTCTTTTACTTTGGCTTTTCCACTTCCACCACTATTATTTTGCTTCTTGGTGATCCTCTTGATCTCCTCTTGGCGGAGGATAACCCACATGTCAGCCCATGATGGTAATGCTACCCTTCCCAGAATGCTCTGGACAAACGTTTCCCAATCTTCCGAGACTGCATTCAGGGCAGTCCTCACCAAGAGCCCCTCATCTGGAGTAGCACTAATGCCAACCAGCTGATCTCGAATAACTTGAAGCCTGAAGAGGAATGATCTATCTCTTCACCCTTCATCATTTGGAACAACCACATATGATTCTCCACAAGCATCTTCATTGGACAGAGCCTCCTTGGTACATCGTGTCCAAGGCTACCCACATGTCATTTGTTGTAGTCTTTCCAGCAATATGAGGTATAACTTGGTCCTTGACTTCGTCTATGATCAAACGCTTAGTCCGCGCTTGATTTTCTTCATACTTCTTTAGAGGATTTGCATCGGTTGGTACAGCAAGGACCTTCTCTGCATGGTCTTTGAGCCCATACTCATCCAGAACTAACGGGATTCTGGCCTTCTAGATAACATAGTTGGACATGTTGTCCAACCTATCCTGATCTCTCAATCCATATCGAACCATCTTGCTCAGATCTGTCAGAAACATTACTTCTTCTCCCTCTGGATCTAGGTTTCTTGGTGACTAGAAACCCTCTAGTAACTGCTTTTGCTGAAGACTGATTTCCTTCCCAGAAATATTTCACCCAAACACAATCGGACAACACTCTCTGATCCTCTTGATCGAATCTCAGATCTGTTTGGCTCAGATCTGCTGAGTAACTGTCTTCCTCTCGCCTTTGTTGACTTAGCTAGGCACAATTCTGCACTTGCAGAATCTCCACCACACCAGCACTGCTTCCGGATCTTGGCAAAACTTTTCTGCAGCTGAAGAAATGACTGGACTGCGTCTCATTGACTGGCCCAACGTAGCCTCAGCGCTGCTCAAAAGTGGACTGTGTAACCCCCGACTAGGTGACGCAGTCCTTAAGCTGCCCTAGGAATGGTCTGCGTAAGCCTGATGGCCTTATGCAGCTTCTGCGTTCTCCTGCTGTCAGATGCCCTTTCCGGATCTGCTGCTTCTTCTGCCACCCTGCAGAAAAATATTTTTTCAACTAATTACTAAAGATTCAACTTGATTTGCTATCACTTTGATACCATGTGAAAATTCTATTGCAGTATCATGGTTTATTTCTCCTACTTGATTTAAAATATTACAAGTTATTTCCAGAAATTTGAGTCAGAAAATACCGAAATAAACACAACTACAGTCTACACATGCAGATCATTTACTGAATAATATGATCATCCAAGTTCCAACAAAGTGACACATGGATTTTTGGACATAAGTCCCCGAAAAAACCCAAAGCGTGAAAATAGGTGCAGCAGATATGAGGGTTTATTTTATTAAATAGATTCTAAGTACAGTAAATCTAGGTTCCAGATCTGGAAAACCCAACAGAGAATAAAAGAAATCAAATCTACAACTAACCTGTAGGTCTAGAACCAAATATCTAACTGATCCACACCCTCAAACGGGATTTACAAGACTCAGCCGGATCTAGCCCTAGAAACCCCAGCGCTGCCCCTGAAGCCCCAGCGTAAGCCTTGCTAGCCTCAGAATGCCATTGCGCTACCCCTGAAGCCCCAGCATCAGCCTTGCTAGCCTCAGAATGCCATTGCGTTGCCCCTAAAGCCCCAGCATCAGCCC
Organism: Pinus albicaulis; assembly: GCA_034641835.2. Taxonomy (NCBI): domain Eukaryota; kingdom Viridiplantae; phylum Streptophyta; class Pinopsida; order Pinales; family Pinaceae; genus Pinus; species Pinus albicaulis. The sequence goes on from CM076577.1 coordinate 1,291,701,313, forward strand.
TGCTAGCCTCAGAGTGCCATTGCGCTGCCCCGAGAGGGACTGCGTAACCCCTGAGACGGTGACGCAAGCCTTACGCTGGCCCTGGAGACCGTCTGCGTAATTTCTGAAGCCCTCTAGAGCCTCAGCGTTGTCCTACGTAGCACCTGCGTAGCTGCTGCTCTGCTTCTCTGTGTTGTCCTTGTTGCTTCTCATCTGCCTCTTACTGACTCTTGGCTCTGGAATCAGATCATCCCCTTTGCCAATACTACCCCTCGTTGCAAAAAATTCCTCCAGAAATTCTACGCAAACCCGCCCTAGAATTCCAGATCTATTTCTCAACTCTGCAACTATGTGTGTCTCCAACTGACCCTCAAGCCTTTCTCTTATACTTTTTCGTTGAACCCTTCAACGGCCAAGATTAAAACATTCATCAACAGCTAAGATTAAAAGACTGCTTGATCTGTGTCTTTTAGAACATTTCAGCACGTGTTAATTAATTCACTTTCATTATTTAATTTTCCTAAGTTTAGACTTAGGAAATCCATTAAAATAATTAATTATTTGAATAACTTGAACGCCAGCTGAAATTTCATAAAACACTTTCTGGGTTTTGGAGTTCAAGTGTGTCTTAGCCCCTCCACAAAATTTCAGGGCTAGAGCACACCCGATGCTACACCAACTATACAAAATCTCAACATAGAGCAACTTAATGCATGACCCAATACCTCTTATGGTTTACACATCATGGTTGCCAACTTGCCGAAGCTAGTAGTTGGAAAATTTATTGCACCACCACCATGAGTGATAATTACAAATAGGAAGCATGCACATGGATTTCAAAGCATGCATTTATAATGACAATTATGTTTTAAAAAAAGGGGGCAAAGGGAAAAAAAATCAACATAATTCGTCAACTTTTACTAGCTAGAACATAAAAGTGCCAAAGGTTTATTGTTATCTGTCAACAGAGTTCATGCGTCTGCTGCTTTCCACCATTTTCATCGGCTTTTCCAAATATTTTCCAAGTTAATCGTCACTCTAAAAGAATTTTTTCCTAAAAATTAAAAAAGAGGGTTCATTTAAAGAATCAACATTAAAATTTTCAGAAAGGAAAATAAAAAGGAAATTAGGAAATTGTAAACCATACATTTCAGAAAACCCTGATGCCAAATCTTGTAATGATAAAGATCAAAGATATTTTTGAAACAAAAGGATCAGTATGTTGTCTGAGGAACTGAGAAATAGGGCTTTTCCCAGGTTTAATGCAAATACATAAAATCTTCCTGCATGGGAGTGTGGTCTAGCACAATCAATTGTTCCTATGACTCATCGTTTTCCTGAATTTATCCATATGTGCACTTTATCCTGTAATTCTGTCAACAGAATTATAAAGGATAAAAGTGTACACCATTCTATTATCCGTGTGGCAGAAAGTGCAATTTCAGAGTTACTATTGTTACCAGATAACCAGGGAAAAAATAAAAGACAATAAATTGGGAAAACTTTTTAGCTCATTAACTATTGAAGAAAGAGATAATCTTCTATCAAGATTGTTACCAGTGGGAGAAGACTATCAGAACTAAAGTTCCCTTTGAGTTCTTCCATTTCCAGAAAATTGGTTAGGAAAGCTATATCAATGATTTGCATAATCTTGGGCTATGATGATGATTGCTTGGTAGATGATATATTCTAGGGCTTATCTTTAGAATAATACGGTCAGCAAGATTCAATTAAGTTGATTATTTATCCAATGCCATCAATGAGCAACTGAAAAATTTTGGGAATTGGAAATCATTCATATACTATCAATCAACATATTTTCCACATTCAATACTAGGCGAGTGTTAATTTGGAAGCTCAGCGACAAATTCCAACAATTGCATTAAATTCCTCTTTCTGATTAGACCAAAATTTACTTTTGAAGCACTCAATTTGGACAAGGAAAAATATATTTTTGAAGTGAAGCCCACAAGATGACATTTGTTCAGGTCGGCCTAAGAGGCTAATTAGCCCTTCTCCAATGCCTATAAATTAAGGTCACCTAATCCTCATTTCGCACACATCAACTCAATACATTCTTCTCTCTCCTCATTTGATTGGTTCATACAGCTCAGGAATTGCGGGCTTCTCTCATACGTGCAAAGGGACAAGTGCCAGTTTCTGTTTGGCCAAGATTATCTTCTGTTCAGGGACATTGACCAGCGTTGACTTAGGTGTGTTTGGCATGGTTTGACTGCTGTTTTTGGTGAAGTATCTCTGTCCTAGCACGCCACATCTATTGGCATAGAATCCGACGCAAACTGAGCACTTTGACTGCAGCCCTAATTCCAGACTTTGACCGCAGGCTTCTTCTCTATGTTAACAAGGATTAACTGCTCCAAATTGGACTGTTTTGGGCCCATCTTAATCAGCTAAGGAGGTCGCATTAATTGCTCCAGGTCCAATTTTTTTGGAAACCATTTTGACTGTTGATTGTTTAGGGCACACATTGCTGCTCTTGACTGTTGTTGACTGGGACAGATTTGCACAAGAGTTGACTTCTATTGACTCTCTATCTCTAGTCTCTATCTTGGATAAGTTGCATAACATATTGACTTGGATATTGGATAATGGGTATGGATAATGGCTAGTCAAAATTTGATTTTGACTCTTTGATGATGCACTCTCTCTGCTGAACATTTGAAGACAATCTAATAGAAGAAGTATTGCAAAGGTTTTTCCCTGGTCAATGACCAAATATTGAGTCTCTTGTCTCTTAGTTGTCTTTCATTGTGCATTTGTATAATTGTTCTATCTACTATTGCTCTATTGTCATTGGCTAATTGAAGAAGTGAAATTGTACGTTTGATGCTATTGGAAATTGTTGAAGTAATAGTTGCAGCATAGAACAATTCTTGATGAAAAATTAACATGGTATCAGAGCTGAGGTGAAGACAAGCCCAAGAGATATAGAGCAAGAGCATCCATCTTCTAGCAGCTACATTTTGGTCTAGTAAATGAAAAGTTAGCTGATGCATCTGGCTTTGCAGCTTAAGACCAGGATCAATGTCACCTTAGACTAGTATGATGTCTTGGAATGCATAGAAGAAATGATTTCAGCACCTCTGGAAAATGCTCCCCAAGCTGTCAAATCCAAGTACGTGAAAGGTGAGATCAAAGCCAAGAAGATCATTATTGACTCTTTAAGAGATCATCTACTTGTTTATATTTCTTCATCGAAGACATCCAAGGAAATGTAAGATAAGATTGTGGGCATGTATGAAGTGAACAATTTGAGCCACATTATGGATTTGAAAAATCAACTCAAGGAATCTAAGATGCGCAAGGGAGAGACTATACAATCATTCTTCATGAGAATCACTGAAATCAGGGGTTAACTCCGGACTGCTCAAGAAATTGTACCTGACAGGGAATTAGTGATGACTGCCCTTAGTGGTCTTCCTTCATCATGGGACATGTTCACTACTTCCATCAACAATAGGGAAAGGATCCCTTCTTTTGATGAGCTACTTGCTCTATGCAATGAAGAGGAAAGGATGATGATATCTAGGGCGAGAATTCAAAGGCCGAATGAAGGAGAGCCTACAGCCTTCTATGCTCAAGGGAAGGAGAAGAATAAAAAGAAAGGAAAGGGAAAGCCAGCTAATTCAAGAAGACCTCCTCAAGCCAACCGGGACTCGAAGGACCCAAGAAGACGAGATAGAGATGTTGAATGCTACAATTTTCATCGAAAAGGTCACTATGCTCGAGATTTCCCCAAGAAGGGAGATGCTCCAAGAAGAAACACTTCGAGGTCCTACAAAAATCACCATGGCTACAACAACAACAGATCATATGATAGAAGAGATGGTAGAAGAGATGGAAGAAAGAATGATAGAAGAAGAAGAGACTCTCCTGATTATAGTGAAGAAAGTTATCATTCACAGAAGAGATCAAGAAATTCCAGGTATGAAAGTAATGCTACTAATCAATCTGAATATATCCTTATTTCTGCTCTTTCTAGTTCCTCTCCTCTGGATGTTTGGGATAGTTGGTTGGTTAATAGTGGGGCTTGTTACTGCTTAATTTAGCAGGGGTCCTAGGAGGAGTTCCAAAGGGACTACTATTAGATCAAGTGGCAACAATGGGACAAGGACTCACTGTCACCTCAGTCAATGTCCCCTGCTCATTACGGACAATCACCGATGGGAAGAGTCCCGATATAGGGAAATCACTAGAATGATGAGGTCAATAACGATGCACAATGTGATTTCCAACACACATTCAAAGGGGAGGCTAAGATAATAGGTTGCTTGTTTTAGAAGCAAAAGAAGGGCTCTCCAAGAAAGGCTTGAGGGAAGGATGACCTCGAGTTTAGGAATATTAAAAAATGATGAATGCTTAAGATCAAAACTTCCAAAATCCCTCACTTATGATTGATGTGTTTATACTAGAGTCAAAGTGAAGCAAGGATGGTGCATTCAAATGGAAAGATTCAATTAAAGTGTGAGCTTTGGGAGAAGCTAGGTTGACTTTCCACGAAAAACCCCTTGAGAGAAATACTATAAGAGACTAAGGGTTGAGAGATATATTGTGGTAAAGGTTCATTCAATGATCATCTATAGTTAACAGAAAAGGTTTTGAATGATGAACTACAAAGTGAAAATTTTCAAGAAATCCCCAAGTCAAAGGAGCTTCAAGGGTTCCCTTTTGGTGTGATAGCTAGGGCATCAATTTATTTGAAATTCCACTATCGAAAATCGTTCATAACTGGAGGATGCCTAGAGGAGACATAAATGAAGAAACTTGTCCAAACGAAATCCTAAAATTCCTCCTCTCCAAAATTTCGTACCAAGCCTTAGAAAATCTCCTTATCCTTAGGGGATGAAGAAAAGAGGAAGAAAAGAGGTGAAAGAATAATATTTTGTTAATTTAATGTGATCACCAAGGATATCTAGGACCAGTGCCTAGTCTATGTTGAAAAAAGTAACTAGGTTTGGTCTTCATAAATGTATTTGAGTCATTATGTAATGTACTTGTCAAAAGAATGAAAAAGAAAATTATTATTATTATTATGACTTATTAAAGCATGGGTTTCATGCTTGGGTGATCATGTTTTAGGTCAAAGTCCCCATTGAGGACTTCTAGGATTCATTCTGAGTCATTAAAGTCATTGTACATTTAAAGAGACCCTTCTTGGGCTTTTGAATCATGTAAAAAGAATTACTTTTGAGTCAAAAATGAATTATGTCACCTCTACACCAAGTCGGCCTCAAAGAGATCAATTCGGCCTCAAACTAGGTAATTCGACCTCACCAGAAGCCTATATATTGAATTAGTTCGAATTCATTTGGAGGATACACTCACACACTCTCAAGTTCGATATCCTAAAAAGAGCTGGAAAAAGTGTGATGTGGAAAAGAAGGCTAAAAGAAGTGTGAAGTTGGAGAAGGATGAAGAAAAGGTCAAGATCAAAGTTTTGGGCTATCTATCTCTCTCTTTTGTGGGTTCCTCTAGAAGATCGAAGTCTCTTTGTCAACTCGAAGTTGTTGCTACTACCAGTTGCTACCAAATCGAAGTTGTTGTTGCTAGGTCAAAAGTTGTTGTTGCCAGTTGTAATTGCTTCAAGTGGAAGTGTTGCTTCAAGATCGAAGTTGTTACATTGAGATCGATCTTGCAAGGTCGAAGATACTATTGCATCAAAGTGTTGTTGCTATTGCTACTGCATCTAAGTCGAATATAGGACCAAAAAGTGATCATCTGCAATAGAAGGAAAGGGTTGACTTGGTGTGAAGGAAGTCTGTGTCTAAGTCAAGAGTCCTAGATTATGTCAGGAAAACTATTGAAGGAATAGTTGTTGATCGATTTTTCTCTAAGAGTGGGGTTTTTCCCTACCTGTCCGCCTACATCTGGTATCCTTGATCTTTGTGGTATTGTTTTGGTAATTGTTTGATGAACTAAGATAAAAGAAGAACATAAGAAAGTTAATAAGAAAACAAGAATCTCACAATTAATTATCAAGTATAAGAAAATCTTCCTGCCTTTCTGATTTTCTAACAATCTATTGGGAGAATGGAGTCAAGAATGAGATTGATTTAGGGTTTTGTTCTATCAAGGATCCTAATTGCAGCTCCCCATGCCCTAATGTAGTAGTTATTCAGCTACAACAAGGATTTATACTTCGACTTGTCAAATAATGGAGTTTTAGGGTTAGGTTTTCATAGACAACCCCTAGGAACATTCGCTTTTTCTTGCCCAATAAATAAGGCATGCAATAGATCAAGACTAGCAAAGTGATTCAAGATTTTTGTATAATTTAGAGCATAAGCAGCATCATGATGCAGTGTTCCATACATTAGACATAAATTGAAAATTTCGCACGAAATAGAAACTTACACGGCACAAAAAGTATATGCATCCATTATATTTGCAAGTCAGAAACTCCAAAATAGAATAGCATCAATCCAAACATCAAAATGCATCCAAGAATCTCCAATTTGTCCTCCAAGAGCTAGTGCGAAATTCTCAAGAAGGGATACCAATCCAAATCCAAGTGATGATGAGTTACAAATGAGGCCTCACTTGTATTTATATGAGCCTCTAATAGTTCAATGGGTCTAATTAGCCTAACGAACCCCTAAAAGTGTCTCTAATGTGCAAAATAACACCCTAATTGGTGACAAACCCACCAAATAGCTCCATAACATGAAAAATAAGCCTCTCAGGAGGGCCAAAATGATAATACAATAGCTAGGAGGGTCATTGGAAGGCCTAGTGAAGTCCAACATGTGCCAAAATGGATGTAAAGGTTCTAAAAATAGAGATGAAGGAGGTGGCCCCTTAATCTGCAAGCAAATGACCTGTGGTGCTCCCAAGTGGCTGTGGGGGCACAAAAACATCCTCATGGGTCTCCAAGTGGATCGAACAAGCTTGCATCCCATCTATAAGGATTGGAACAATGATGCAAGCCCTCCCTTTCTCTCCCATGGTGAGACACATCCTCATCTGGACCCTGGAAAATCTGCCTATTGAAAAGTATAACTAGGTTTGGTCTTCATAATGACATGTATAAATATGATTTATGTAATTGATGTAAAGAAGGAAAAATAAAATTATTATTGTTGTGCTTGTCTCATAGGTTTCATGAGCAAGGAATTTTATTTTTAGTCATGGCTCCCATTATGAGCCTCTAGGATTTGTCATCAAGTCATAAAGTCTATTGAGTCAATGTCAAAGTTCGAAGACCCATTTGGGTATGTTACACATTGTAAAAGAAAATTTATTTATGTCTCAAACCCTCCAAGACCTTGTCAAAAAGTCACCTTGAAGTCGGCCTAAAGATGTTTCCAGAAAAGCATGTCGGCCTAGGCACATCAACAAGTCGACTTATTTTGGATGCACTGACTACTATTAATAGGCAACTCGGCCTTCATTTGGATACACACAATTTCAGTCAATCTGGAGCAAGAAGAAGTGCGAGAAAGGTGAAGGAAGATAGCCATCAAACTAGCAACAAGAAGGAAGGAAAGATTGAAGTATTTGGCATTGTCTTTGGGCTAGTAACCTCTCACGTGTAGCAGAAAATCTAGGGTTTATGTAGTGGTGTCATAACAGTCCAAGAGAAGGTCAACTAAATGCTCTCCAAATCAGTTCTATTGCTAGCCGAGTTCATCAAGAGAAGCCTCCAATTATAGCGAAGGAAGGTAACACCTCATAACTTGTCCCTACTCCTCACACATGTGGAATCTCAATAGTACGAATTGCAGATCTGTGGAAAAGAGGCTGAAGTTTCAGGGTAGCCGAGAAGTGCAAAAAAAGGAGAAGTTTGACTTGCGTTGACTTGTGCAAGAAGGTGAAGTGGTGAGGAAGGAATTTGTGACTTGGCCTTGCAGAGGTCATTTTGTCAAGCGTCTAGGTCTTGGTCTTTGTGTTTGTTAAATTGAAGTCTCTATAAGACGAAGAATTTGTTCGGGTTTTCCTCTCAAGTGGGAGAGGCTTTGGCCCTGGATAATAGCCTACACTCTGGCTTTTGTCTCTTTATGGTTTATGCATTGGTAAAAGAAGATCATAATCTAAGAAACTAAAAAGCATTCACAAGCAGTTATCTAACAAAGAGAAATCACCTAATTGTTATGCCCTAAATTTCTCAACATGGTATCAGAGCTAAGGTGACAAAATCAAGGAAGAGCATCTTATCGAGGGACACTGAAGGATCAAATCTCGAGAAAGACACCAAAGCAAATTGAAAGATATCGAAGTGAAGTCAAGATCTACAACGAAGCATCAAAACCCTAAATCAAAGAAGAAGTCTACACTAGCAAAAATCTTGGATCATCTAGTCATCATCAAAAGACCACAAAGACCCTCTTCAAGTTGAAGAGATCTACAAATAACGGTAGCTTGAAATCTATACATCTAAGAGAAGCACATCAAGGACAAAGATCATGTCATCATCTTGGAAAAAGTCAAAAACCTTGAAGTGTTTCTGGGATCCGCACTTAATCATCACCAAAGGAAACCTCAAAGATTTTGAGTTGAAGTATCTTGAAGACTACTCATCCTAAGAAACCAAGATCAAGGGGCATTGCCATCATTTTCAAACGATTGTAAGGAAATTTCCCTCTCATTGAAGCAAAGTTCTTCCCATTGAAAGACACCATCAAAAAGTCTCCATCAACTAATTGATCACCCTCTTTGAGGGGTCAAGGATCACTCTTGAAGAAATCTATCTTCATCAAGGAGAAGGTTTATGTTATCTATATCATCATCAAATTCAAGGAAGCAACGAGTGGAAGAAGCATCACAATGAGTAAGTATATGTCCACATCTGAATCTGTCAAAATGTCTTTTTGCAAGGAAAGCAACAAATTGGTTGGGGCTTCAAACTATCTTGGATGGAAGAAGAGGGCAGATCTAAATCTCATTGAAAATGAGGTCATGTATCATGTTAAAGGATCTATCACCAAACTAGAAAAACAAGATGCTCAAGAACTTGCAAAGTTTATGAGGGGGGAAGTTAGGGCTCAAAGGATTCTCATTGAATCCATCAAGGATCCCCTTATCCCATATGTATCAAAACTTGAAACTTCAAAACAAATATATGACAAGCTGGTGGAGTTGTATTCCATGAGCACTATAGGGGAAGTTATCTCACTAAGGCAAGAAGTCTACAGATTGAAGATGTCAAAAAAAGAAGGAATAACCTCATACTTTATGACAATATCTGAGATCAGGGATCAACTTCAAGATGTAGGAGAAGTCATGGTTGATAGAGAAATGACTACAATTGTACTAAATGCACTACCTGAGGAGTGGGGTAACTTTATTTCTAGTATTTACTGAGAAAATAGATCTGGAATCCTATTGCAACAAATTGAACTACTTCTCGTACTTGTAAATTAGATTTAACAAGTTATTTTGCAGATTACTTCTGAAAACACTGAAGCAGTTACTGAAGCAACCTTCACTTTGCTTAAATTATATGTGAAAACAGTGAACTGAGCAAGAGAAATAACACACACAAGACACCTTTAATTTTGTACAAATGTCCCCGGAGAAACCCAATGCGGGAAAACTGGTGCAGCAGATCTGAGGGTTTTATTATTAAGCAACAGTAATATCTTAATACATCATTGAATGTCACTTCGTACAATTAAGTTACAGAGAATATGACTGACAAAAAGATCAATGAGGTTACCTCACTCTATCACTGGAAATCCTGACTAATCCGGCCACTGAATGATGTGCCTCTCGCAGACTCTGCGCAGTCCTAGCGTCAACCCTTATGGGCAGAACGTCACTCAGCTGGTGAATCAATCTGCTCTACAGAAATTATGATCTCTGCCTCCCAGTCTCACACACCGGCTTCCTGCTTCTGAAATTGATCTTTAAGCAAACCCTCGGATTTCCTTTCGCCCTCTGCATAGCCCTGCGTGGCTCTACATCAGCCTCTCTGGCTCTATGCGGTAGTGGTTGGATCTCTTTCTGCCCTTCTTTGTTGATGATTCTCAGACTAAGAAAGATTTCTCTCTGGATACTATCTCTGCCCCTCATTGTGATGAAGAATCACTTAGATCTAGTTTTCATCTTGCGCACTGCTCACTTCAAAAAATTCGATCACTAGATACTTTTGGTGTATTTTACAAATGACCCTCAAGCCTTCCTTTATAGTCTTCTCGTTGAGACTTCAATGGTCAAGATTAGATCTCCAATCAACGGCTAAGATTACATTTAGACTTGATCTGTTTTTTCTAGAAGTTTCACCCACAGTGTAAATTAATACCCATTAATTATTTTAATTTCCTAAGTTACACTTAGGGTCCTCATTAAAAATAATTAATTTATCAAATAAAATTGTTTCTGGGTGGAATTTCCCAAAACAATTTATGGGTTATCTGTAATGCATTTGTCTAAGCCTCTCCACAAAGTTTGAGACTTAGAGCACATCTAATGCTACCACAAATCAACATTTCTGGAAAGAAATAAGCTACTCCATTCCATGAACTGTGGTCACTATGCAAGATTGAAGAATCTAGGCTAAAGGCAAAATCTCATGTAGGATCAGGTGAACAAAATCAAGCATATTCTGCAATGACAAAAAGAAAGGGAAATTTTGGAAATTTTGGTCCTCAGAAAAAGAAAAAAATGGCAAGATTCAATGCTATGGGTGTCGAGAATATGGGCACTATAGGAGAGATTGTCCTAAGCTAGATGGCCCCGTACGATCTGCGTGATCAGGATAGGTTGGACGGTGTGTCCAACTTCACGATATGGAAGGCCAGAATCCTGACAGTCTGAGAGGAGTACAATATCAGAGACCACGCAGAAAATGTCTTAGTTGTGTCGACCGCTGCGGACGCACTGAAGAAGTTCAATGAGAATCAGGCGCGGACAAAGTGCTTGATCATGGATGGGGTGAAGGATCACGTGGTCCCACACATTGCCGAGAAGAGGACGACACATGAGATGTGGACATCCTTGACCACGCTGTATCAAGGCAGCTCCGTCCAACGTAAGATGCTTCTAGAGAACCAAATGAGGATGTTCTAGATGCATAAGGGGGAAGAGATCGATTCATTCCTCTCCAGATTGCAGACGATACGGGATCAGTTGATTACCATGGGGGCAACTCCATATGAAGGTCTCTTAGTAAGGATTGCCCTGAATGCAGTCACTAATGAGTGGGAGACCTTTGTCCAAAGCATTTTGGGAAGAGCACAACTCCCTAATTGGGGTGACATGTGGGCTATCCTTCGCCAGGAGGAGATCCAGCGGATGACCAAGAGGGAATTCAGCAGCGGAAGTAGCAAAGTGAAGAAGGAGGAGGAGGAGGATGTGCCCTAGCATCAAAGGGACAGCGTCAGCAAGGGGAAAAGAAGAAGGACCTATCAAAGGTTCGGTGCTTTAGATGTGGCGTACTTGGACACTTCACCAACACTTGTCCCAAGAGGAAAGACAAGGAATCTTTTGATTCCAAGGCAGCAACAGCTAGAGGGGACAGTGGTAGTGAGGATGATTCAGCTATGAGTGCTCATGTGCCTCGAGAGAAGAGGTGGGGTGATATTTATGTAGAGCAACTACAGATGGAAGGCAGGATCTTTGAGGTACCCAAACTCTTGGATCACATATGAGCTACGGGAGCCTCAAGACAATAGCAGGATGACTGAAGTAGTGGGTGCAGAAGATCATGGAGAAGCAGAGGCAGTGTTGGGATGCTGAAGGGTAGAGCAGCGCAAAGGCTAATGGGACTTCAGCAGCGCAAAGGGACAGTGCTTATGCAGTGCAGAGCAACAACTGCGCAGTGGCTCTAGAGAGGCAGGGCAGCGCAGCAGCTGCGAGAGCTTCAGTGATGAGATGCACCCCGATTGTCTTGTCTGTCAGTGATTGGGTAGTGGTCCTTCAATTGCTTACTTCTCAGCAATTGAGTTGCAGTGCAGTAGTTGGTAGCATGATGCAGCAATTTGAGAGGGAGTTGCAGTAAAGATGTTGCAGTGTCGGTGACAGAGACATGGACAGCAGTGCAAAGTGCAGCAGCACAGTGGATGGGGGGCAGCAGGCCAAGCATCAGCGCGGAGACCGATGGCAGAGATCAAGGCAATGCTTCAGTGTGGAAGTATTACTAGAGCACACTCCTTGCTAAGAGGGAGTGTTGAGATTTTTGGGTAGCATCAGATGTGCTCTAGCTCCAAAAATTTGTGGAGGGGCTAGAACACATTATATCTCCAAGACCTAGAAAGCGTTTGGAGAAATTCCATTTGGTGTAAAAGTTATTCAATAATTAAATTTTTTAATGAGGACCCTAAGTATAACTTAATGAAATTAAAAAATTAAAGTGAATTAATCTACACATGTGATGAGAACATTCTAAGTGACGTGGATCAAGCATTCTTTTAATCTTAGTCATTGATTAGAGATTAGATCACGGTCGTTGATGTGTCAACGAGAAAAGTATAAAGGAAGGGCTTGGGGTCAGTTGGAGAACACACACGGAGTCTAAGTGATCGAATTCTTCTGACAAAGCAGTGCTCAGACGAAGATCAAATCTGAGTGACTCAGAGTTGAAGTGAGGGCCAGATGCAGTGATTGGCCAGGAGGGCCAAGAGTACAACGCAGAGCAAGGGCAACAGAGACGCAGTGGAGGCAGCGCTACCATCAAAGAGTGTGACGCAGTCCCTCAAGAGGGTGACGTAGGCCCACGCAGGGGCAGCGTAGTGTCTCCAAGCAGAAGTCTGAAATTCACCGGAAGTTGGGGTTTCTGAGCCAGCAGGGTTGAAACCAGACTCCGGAGAAGCGGATCCACGCAGAGCTAGGGTTTGAGCAAAGGCTATGCAGTAGTTGCATAGATCCAGCTAGGGTTTCACCAATTTCTCATTTGGCTCAACCGGGACTTGCGAGAGTGAAGTATATCTCATATTTTTTCTCTGATTGCCGAGGTTTTCTCTGTTGGGTGAGCCGAGTTATGGCACCCTAGATGTACTCAGAAACTGCTGCTTAATAATAATAAACCCTCATTATATGTTGCACCGGTTTTCCCAAATTAGGTTTTTCTGGGAACATTTGCCCGAAAAATCTGTGTCATTTGTCATATGTACATGATGTTCAGTAAATGATCTGTATTTGTGTAGGCTGCTATTTGTGTTTACTTCAAATTTTTTCTGAATATTCAGTTAAATAACTTGTGTAAATAAATCAAGTAGAAGAAGTAAATCAATAGTTAGTAGTAGAATTTCTGTGCTCAGAAATTTTCACATCATGGTCATAGTACTTGTCATCTAAAAGTCTATAAGAAGAATTTCTTGTGGAATTTCCTCTCCAAGAGGGAGAGGTTTTGACCCTGGCTTGAAGAGCCTAAATAAGCAAACCATTTATACACAAATAAGCAAAAGTTCTCATTTATATAACATGTAAGGGTGCACATAACCAAATAAACACTGAGTGCAATCTATATTTGAACTGAAAATACATCAGAAAACAAAATTTTCATCAGAAAACAAGACCTAGATGGCCTCTAGCATCCAAAAAAAACATGCTACAACAAATACCTACATATCATCAAAATATTTGCCTATATTGTGATCTTCCTAATCAATATCACCCCCTAAGCATTAAAATGAGATAACAAATTCTTAGCATATCAATTCAAGATTTTGTTCGAGTGATTAGTACAATTTTAGTAGGGTCATGATAGAGGAGTTCAACAAATAATGCCACTAACATCAAGGTACATAGAGAGATTGGTGCTCTATTTAAATGCTAGTTCGACACCCTCATACATGACAAAATCCAATGGGAACATTGCAATCCTCCAATCCTAAAATCCTGAAAAACTGTTAAGTTTGCTGGATTTTGGCTGAGATCTAAAATTCTACTTTCTCCATATGAAATCCAACAAGGTCGGAACCACTCTCAAACATCCTGAACCATTTCATGGTAATGTTAAAAATTTAAGAAAAACGATGAAAATGAAAAATAAAGGAGAATGTCACTATTACTTTAAGAATTTAACATTACCATGATTTGCATAGCAATAGTAGGGTCATACACTAGAATATTAGGCACCTATTGTGAGGTAGTGCTCTGCCAAGACAAAAATCAAAAGATAAAATGAAAAACAGGCTCCACTTGTGTTCTATGTGGCTTTATTGAACAGGTATCGAACCGGCCGGTTCAGTGAAAATGGTCGATCTGGTACCGAACCAGCCAATTCCATTACAGAACTGGCCAGTTTGGTACTGAACCAAGCCAAATACGGTTCGAATCACCGGTCCAAACCAGTTTCTGCCTCAAAATGGTCAGAGGTCAGACAGGTTTCGTTCAGTCCTGATAACACTGCTTGCAGTAGGTGCATCATCATATAGTCATTTTGCAGACATAGAAAAAGAAAGATTGGCTAATAAAGATTCATGGGCAGGGGTCCAAAAAGTTTTACAGGCATCAAAAATAGCTATTAGTAATTGTAGTTTAAGATTCATCAATTAAGATGGATATTGAAGAAAAAACACCACAAAAGGGTGATCAGCAAAGAAGTACAACAGGTGACCCTATGGAAGAAGACACACTAGAACCACCAACAAAAAGGATCAAGATTGACTCAGAATCTGAGGAATTGAATAAAGCAGAGAAAAAGAAAGTTGAACACGTGAAGAATGCCTTGTTGACAATACCAGTTATATCAATCACACAGATCAGATCAGCTTCTGATCCTCATCAAGTGACTCGTAAAGTTATAATAAAAGAAGAGAGTGCAAAGGAAATCTTACTTGTTGAGAAAGAAAAAGGTGTGTTCACTGAAATCGCTTTTGGCAAGAAAGTTGAAAAACAAGCTAAAAACAAATTATATTCACAAAATCAGCCATGAATGTACTGCACCAACAAGATTATTGACCAATGACGGCTCTCAATTATAAGAAAGGTACAATGTGGATAGTTATCCTATAGCCGAAAGTTGGCAAACCAAAAAAGGATCTGAAACCACATGAATATGAGACCACAAAAGTCACCTTTGATTTGGATAGTATGCTACCTTAAGATAAAATAGAATGGCATAAGAAAACTGGCAATTTAGGAGCTAGAGATCTTAGTCAAGCAACTATTACTGTAAGGAAGCTCGAAATGCAACTAAGTTACAAAATTAATTGACATTTGAAAGAGGAACCAATAAGGCTGGAACGATACCCATCAATGATCTTCAACAGAAGCTTTTCTCTTTGGGAAAAGTTACAAAAGATCCTTCTAGTTTATCTTCAGTCTTAAAAGATAAGGAGAATGAGATTCAATCTCTCAGAGATCTTCAGTCTTAAAAGATAAGGAGCCTGAGATTCGATCTCTCAGAGAAAAGTTGAAGTTACCAGTTACTAGACATTCACAAACTAAAGAGATAGTTGCATTAAAAAGGGAGAAAGAACAGTTGAAGGCTCAGCTCAAAATTCTTCTAGAACAAAATTCTAAATTTCAGAAAATTATCAAACAAGTCTATGATGAAAGGGCGGCTGCATTATCAGCTGGTCTTGTTGCAAAGGCTACTATCCCAAAAAAAAAATCCATCAGGATCTGATCAAGAACAGATCATAAAATTGAAAAAACAATTATCAACAAAACAGGAAGAACTATAAAATGTTGAAGCTCAAATTCAAGGGGAAGTTGTAGACTTGCAAGTTTTACTTGATAAGAGGAATCCCTTGATTGAAAGTTATTTGGCCAATATAGCAGAGAAAGACGAGATAATTGCTGAAACTAAGCAATTTATCACTCAAACAAAGGAAAAACAAAAGAGGTTAAGTAACAAAATATATGCAAAGAAATATTTAATTGGAGCAAAGAAAACACCAGCCTTGAAGGAAGTTGAAATCCTACAAAACCCTAGAGAAAAAGAGACGATTCAAAAACCCTAGTTCTGTAGTTGCAAAAAAGCTTTGAGCAATGCCACAAGCCAAAGATCTTTAGATCAGCCACCGAACCGAGTAAGTGTGATTCACCCACTCTGAAACCATGTTGAGAATTCACAAGAAAAAAGAGGGAGAATTGAACAAAACCAACACAAACCCTAATACTCTAAAGAAGAAAATAACCAACACTAGGGTAGTGCAACACTTGAAGGGATATCACACAAGAGAAGCAACACTAGAAAGAATTGAACAAAACCAAAAAAAATCCCTAATACTACAATAAAGAGAAACAACCAACATTAGGGTAGTGCAACGCTTGAAGAGATAACACAGGAGGAGTGCAACCCTAAAGAGAGAAAATAAACTAAAGGAAGAGAAGAGCACAATACTTGACAGGTGCCCTTAGGCAATTCACTTTTATTAGAAGATGAAAGAGTAATTGGAATGACTAAAATACAAACGAGTTGGTATTATACACAACTCAATAATGGGTGCTTTCCCCAATACAGTTTTCGAACCTACATGTTTAAGATAAACCTTAGCCAAACCAAATGTAATAATGATACAAAACAGATTGGTTGTGAAAAAATTGAGAACACTACTATTTTCACCAAAATTTATTTCCTGCGAGGCTTTTTATTTTAACATTAGGGGTCCAAAGAACTCAAACATTTTGACCTTCTATTATTAGATAAGCTTGATATCTGATAGACTGTCCAATAATTCCTGTCAGGGTATCACTGACGCCCTGTTTGCCAAAGAAAAGGGGACTACAGCCTTGTTACTGCATGCTTTTATGCTCTTTGTTTATTTTACTCTTGCTTTAGGAAGGAGATGCCCTAAGAATTCCTTATTTTCCTAGTTTTATTTATTGTATTTTCAAGTCCCATTTGACCTATTTTGGTCATTGGTGAACATTATTTTCATTTCATTTATGAGAGGCATGCAAGCAATGAACATTATTGATTCCTGGCATAATTAGGAAAAGTTTATTTAAACAATGCCCAGTCAATCTCATGATTCATCATCATGTTTGTGACACGGTGCCTATTAAAATTTAAAAACCAAAGTGAATGAGATAATTTTCCATTTCCCTATTTTCCCAAATGGGAGGAGTTCAATGCCACGGTATAAAGTATGCCCATTAGCAATCATGATAGTGCATGTTAGTAGATCTGATAAAATTACAAAGAAACTAGAATGACTTACTTGAAATTCCGTGTACTTATTTCCTCAAAAACAATGATGTTTCTAAAAGCATAAGAGAAACAAGCTCACCCAATGATCCACGCACCACCAGTTATGAAAGCTACCACTGGTTTTGGTTCATCCATATTCTCTGGTATATACAAATCCAACCTGTAAAATAGTTCAAATTATAGTTTCAATCAATGAACTTAAGAACAATGCAAAGCATTACGACATTATTTAATTAGGATGGTAAATGTTATAATTCACCAAAAAGATAGATGAAAAAGGATAAATCATACCTGTTTCTAGGTTCCTCCCCATAAATGATGCTTCGGCGAACACATTTTGAAAAATAGTAATAATAAGCAACTGTGCATCACAAGATAGAATTAGGCTAAGCCATGTGCTTTGATTGTTAATTCTTGCATAATTTGAAATCCAGAACCTATTTTAACTGAACACTAGAAAAATAGTAATGTTGAGATTCACAACTCCAATGAGTAGTCCCTTCAAGAACGGATCCATCCTAATGATGAGGGAGTTATAGGCCCACGAAACAAGGGCACGCACCCCAAGAGGGTTATTCAGCCTGCATATCATCTTTAACTAGGTTGACATTCATCATAACTAGTAATAGAGGAAAATAATAAAAAATATGGGCCTTACAAAGTATATAATGATGCATATCAATGTGTTATAGCCTCATGCACATATTAGAGCAATAATTCCAACCGCTCTCACCCCCCGCCCTCCCTCCCCAACTTGAGTTGAATAGGAGGCCACACAGAAATTCATTACTATAAAAGATGGCAAAATTTACTTCCCCACTTGATCCAGAGCAAAGGCCCAAATCATCCCCCTTGAACTCCACATTTCTCCTTCATAAAACCATCAAGATCCAACAGGATTTAGGAGGGAGATGTTGTAGTTCAACATGGACATCAAAATAGTAAAATACCAAGCAATGGCTGGTGGTGGAGAAGACTCCTCCTAATAGTAGTCAAATGGGCCAACCAAAAACTCAATGATATCAAATTTGTTCAAAAATAGTCAGCAATCTAAGAAAGAAGGCCCCAAGGTGGAGGAAATTCCACTTGATAGCACGCAGATGGACCAACAACAAACTATGTTGCACGGCCCATTTAAGTATAGGCCTTCACCCACCCGAAGAGTAACTAGTACAGGTGAGTCATGCAAGACATCACCATTATCACTGAATAATGAAGTTTAACTATCAAGAGCATCTATGACATGAGGACTCAAAAGGCCACTAACAAGAGCATCATCATCTGCAACATGAGCACTAGATGAGCCACTATCACGCAGTGTTATCGGAACCGAACCGGTCATTGAACTGGAAAACCTTGTGGATTGGGAACTAGTCAGAGCCGGACTAGAACCGAAAAAAAACTCGTTTACCGAAAACACAAAATATTCATATTTTAAAGAAAAAACAGATATATTCATGTGCATATATGAATCCAAATGATTTATACACACATATGCAAAAGCTCTCATTTATATAGCAAGTAATAGTGCATATAACCAAAATAGCACTTAGTGCAAAACATCGCCGAACCAAAAATGTTACAAACATCAAGTAGCAGGCTCTAAAAGGCCTTTATAGTCGAAAATAACATGATAGATCATAGTATTATACTACAGCCTACAATACTACAAGCTACAACAACAGAAAATCAATGATCGATCAGAATCTTTATCTGATTCATGATCATCCTCCTCATCCTCATTTGAAGAATGAGTAGCATCCTAGTCTGCAATCGAATTATGGCTTGATTCCGCTAGCCCTGAAGCTGCTACTGGTGCTTTTGATATATCTGCCTCTGCATCCTGTGGAGGTGGGTCCAAATCCAACCAAGAAAGGTCTTCATTGTCAAATGTTGGTGCTTGACTCTCCACAACCCATTCTGATGTTGGATCAAAGTCACCCAAGACAATGTTGCTTGATTCAGGGGTTTTATTCAGCAACTGGTTGTGCCTCAACCTAAGGTTGTATTGAACAAAAACCATGTCATTCAATCGCTTTTGCTCCAAACAGTTCATCTTCTTAGTGTGTATACACTCAAACACACTCCAATTCCACTCACACCCTGAGGCACTACATGTCTAGCTCAAAATTCACTACCAAATTGAGGGCGTTCACTACCAAATTGTTGTCGTCAATAGGCTGCAAAAAGGGTAGAAGGAAAAAAAGTATTAGCAAATGAATTTGAAACTTGAAACTTGGACTCAACAATTGCAAAAGTCAAATTGAAATGAGTAAATTATTAATATAAGAATTTGCAAAATTTGACAGTTCTTATCTGGGGGACTCTTTGCTCTATTTCTTATAGTTATAGAAATTCCAAAGGTACCAATACTCTCACTAAAATTCAAGATTTTGTTATGAATTTGATCTCGAGTCTTGGAATCTGGGACCATGCGCTCAATGCATTTATACAATCTGCATAAAACCTCCCCATCAGCCTCAAAATTTGTAGTGTAATGGTACCTTCAAAATTCAGAAAACAAAAACATATTCATCAAGTCAACAAAACTAAAAGTTAAAACTTATAACTTATAACTTATAAGCAATGAGCATTGAAATCCAAAATTACATACCTTGGATTTAAGTAGTAGTCGACTACATCTAAAGGTCTATGGGGTTGTTTGTTCCATCTTTCATCAATGATTCTCCATAGAGGAATGTAGTTTTGTCTTTTATCCCCATATGATGCCTTTATTTGTTCCTTGGCCTGATCCATGGCCTCATAAACAAAACCCATGGCAAGTTTATCACTATCCACCATTCGCAAAACTCTGACAAGAGACTCACAAAATAGCACAATCTCCTCTGCCTTTGACCAAAATATTTTGTCAAATACTTGGTCAACCATTTGTTTCCCTTCAGCCTTTTTGCTCCACTGAGATGAATTCCATTCATCACATGAAAACATCTTCCTCAAGTTCGATTTTTGTTGAACAAGGGATTGCAACAATAGGAAGTTGGCTGCAAATCGTGTGATGCCTGATCAAACAAGCTCTTTACCCCCTATTTGCTTTCTCATAAGGTTCAAAACACATGGGTGGCTGTAGATGTACATGGTTATGGATTTTGCATCTTCCACACACTTCTTCACCCACTGAATTTTGCCAATATCCTCAAGCATGAGGTCCAAACAATCGACGATACATGGAGACCACCAAATGATGGGGTGCTTTTCCTCCAACATCTTTCCCGCTACAACATAATTAGAGGCATTATCTGTGATAACTTGTACAACAATTTCAACCCCTACTTCCATAACTACTTCATCCAAAAGACAAAATAGCAATTGTGCATCCTGCACCTGATCAGATGCATCAATAGATTTGAGAAACATAATAACTTTTGGAAAAGCAATTAATAAATTTAGTATGGTGCGAGATCTACCACCAGTCCATCCATCAGATATAATTGTGCATCTTGTTTTGGTTCATGATTGCTTAAACTCTGTAAGGTACTCTTGTATTCTTTAGACCTCATTTTGTAAAAGTGGCCCTCTGATATAATGAAAGCTAGGGCGTTTGAAGCCTACTCTACATGAAGCTATAGCATCAATCATGGGTTGATAATATGCAGAATTAGTAGCATTAAAAGGTATGTCGAAAAACATACCACCATCTAGCAAAGCATTCATATGTAACCTCCTTCTCTATCTTCTTCCATTTAACATCAAGGGTTGGTTGAGAACCAGGGGTGGTGCGGGGTACAAAGGAGTCAATCCCTTTATGGGTTGTTGTCCTCTTCAAGTTAAAAGCACATGAACTACCCTCTCCAACTCTAGCAAGGAAACTAGAAGAATCTTCAAAACTGGGCACATTCTTCAAAATCAAGGTCACCAAACATAGCATCAACCTTTTGATTTTTGCCTGTATCTTTTTCAATTCTTTTGTTTTTCCCCTTTTCTACATTGTAGGCTTCAATTAAACTTTGCATCGATGCTTTAAGATCATCAGAAACATTTTCACAAGATTTCACTTGCCCTCTCCAATGTGCTAGGTGTTCTTTAAATCTATGGATTCCCCCACCACTTAACTTTTTTCCCACAATAACTGCAGACTTTTATCCCTTGTTCACTTAAAAGGGAATGAACACAAGCTAGATCATTATTGTTTTTTGGGGTCCATGAGGAAGAAATGAAAAATATGCATAGAAAACCTTAAGGTTTTTAGAATTATATGGCATTTTTTTAGAGAAAAATAAAAGAGTAGAGGCAATGAAATACTTGGAGAAGATCTATAAATTTTGAGAAGAGAAGAAGCTCCGACCAATCTGAAAATAAACTCTTCAATCAGCGCCAAAATCTCCTCAGAAATTTTCCAACGAAATCTCTCAAAATAACCCTGCAAATTTCAATAATTGCTGAGAAAAAAATAGAAGAAAATAACTGCCACAATTTTTTTCAAACAAAAAATTACAAATCTGATTTATGCATAAAAACACTAGGGTTTTAAAATTTTAAGGGAAAAAAGAATAGATTTTTGAAGAAAAATAGAACATTAATGGTTGAAAAAAATATCTTGAATTTACCTCTTAATTTTCTAAAGAAAATCAGCTCCAAAATCTTCCAAAATCAGCTCTGGACCAATCCCTACAAATTTGCATAAAAACACGGGTTTTTAATTTTTTTGAGAAAAAAATAACTGATTTTTGGAGAAAATGGAACAAAAAAAATGACAGAAATTTCCTTGATTTACCCTCTAAATTTTTTGGAGAAAATCAGCTCCAAAATCCTCTGAAATCAGTTATGTAGCAACCCCAACAAAATAAAAAATAAAAAAATCTTCCACCAGCTGCAAAAACCACTTAAGAAAACCCAAAGATCTCTGGGAAAAAAAAAAAACTTTGAAGTAGTTCGAAAATCTTCCAACCCAACAACTCTCCAAGACTCCAATCAGCTCTTCAAATCTGCAAAAAATCTCCCTCGCAACAACCCTGCAAAAAACTCTCCAAATTCTCCTCACCAAACTCGGCTCAAGAATTGCAAGAGACTCGAATGAATAGTGTGAGTGAAATAGAGGGGGTGCAGGTGTTTAAATAGCTTTAGGAGGGGGCTAGAGTAGCGTTAGAAACAAGGAATAATAATAAATAAATAAAATTTAAAAAAAAAAAAATATATATATATATATATATATATATTTAATGTCAAGCCGTGGGGACTGGTTCGATGCCGAAATAGGTCAGTTCGATGCCGAAACCGGTCGGTTCGGTACCGAACCAGTCTTTTCCGATTCTGAGGGCTGGTTCTGACCAATTTTGCCTCCAAACCAATCGGTTTGGTACCAAACCAGTCTTTTCTGGTTCGGACCAATTTTGCCTCCAAATTGTGAAAATTTCGTAAATCTCTGGAATCCTATTGCAGCAACTGGAAGATTTTCACCTAATTGTTAATTTTTAACTTAACAATCTATTTGCGATTAACTACGTTGCACGGGTTCCCGCACCCAGGGGTGGGGTTCCCGAACCCGCACCGGGTTCCCGCACCCAAGTATCGGATTCTCCGCACCCAAGTACCCTGAAGAACCCAAACGAACCGGGTTCTTCTCAGAAGAACCGAGTTCTTCAAAAAAAAAATTCGGGTTCTTGGGTTCTTTTGGTATGAAGAACCCATCGTTTGGGTACTTAGAACCTGAATTTCAGGTTCTTCAGGGTTCTTCATGAACAATTTTTTCAAATATATAAATTTTTTTAAATGATTAAAAATTAAAAAATTTAATTAAATTTTAATAAATATTAAAAATAAATTATAATTTAATAAAATAGAGTTTGTTTAGTCTTAAATTCTCCACCCTCTTCATTCCGCACGCTGCTTCCCATTCTTTCTCACCGCCCAGCAGTCCACTGCTCGCAAACGCAGCATTCTCTGCTATCGAACCATTTTCCTCATCCCTCTTACGTCGTCGTAGCATCATTAACCCTGCAAATAAACGCACTCAGAAAACGAAACGATCATCCCTCGAGCTCAATCCTTCTTCTGCCGTGAACGTTAACCTGCACAACAAAACGCACACAAAAAAAGAGTGTGGCTTTCGACTTGCATAGTTTCTCTGCTACCGAGCCTTCAGATTCTGCTTTGCGTCGACATCGGGCTCCTCCTCCCGTCACCCAACCTGAAACTCACGCAGATAAGAAATATCATATGTATGCGTTGATTTATTTTGATCGGATTCATTTTGCGTGCATAAGGGTTTAGTATAGTTTAGGTTTAGATTTGTTAATTTTTAATTTTGTTAGTTTAGATTTAAATCTTAGTTTTTATTCATTCCGCTTTTGATAGCGTTAGTTTTAAAATAGTTTTATTTTATGATAGGTTTTAGATTTCGTTTTTTTTTAGTTTGACTCTTAGTTTTAGATTTTTTGGTTTAGTTTTAGTTTAGAGCGTTAATTTGGATATAAAAATTTTGAAAAATAAAAAATTATAAAATAAAAAATTCAAAAAATATTTTAAATTTTTGTTCTTAGAGTTTGTTTAGTCTTAATTTTCATTAAATTTATAATTTATAAATTTAATTTATAAAATATAGTATTATATATGATATATAAATTATAATTTATAATTTATAATATATATTAATATAAAAATACCCAGACGAAACCACGCACCCTGTTTCAAAAAATGCGAGTCCCCGAGTCTCGGGTCTCGAGTCCCCATCCCCGCTGCAGCACCGCACCGTTTCCTGGCAACATGGCGGTTTACTACGGCAAACATTGAATACATCTCACTGCAACCTACACAAATAAACTGCAGAAGAAACACAAGTGTAGGAAACAAAACTAAACAAGAATAGATCACACACACATTTGACAGTTATTTTTGGACCAATGTCCCTGGAAAAATCCAACGGGTGAAAACCAGTGCAGCAGCTGAGGGTTTATATATTATGCAGTAAATACATGCAGAGAAACTGACAAAAGAGATCATGAGACAAACCTCAATCCTCCACGGGAACCCAGCACAGATCAGCACCCAAGTTGGACTACCCTGCATTGCCTCTACGCAGTGACTGTGTCACCCACGCAGTCTCTGCGTCACAACTACGACTGCCCTTCTGTCTATGTGTTGGTCTGTCTACTAGCTACAAATTGAGGTCTTCTGGCCTCCGAAAAATCTCTCTGGGATCTGGCCCTCGCTCAACGCTATCTCCTTAGCAAAAATACAACTTCGCTTCAAGCTCTGCGCAATGACTATGTAAGCACTGCGTCACTGGCTCTCTCTGTCTCTCATGCTAATGCACTCTCTGGCTCAGGAATCCTTCCAATCAGAATTGTTGCCGCTCTCTACAAAAGATCTCTTGATCGATATTTCCTTTGAGCACTGCTCACTTCAGAAATTCGATCTCTTGATCCTTACTCCGCCAAATGTATTTTCCAAATGACCCTTCAAGCCATTCTTATAGTCTTCTCGTTGAGACTTCAACAACCCAAATTAGATCTCTAATCAATGGCTAAAATTAACTTTTGACTTGATCCGCCTTTTCTAGAACATTCACACCCATATTCTATTAGTTCACTTTAATTATTTTATTTTCCTAAGATTAGACTTAGGGTCCCTTTAAAAATAATTAATTATTTTAATAAAATACAATTTGGGTGGAATTTCCCCAAACGATTTATGGGTCATTTGGAATACATATGTCTAAGCATCCATGCAAATTTTGAGACTTAGAGCCCCAATCAACACTCCCTCTTGGCGAGGAATGTGCTCTAGCAATACACCCTATGAGTATTGCTCTGACTCTATAACATCTCCCACTGCGTTGTTGATGTCTAACACTGTTGCCAATTAACTCTGGGCAAATGTTGCAACTGCATTGTTGCTGACACTGCCACTGTCAACACTGCATCTGTACTGCAACTCCCTCTCAATGCTACATCTGTACTGTTGCTGACTATGCCACCTGCCAATCGCTATTGCACTACATCACAATTGCTTACTACAACTAAAAAACATCCAAAATTGGACAAGTTTTGATGCATCTCGTTGATGAAGATCTAACCGTTGCTAGCCTTTGCGATGTCCCTCTAAAGTTGCTACTATCTTCTACACTATGCCTTCCCCGCATTGTTGCCAACCCCTCGCTCCGCGCTACCCGAATCCGGCAATCGCTAACTACTGCATTGTCACTTCTGCACTCCTTTGCACCAACTAGCACCCATCCATCCTGCTACTTATGATTTGGGCTCCCGTAGCAAGGTGATGATCCGAGAGGTGGACTCCTCAAGGACCCTGCCCAATCTTGTAGATCTTTGGGTCTACAACTCCAAATCACCCCACCTCCCTCCTAGAGGTACATGGGCAATCATAGCAAATTCCTCCTCTATCTTCGTTGCTCCGGCCTGAGGATCATGCTTCTCATCCTTGTCCTTCTTACTGAGAGGACATTTTGTGGCGTAATGTCCCATCTCGCCACACCGGAAGCATTTGATCTTCCTAAGATCCTTCTTCCTCTTGTGTTGCTCTTGCTGCCCCTTTGATGCAAGGGTTGCATTCTCCTCTTCCTTCTTGACCTTCAAACCACTGTTGTTGTTGCCCTCAAGTTAACACTTGAGTAATTCCTTCCTCGTCTCTTCTTGTTGAAGAGTTGCCCACATCGACGCCCAGTCCGGAAAATTCTCTCTACCCAGGATACTCTGGACAAAGACATGATAGTCATCGAACACTGAGTTGAGGGTCAGTCTGACCATCTTTGTGGCCTTAGGAGCTGATCCCACAACTGCCAGTTGATCTCGATTTTCCTGAAGTCTAGACAGGAATGGATCAATGCGCTCTCCCTTCTGCATCCTGGTGGTCCACATTTTCTCCTCCAGAAACATCTTTTACTGCTCGGAAGATCCCTCATACAGCATAGCCAACACTTCCCACATCTCCCTGGTTGTCCCTTTGCCGGAAATGTGAGACACAATGTGATCCTTCACTCCGTTGAGAATCAGTCTTTTGGCCTTTGCCATATTCTTCTTGAAGGCCCTTAATGGTGTTGCATCCACTAGTTCAGCCTGAGTACTGTCGATAAAGTGCTTGAGGTCATGCTCATCTAGAAGGAAGGAAATCCTTGCCTTCCCGATTACGTAGTTGGAGGCTCCCTCCAACCAGTCCTGGTCACGCAATCCACTATTGAGATTTTGGGGTGTTGGAGTAGCATCGAATGTGCTCTAGCTCCCAAAATTTGTGGAGGAGCTAGAGTACATGAGATCTCCAAGACCTAGAAAGCGTTTAGAAAAATTACATTAGGTTTAAGTTTTATTCAAATAATTAATCTTTTTAATTAAGGACCCTAAGTCTAACTTAGGAAAATCAAGATTAAAGTGAATTAAATTAAACATGTGATGAGAATGACTTAAGTGACGCGGATCAAACAACTTCTAATCTTAGTCGTCGATTAGAGATTAAATCACGATCGTTGGTTTTCGAATGAGAAAAGTATAAGAGATGGGCTTGGGGTCAGTTGGAGGACAGACAGACTGACAGAGCACTGAGGCTAAGCTGAGATTTTAGGGCGTGGTTTGCTAAGAATTTCATAAGTGTTTCAGCTGCAGTGAGGGGTAGTATTGGCAAGCAGGATGGTTTGATCCTAGGCCAAGAGTACAAGGGTAGAGAAGGAACATTCCAGTGTACGCAGAGGGAGCAGCTACGCAGTCCAGCCAAGAGTCCAGCAGGGGCAGCGCAGAAGCAGCAGGAGCCAAGAAAGGCTGACGCATGCCCAGTTAGGGCAACGCAGGGCATCGTAATCCCTTCTCGGGTGACGCAGGCCCTTACCGAGCGCCGCAAAGGTCGACATGCCATTCAAAGCTGGGATCAGAGAGGGCTTCGCAGTGTCGTTAGGGTTTCCGCAGGCCTAGTAAGGCCGAGGCGTTCGTAAATCTCGTTTGAGAGTGTGAATCAAGATATTTTTCTCTCCTCCGGGATAAAGGTATTAATGCTTTCATTTATATTTCTCTCCGTTGGGTCAACCAGCTTTGGTTCCCGTGATTGTTGGTGTCAGAATCCGCATATGTCAAAAAACCCTCCAAAATCTAGCAAAGAACAGCTTTTCCCGCATTGGGTTTTTCCAGGGACATTTGTCCAGAAAATATGTGTGTCACTTTGTCTATGAGCATTTTATTCAGTATTTGATCTGTATGTGTAGGTTGTTATATGTATTTACTTCGATGTTGTTTTTTAATATTCAGAATAATAACATGTGGATTTAATCAAGTAGGAGAAGTAAATCGAGATTTAACAGTAGGATTTCTTATATTAAGAAATTTTCACATGGTATCAGAGTGATTGAAGCAGAGAGCCGGGATTCCGTAAAGACGGCATTTAAGAAACTGTGTTGCGTAAATCAGCAAGAATAGCAAAGAAACCTAGAGAGGGCAGAACACTAGAAGGACGTTGTAGAGGCGTGAG
This sequence comes from Pinus albicaulis, assembly GCA_034641835.2. Lineage (NCBI taxonomy): Eukaryota > Viridiplantae > Streptophyta > Pinopsida > Pinales > Pinaceae > Pinus > Pinus albicaulis. The sequence continues at coordinate 1,291,728,776 of CM076577.1, forward strand.
AGCTACCTAGGGTCGACACAATCCCACTCGGGTGACACAAGAGACAAGATAGTGCTTTCCAGAGGGACGCATGAGTAGCCCTCGCGCTACGCCAGAGGTTGCGCCGAGCCAATCTACTCGCCGAGGCTGCCATGGGTGACACACCAAAAGAATTAATTATTGGGTAGCAAAGAGGTCGTGTACCTAAGCCGAGTTGTAGATCTTTAGCAAGCTTGTTGGTGGGGTGGAGATTCTTCCGGTGCAGAATCATGCCTAAGCTAAGTTGACAAAGAGCAGGAAGAGAAGAACTGCTCAACAGATTTCATTGCCAAAAGAAATTGAAGGATCGATCGTAGGGTGATCGAAGAGAGTTGATTCGTTGTGTTTTACATATTTCCAAGGAGGAAATCAATTGTAATGTTGTGGATCATAAGCATATCCTTTTATTTTTCAAATATTTGTAAATATAAAAATAAGAAATTGTTGGAAAAAATGTTAAAGTATCAAAATCTTATACTTTAGCATGAAACATATGTATGTTCACTAATATCTGAGTTAAAGTTTAAACATTTAAACTTTATATTAGTGGATTTTGTATTTGACGTTTAAACATTGATTGATTTGTTGGGCGGAAAGCGCTGATAATTAAAGTTCTTATCAAAAGGCCCAACCCGTGGGCACAACTAGCGCAGTGGATACCGAGATGAGTGCCTCCACAGTTGACCGAGTTGACTGCGGGGACAACAAAGATGAATAATGGAGATTGAGTGAGGGGGAACCAGCCAAAATTTTCCTCTGTACCTCGAGAGCCCCCACAGTGACGTAAGACGCTGAGTTGGTCACAACTGTCTTCCACATCGAGTAGAATAAACGGCTCACTGGCACGTCTTGTCAGCATTTAGTTTAAAAGCCGTGCCACCTATTTAAGGAATATTTTCACTTGTTTTCAAATTATTTGTAATTTGTCGTGCTGCACCCTGTTTTAGTTTTACGTTACCAGCACAAATTTGACCACCCTGTTAATTATTCCTACAGAATTTTTCAGCCATGGCTAAATGGTTTCCCTTTCAGGTTTAGCTAGCCATATCCCTCTCATGGATACTAAGAGGGATATTCAAGATACCATGTGTTCTATAATTCACCTCCCTTTCAAACAGCAAGTTATCTTGAATGATAATGCTTCCCTTGTGTATTCTTCCATGGTGAAGTATGGAATTTTGTTTGCATGCATTCCAAAGACCCATATTTTCCCTGAATTTATTGGTTCGTGTCTGTCATGTATCCAGAGAAATGTTTTGTCATGAATTCCTAAGGAGCGAACGTTTTGTAGGTGTCCACCCAGTTAATCCGCCAAGCCCATTGCTATCCTGAGTCAGAGTCATCCAACCAATTTTCTGACGATTCGTTGGTACAATATTATGATAATATTGCAGGTGAATAATTTAATCAGTTCATGTTTTATTTGAAACTTGACATGAATCAGTTTCGACCAGATTGCAAAGAGTTTGCTATGGGGGTTTTTGACGCTGAGACTCGTCTAGTATTAAGTAATATTGCAAAAGTTTTGGGTAAAGATGATGATAATACAATGGATAAATCAGTCCTAGGGATGTTTTCCATGATGATGAAGCTAGGAATGGTGCTGGATATTCCATCATATTGGCAGGAAGTAGTCAATTCACAGCTGATGAGCCTTTCATTAACAGGTTCTTTCAAATTTCCTTCATTGATTGTATATTTGTTCTTCTATCAGAATGTGGAAGAATTCATGCATTTAGGTCTAAATATTATGGATGTAAATAAAAGAAGGATATCTGTGATATTCGTGACAAATGTAGTTAGAAGGGAGAAAAATGAGGTTGGATTGTTTAATTTTGCTAGCTATTACATGCCAATTGCATATAAAATATTGAATGGAAGCCCTCCTCCCTGTTTCTTACCTAAAGATCACGAGTTTCTGCATTTATGAAACAATTGCAAATATGGAGATTGGTTTGTTTTTGAGGAATATTCTGAAATAAGGCTATATGGAGCAAGTGTTGAGCCTTATAGACTCCCAACATTTGTACCAATGAGGATTTTTTCTTTAGAGTTCATTAGAAAGAGCCTAAATGTTGATCGGGTTCATTTCGTGCCTATGAAGAAAGGACATATGTATAAATTACCTATGATTGTAGGCCCTTTCATAGTCAATATAAGGCAGGCATTTGATGAAGTAACAAGAATGTTAGATGAGATGCATATGCTACTAGGAGAAAGTTGGGCTTATGACCCTTATAGTGTGATTTCAAATAGAAGAATTGAGAATGGGTACTCTGCTTTCATTCATGAAAGTAGGCCAGAACAGGAGAAGGTAGCAAGTAAAGGTGTGATGAGTTCAGTAGGTGCAAACATTCAGACTCCCACCATAGCAGAGAAAACAAATAAAAGAACCAAAGAAGTGGTTATTGATCTAGATGATGAGGAGCAGGGAGCCAAGAAGAGAACAAAGTTTGCTGAAGAACCTACATCTAATTCACCTAGTTTTTCTTTACATTTGGGAGAAGAGCAAAATGCTCCTCCTTCACCCAGGAGTCATGAAGCGTCTCATGAACAAGTGCCCTTGATCAAATAGATGTTTTCACAAATTGAGGAAAGAAATCAGAAGATGAAGGCCAGCATGGAGACCCAAGCTGAACATCAAGTTGTTGCTGATCAAACAAGATTGTTGACTATAATGGATCTTGAGAAAGATCAATTTAGAATTTCCCTGTCACATCCTACAGACATGTCAATTGGTTCTTCCAGTAATTTCAACACTGTAAATGTAACTGTGGATGTGAAGAAAATTCCACTGATGGATAAAATGAATTTGCATATGCAAACAGGTCAGTTGATTGTAAATGACCTCACAAAGACTAATGCAATCGCAATAAAGGCAGAAAATATGTTGGGGAAAGTAATTAAACAATTGAAGTTAGAGAAGGCTAACTCAAGAGCCTTAACAGTTCAGAATGAGGAATTGAAAAAAATCATTATAAAGATTGGAGTAGACCCTAGTGACAAGACTGTTGTGCAGAAATTCATGCAAAGTGCTGAGGTAGAAATATCCACATTGAGGAAAAAGCTAAAATTACCTACTGGAGAACATTCAATGGCTGCAGAAGTTGCAGAGGTAGAGAAGGAAAAGGAAAAGCTTTTACAGCAACTCATGCAGAAAGATGAAGAAATCTCCAAAATAAAGCAAACTGCAATTTCATTGCAAAATCATATTGATAACCATAATTGTACTTTTGTTTTTCCTACAGGGAATGAAGATCCTCAAGCACAGACTGTTCAATTAAATACTGAGTTGCAGATGGCTGAAAGGGATCGGAAGAAGGCTCAAACAGATCTGGAGACTGCAACAACGCTGATTAAAGTGATAGAAAATGAAGTTGACAAGTTCAAAATGGATTTCTGAAATGCTGAAGCTGAGATTAAAAATCTCAAAGAAAAACTGAAAGGAAATCTCTCACTGATACAAGCCAAAGACATCATTTGGACTGATATCATTTCAGAAATGAAATCTAATTGGTGCTTCTTGATGATAGTTGCAAAAGGGAAAAGTCTCATTTTAGAATTTGAAGAACCAATCATGTCTGATAAGCAAAAAGGAATTAATAGAGCCATTTGGGTCAGAAGATTCATTTATTTTATTAATTCTAAATCAGATTAGGAATTAGAGGAGAATGACATGTAGGACAGAATGTTGTATGCAGTAGAAATTAATAAAATGATTGTTAGAAATGATCTCAAAAAGGCTGCAGAAAAGAAGCTAATGGAAATCAAGGAAGTAGTAAGTCAATTTGATAATTCATTTGATAAAATGACAAGAGTAGGCTTGCCATCATGTTGGGGAGCTGAAAGGAGAAACAATGGTCAACTTCTTGCAGAGACATTTTCAACTCTTGTGGATGGTAAAGACTCTTTTCACAGAAAGGCCATCCTATGATCAAATTACTGAATTCAGATTGGAATATCACAATATGACACATTCATCCAGGACGAAGGTAGAAATATGGAAAAAGTGCAGAGCTTGGACAATAAACCTGCCAAAAGGATCAACATCAAATAAATACAAATCAGTTGACCCAGGAAAAGAAGCCACATCATCAACAATTCCTATAGAATAGGTTATTTATTTTATTTTCTGAAGATAGTGTAATTGTAATAAGATATTTTCAAGGCATGTAATGAACAACCTTCGAAGTCCTAAGTAGTTTTGGTTGTTAGGATTGGTTACATTAGTTCCAAACTGCTTTTTACTTTATTTAATGTAATTTTCAAGAGAAGGAAAGGTTCTGAGTTTTGGACCTTCAGACAATTATTTTTGTACTCAAAGATTCAAATATTAATGAATGAGTAAGAAAGTTTCTAGCATTTTGTTTATGTTGAAATGTATTCAAGTTTACATTATGTGTTTTCTATCTATGAATAAAACAAAGTTATGAGCAGCAGATCTCTTTTTAATTTTGTATGTAAGAGTTAACAACCTTAATTAGCGCTCATTTGTTTTAACTATTTCTTTCATATATTTCTTCTGGGGTTTGAAATGATATTTTTTGTATAAAAATAGAATATCAGTTTGGACTTCTTCTTTCATTTTCTTCTAGTCACTTCATTCAACATCAAAAAATGGTAGCATTGTGAAGAATTCATTATAATTGACATTTAAGGGTTTGATCATAAATACTTGAGGGGTTAATAAAATACAGACATATATATTCGTGACATAATCATATAAATTTCTTAAGCACCGATTCCTTATCACAGCTAATGGATTGTCTCTTAAGGTACAACATTAATTGGCGTCATTGCCGGGGAGCAAAGATTCGAAGTTTTCCCTGGGTTTTGTTCATATTTCCTCTAGCTGTTCAGAGAGGAGAAAATACTAAGCTGTACTTTATTTTAAATAATTATGGCTCCTAAGAGGCCCCACACGAGGTCATATACCTCTCAGCAAAAAGTCCCTATTCTGTCAGATCCATAAAAGTTAGTTTCAAAGAAGGGCAAGAAAACAAAAATATTTTCTACACCTGATGCCACACTTCTTGCACCAGGTAGCAGTTCTCATATCTTACCATCCAAGGATATTTCTCGGAAACTCATTTTCCTGGAAAAAGAACCCTTATCCTCACCCATTCATTTACAGGAACCAACATTAGAAGAACTATATTTTGAGTCTGTATCATTTCCATTCACAGAATCTCAACCTAATTCAATTGCCAGTTCTTCTGCTATTGTTCATCTACCCCTTCCCATATCAGTTGTTCCACCCCTTTTATCCCCACCTACAACTAGTATTCATTTTACCCCCGCTCAAGGAGCAGTCAATCAGGGCATAAACATGGCAGCCCCTTCTTTCTTGATGAATAGATATGCACCATTAAATCTACCCCAACCAATGAATGCAATGCCTCAGGAGTACCTTAAGTTTCTTCCTAGATTTACTGGTGAATATGAAATAACCGTAGAACAACACTTGCCTTTGCTTTGCACTTTTGATGAAAACTTTAATGTAGAGCATCTTGATGTTGTAATGAGACTTTTTGTGTAGTCTCTAAGTGGAGAGGCAAGAAAATGGTTCAAAGGATTACTAAATGGTTCAATCAATGATTGGATGAATTAGAAAGACAATTCATCCAGAGATGGGGTGAAAAAACAGACCATGGTTATTCTTTAACAGAGTTTAATGCTATAAAGAAAAAATAAAATGAAAGCATGAGTGATTTTATCAAAATATTTAATAAGTTGTACAATAGTTTGCCTGTGGAAATGAAACCTCCTCCTATTGGAGCAAGGGTTGTTTTTGCTGGGGCATTTGTATCAGATTTCAGTTTTACCTTGAGAGAAAGAAGAGCCTCCACTCTTGAACAGATTCAAACCGATGCCTCAGATTGAGGCAAACATGACTGCTGCTGGAAAGGTTCAAGACAAAGGAAAAGCTAAAGAAGAAGACTCATCACAAGATCAAAAGATTGATGACATGACTAAGGTCATTAAAATTTTGTCAAACAAATTAGTAAAGATGGAATTAGATAACAAGAAACCTGCAGAACAAAACAGAGGGGTTTTCAATCCCTAATTCAGAAAACAACCCCTACAGATTCTACAAAGAGAAAGAAAAGATCAAGACCAAGTCCAAGCACCTTTATATATAGAGGCAACACCATCAAATTCTGTTGATAATGATCAGAAATAAGATGAAGATCAAATTTCTGCTGTGTATATGGAAGATGGTGAGACAAGAGAAGAAAGTGAGAAAGAATATGCAGAGGAATGTAAAGAAGCTGATGTATCATTTAATCAGGAAGAAATGGATGATTATTGCAAACAATTTACTGATTTTATGCAAGCAGAGTTCCATAAAAAATATGATTTGAGGTCAAAAAAGAGGTTGAGAACTCAGGATGATGAAGAATAGGAATCAAAATTAGTACCTACTCCAATGGCGACTCCACTACAGAAGAATCCAATTAAAAAATCAGATAAGGGGAAGTAGCCCATGAATCAAGAAAAAGAAAAAGAGAAGCAGCAAGCTGAGGCTTCCAAAATAAAGCCTAATGACCCTAATATGTTGGAAAATATTGTTTATGTTCCTGATCAACATGCAAATTCAAACAAAAACCAAGAAGAACCTAAAAAGTTGATAAAACAAACTCAAACTTTCAGTTTGTCGAAAGAGTTAGAAAAGGTAAAGATTCAAGTACCACTTCTTGAATTGGTTAAAACAACTGGTTATAAGAGAGAGATTGCAGAATTTATTAATTTATCTCAGTCTGATGAGGTGGGTGATATAGTGAATCTGCAAGAAGAAAAACCAGTGGTTACTTTTGGACCTCATGTTGAAGAGGTAGATTCTTCTGTTCCATCATTTTATATATCAGTTGTATTGCATGATTTCATTTTACATAATTGTATGCTAGATTCTGGTGCATCTCATAATCTAATGCCACTGTCTGTAATGAAAGAGTTAAATTTACAAATTACCAAGCCATATAGAGACCTCTATTCCTTTGATTCAAAAAGGGTGAAGTGTGTAGGTATTATCAAAGATATGGTTGTTTCCTTGGCTCAAATTCTAGCTAAGAGTATTATTATGGATGTGGTAGTAGCAGATATTCCAGCTAGATTTGGTATGTTGTTGTCTAGATCTTGGGGGGCAAAGCTTGGAGGAGTTTCGAAATTGGATTTCACATATGCTATTATTCTTGTTTTTAATGGGGAGGAAAGGAGGTTATACAGAGAAACTAGATTTTTGAAAACTACTACCAAGAAATATGCAGGTAATACACCCATTTATGGTCAAGAGAAGGAGGATCTCTCTTGTTTCATGCTGCATGAAGATGAAAAATTTGCTGAAGATTCACAAGAGCAGCTCTCTTCAGCCATTGTACATAAAGAGCTGCGTTCAAATAAAATTTGGAAGTGTTATTTTGATGGTGCATTCTCTTAGGAGGGCACTGGAGCTGGATTCATATTTATATCTCCTGAAGGTAACTTTTTACCTTTCTCCTTCAAATTGGAATTTGAATCTACTAATAATGTAGTTGAATACGAAGCATTGATCCTAAGTTTGCAAATAGATAAATAGGTGGGAATTCAGTCTATCTCTATTTTTGGTGATTCTGAATTAATAATAAGAAAAATTAAGAATTGGTGTCAGACTAAACATCCCAGATTGAGGTCATATAGAAATGAGGTGTGGGATCTAGTTGAAAATTATTTTGAAGCTTTTAATTGACAGTTTATTCCAAGAGAAGAAAATAGAATGGCAGATTCATTGGCAGTTGCAACCAGTACATTTAAGCCACCAATTAATCCAAGGTTGAGATATGAAATTGAATTAAGACACAGGCCTTCAATCCTTGATAATGTGAAGCATTGGCAGGTTTTTGAGGATGATGAGCAAATTAATCAATTTTTAACAATGATTGGAAATTTTGAAGATAGTCAAATTGATTTAGAAGTTGAGGGAAGTGATCAAAGTGATATGTCTAAAAATATGAAACATTCAATTTGTGATCAGAAAATAATTCAGTTGAAGGATAATATTTTTCCTAGAGGATTGGTACCTCTTGAGAGATTGTTTGATGCTAATTATGTGGCAATAAACCAGAAAAAGGTATATCAAGATGGAGAAATGGAGGACTATAATTTAGGAACTCAACATGAGCCTAAAATAGTCAAATTTTTTAGAGGAGTTCCTAAGGAGTGAAAAGAAAGGTATGTAGATATTTTTAAACAATTCATGGATGTATTTGCATGGTCATATGAAGATTTAAAAACTTATGATCTAGATATTATTCAACATAAAATACCACGGAAATATGGGGTTAAGCCACACAAGCAGAAGCTCAGAAAAATTAACCCACTATTGCTAGCTCCAATTGAAAAAGAGGTGAAGAAACTTTTGCAAGAAAAAATCATAGTTCCACTAAGATATTCAGATTGGGTTTCCAATCTGGTACCAGTCAGGAAGAAAAATGGAGAGATAATATTGTGTGTGGATTTCATAAATTTGAACAGAGCTTCCCTAAGGGATAATTATCCTTTACCAAAGATGGATTTTGTTCTGTAGAAAGTAACTGGAGCATTCAGGTTATCTATGGTTGATGGTTTTTCTGGGTATATTCAGGTGGCTTTGGAGAAAGAAGAACAAAAGAAATTTTCTTTCACCACACCTTGGGGAACATTCATGTATGCCAGGATGCCATTTGGCCTCATGAATGCAGGAGCTACTTTCCAAAGGGAAATGGATATTTCTTTTGTGGGAGATAAATTTGTAGTCATTTATCTTGATGATGTTACTATTTTTTCAAGTTTTGATGATAAGCACTTAGAACACTTGAGGAAAGCCTTCTTGAAATGCAAAAAATTTGGATTATCATTAAATCCCAAGAAATATTTGTTTGCTTTAGAGGAAGGTAAGTTGTTGGGTCACATAGTTTCAAAACAAGGAGTGAATATTGACCCTGCAAGGGTTGAAGCTATACAAACAATTCCACTGCTTAGAAGTAAAAAGTATATCCAAAGGTTTTTGGGAAAAATCAATTTTCTGAGAAGATTTGTTCCAAATTATGCTGAAATTGTCAGGACAATAACGGATATGTTAAAAAAAAAATGATGAAGTAAAATGGGACAAAGATGCAAGAGAATCATTTGGCAGAATTAAAGAAGCTCCTATTTTTATCAGTCCAGATTACTTAAAGCCTTTCCAAATTTTCTTATTTGCATCATCTTCTACTATTGCTGCTGTGTTATTACAAAAAAATGAAGAGGGAAGTGAACAACCTGTAGCCTTTTTCAGCAAAGTCCTCAGAGATGCAGAGCTGAAGTATAATATCCTGGAGAAGCAGGTATATGCTTTAGTTAAATCATTAAAGGCTTTTAGAACTTATGTAATTCATTCTCAAATAATAGCATATGTGCCTAATTCTGCTGTAAAGGATGTGCTAGTACAGAGTGATGTGGAAGGAAAAAGAGGAAAATGGATTGCCAAAATCCAAGAATATGACTTGGATATCAAACCAACAAAGTTAGTCAAAGGACAGGGACTGGCCAAATTGATGACAGAATCTAATTTCCAAGCTTTGGAAATTAGCTTACTTGCACCTGTAGATGAAGTGACTGAAGAAACAGATCAGATTAAGACAAAGTCAGCGATTAAATATAATTTATCTGTTCAGAGTCCAGACTGGTATAAAGATATCATTCATTATCTCTGTTTCTTTTCTTGTCCTCCTTCAATAAACAGAGCTAAGTATAGAGCTCTCAAACTTAAAGCTCAACCTTATGTTATAATTGAAGCTAAGTTGTATCGGAAAGATCCTACTAGTGTATTGTTGTTATGTTTGACAGAAGAGGAAACCATGGAGGTGATTAAAGAACATCATGAATGCTTGTCTGGAGGTCATTACAGCTGGAAAGTAACTGCTCATAAGATTCTTAAATCAGGGTTTTATTGGCCCTCTTTATTTGCTGATGTATACAGAACTGTTAGAAGTTGCCAGAAATGCCAATTGTTTGCAGAAAAGAAAAGGTTAGCTCCTTTACCTCTCCTTCCTGTGTTTTTCGAAAAACCCTTCAGACAATGGGGATTGGATTTCATTAGAGAGATTAATCCACCATCAAGTGGGAAGTTTAAATGGATTCTAACTGCTACTGATTATTTTACAAAATGGGTAGAGGCAATTCCTACCAGAAAAGCAAATGATTTGGTTGTGATGAAGTTTTTAGAAGAGAATATTTTTAGCAGATTTGGATGTCCAATAAAGATTGTAACAGACAATGCTCAAGTTTTCAACTCAGTCAGGTTCATAAATTTTTGCCAGACTTATAATGTAATATTATCCCACTCTACAGCATATCATCGTCAAGGAAATGGATTAGCAAAATCATCTAATAGAACATTGGTGAAAATCTTGAAGAAAACAATCAATGAGAACCAGAAGGATTGGGATTCAAAGCTGATTTTTTCTTTATGAGCAGTAATGATCACTACTAGAAGATCCACTGGTAAGTCTCCTTATGAATTGGTATATGGTGCTCGAGCTTTGTTTCCCACTCAGCTAGCAAGACCAGTAATTTCTTTTCTTCAAGACTCTCAAGAGGAACCTAATGCCTTAATCAGGAGACTAAATAAGGTGATAGAATTGAGTGAAAGCAGAAATAAAGTCAGAGACAATTTGGTCACTTATCAAGAGAAAATGAAGTCTATTTTTGACAGAAAGGCAAGAGAAATCATGTTTCAGGCTAGAGATCTGGTATTAAGATGGGATACCAGGAGGGAAGAGAAAGGGAAACATGGTAAATTTGATCCCTTATGGTATGGTCCTTACAAAATCTCTGAAGCCAGATCAAATAATACTTTCATGCTGGAAGATCTTGATGGAGAAGCGGTAGAACTGCTTGTAAATGGGTTGTATCTCAAACATTATTTCCAGCACTAAAGGCAGTTAGTTCATTGTTGTACATATTCAATTTCCTCTCACTGTATATTTCTCATCAAGCAATTTTTGACTCCATGCCCGAAGTGAAGGTACTGATCTACAGGTTCTTAGTGTTTCGTGGCAAAAAACACTATCCCCAGGTGGAGCTAGAGGTTGTGGATCATAAGCATATCCTTTTATTTTTCAAATATTTGAAAATATAAAAATAAGAAATCGTTGGAAAATATGTTAAAAGTATCAAAATCTTATACTTTAGCATGAAAAATATGTATGTTCGCTAATATCTAAGTTAAAAGTTTTAACATTTAAACTTTATATTAATGGGTTCTATATTTGACGTTTAAACATTGATTGATTTATTGGGCGGAAAGCGTTGATTATTAAAATTCTTATCAAAAGGCCCAACCCACGGGCACACCTAGTGCACCGGATACCGAGATGAGTGCCTCCGCAATTGACCGAGTTGACTGTGGGGACAACAGAGATGAACGGTGGAGATTGAGTGCGAGGGCACCAGCCAAAATTTTCCTCCGTACCTCAAGAGCTCCCGCAGTGACGTAAGACGCTGAGTTGGTCATAGCTGTCTTCCACTTTGGGTAGAATCAACGGCTTGCTTGCACGTCTTGTCAGCATTTAGTTTAAAAGCCGCGCCACCTATTTAAGGAAGATTCTCACTTGTTTTCATATTATTTGTAATTTGTCGCGTTTCACCCTGTTTCAGTTTTACGTTACCTACACAAATTTGACCACCTTGTTAATTATTCCTGCAGAATTTTTCAGCCATGGCTAAATGGTCGTCCCTATCAGGTTCAACTAGCCATATCCCTCTCATGGATACTGAGAGGGATATTCAAGATACCTTGTGTTCTATAATTCACCTCCCTTTCTACCAGTAAGTTATCTTGAATGATAATGCTTCCCCTGTGTATTCTGCCATGGTCAAGTCTGGAATTTTGTCTACATGCATTCCAAAGACCCATCTTTTCCCTGAATTTATCTATTGGTTGGTGTCTGTCATGTATCCAGGGAAGTGTTTTGTCCCAACCAAGTCTTTTTACCTCTATGAACCCTGAGGAACAACCTCTCTGTGTCACTTTCTGGATCCTGGCCTCTAAAACTGATGTACAAGCAAAATTCTAGAAACCCTCTTATGCCTCTGCACTGCTTCTACGTGAGCCCTACGAGTCACTCTGTTAGCCCTTCTTCTTTCAATGCTGGCTTAGTTAGATCACCTCTGCCTCTCTCTGACTAATGCTCGACCGGATGAGAAAATTTCTCCCACTCTGGATTCTATCTCTGCCCCTCACTGCTCAGATCTCTCGCTCGAATTTCTCAGCAAACCCGGCCCCAAAAATTTTGAACTCTAGATCAATTCGGTGTGTCTTTCCAAATGGCCCTCATGTCTTCCTTTATAGTCTTCTCGTTGAGACATCAACGACCGAGATTAGATCTCTAATCAACGGCTAAGATTATAACATGACTTGATCTTCGTTTTCTAGATCATTCTCACTCATGCTTTATTAATACCCTTTAATTATTTAATTTCCCTAAGTTTAGACTTAGGGTCCCCATTAAAATAATTAACTATTTTAATAAAACATTAACCGAGTGGGAATTTCACAAACGGTTTATGGGTTCTTTGAATACAAGTGTCTAAGCCTCTCCACAAAATTTGAGACTTAGAGCACTTTCCGATGCTACAAAAATCAACAGGAAACACTTAATAGGGTTGAGCTTTAGCCACCACTACCTAGGGAGAAAACACCATTGCGAGATCAGAACACTGATTTTGGAAAGGGATCCTTATTTGAAGTATTGAATAGCCCATGACATTTAAGGTCGTACACTTAGATGCACTAATGATCTTTGTCCCCAATGACTGGCTACTTTCACTAGAATCTAGGTTGTGATTGTCAGGTGGTTTAGCAGCCCAAGTCTTGCACACCTTCTCCACAGGTACCCAAACCCTCTAGCAAAGTATATTGGCACAAACAGGTGAAGCATTGAGACCCTTGGGCCTCCTAGCAGCAACATCAGATGGCATATGTCCCAAGACACCACTTGCACCAAGCACGTTGGATCACTTTGTACCATATTTGATGATTCTTCAAGATGACACACCTGGACCCAGCTTTCCCCTAGGACGACATTGACACCAATTGATGGATGGCAGTTGATTCAGAGCCCAAATGAGGATGGTCTCACCTTCAAATACTAGGGACGGCTAGTTGCACCTGAGAAGCCCTCAATACTAGAGTAGATGAGGCCATTTTGAGTAGTTGGAGACCCGTAGAGACCACTTTGTGGTGCCCCAACTAGATCTTGTGACCCCACAAGAGGCAATGAGGTGGATTTGAGGGCCAGCCCTCAAATTATGGACTTGGCATGCTTCAACACCACCTTGGACACCACATCAGCGTTGGAGATGACATTTGGAGCACATTTGTTGCATGATGTCAACCCACGACTTACATGTGTAGGCTAATTAGGGCATATTTCATGAAAGTTATTGGGTTGGCTTGTAACCCAAGCATGTTTTGTAATCAAACTTGTTTTAGAGGTGTCATTAGACTAATTTTAGGTCCTACTCCTCATATAAATAGAGGAGAGGCTGATTCTATATCATCATCACTTGTGACTTGAATTCAACGTCTTAGGGATTTCGACCTCTTGGATTATTGAGGAGATGTGATTCTATTGGAGTATTTTTGCATATTAGAGCTATTTCTTGGCATTAGAGAAGTTACTTTGGATCAACAAAGGATTTTTCATTCATTTTGTCTTGTAAGTAATCCTCGTATTTAATAAATCTTAATTCTTGTGCCTAATATATGGAATGCATTGCTATCTAAGGCTTTTCAAATGTGTCATTCTTGTTGAAGATCAATTGTATAGAATCTAGATAATGTCATTTTATGCATTATTCATGGATGAAATGTGAATGGCAATCCCCTAGGTGAATCATTAAAATAGCTCTCCCAAGTGACCTTGATCTCTCACAAAAGTAATAGCTAGGGTTTCGATCTAGGGCATCAAAATATCCTTACTCCTTACCAAGTTTTAGCTAATTTTTCACCTCTATAGACTCCATCATCCTAAGGACTAAACATTGGTCTTGTCAACTCGGTGATCACTCATAATAAAATCAACCCCAAACTCAATTTCGCTCTCTTTATTTTTTATTTCGACCCTCCTAAAGCTGCTAGCTAGGGCTAGGGTGCGAGTTGACCTAGAGGAGGCATTTTGGCTTGTGGAAGGACTCAACATTAAGGGAAACTTTGATTGCCTCAAAATCAGCTTCCTTCAATGGCGAATCTACCCATTTTAAGGCTTAATTCTCTTGCCCTAGTTAGATCTAGCATTAGGAAACCCTAGTTTGCTCTAGGCTTCAACATGGGGACATACTGAAATTTCCTTGGTCCCTTTGCTTGCTAATATTCATTGTTGGGAAACCTTTTCTTGGCCTTTTGACCAGTGTGGAAAAAGTCCTGATAAAATCGGCAAAGCCCGATTATTTGAGCTAACCGATTTTATCGGCCAATTTTTTGGCGACTTTTGGAAAACAAAAAAATCAGGATAAAATCGGGAGTTTTTCCAAAAATTCGTGAGTGAGGTAGTTTCTTTAATGAAAGAATCGGGATTTTATTGAAAAAGTCACAATAAAATCAGGAGTTTTTCCAAAAAATCGTGAGATAGTTTCTCTAACGACTTTTTTAATTTTTTTTTAAATGAATATTTTTGTATTTTTTTAATTTTGCCAAATATTGGCAGACTTTTTCAAAAACCTCCCGACTTTAACAACTTTTTTCAATTCCTGGAACCTTGTCTATTTAATCCTGACTTCGACTTTTTCCACATTGCTTTTGACTCTAGTTGTTCCATTTGGCTTGTCATGTCGCAAGCCCTAGTTTCATTTGTGCCTTAATAGGCCTTATTAGAGGATGCAAGTTGCCTTCCCTAGCATATTGTGCCTTGTCCTTAACAAGAGTTATCCTCTATAAGCCTCTCTTGTCATCTTGATCCCTGAACCTGGCATATCTCTCAAATGTGACATATCTACAGGGAAGCCTCCCATTGGCAAAATCCATAAAGCAAAGGAGGTAGTGGTTGTGGTGACAATGGGCCTTGTTGTCGCTTAGATTGTACAGGGACCAAGACAACGGCTTAGGGCAAGGTTTTGTCACTCTGATCCCAGCCCACTCTGTTCTAGTTGTCTCCCAACAGTAAGCTATGGGGGGTAGTCCCTATGGAAGAAAGATGATGGAAGACAAGTTCGGGACCAACTTGTCCGGGAGACACAGTTGAGTGGCCTAGCTACTTGGTTAAATTTAGCAAGACTTGGGGATTCAATTAGATTTAGAAATGAGACCAGTGCCTTATGGAGTCAAATTTCTTGCTTATTATAAATTAGGACCAAGTAACCGGAAGGACATCCATTGCTTAGATGATCAACTAACCTATATGAGATGCAAGTCCAAAGATCTAAGTGTGATGCAAGGATCTTGGTTAATTTTAGGTTATATGCCTAGTCTAAATTGAACCTTCCGATTTATTGCCCACCACTTTGTGGGTGATATCCCTAGGAGAAACTTTTCTCCATGGTGGACCTCAACCAGCAGCCCCTTGCACCCTCCTACTAGCTCGTTGTGCGATTTCTCCACCACTTGAGCCAGCCATGTGGTCCCTCACCCATCTGTATTGATCGTATGTTTGAAAGTGGGCCTCTTGACTTATCATGGATACTTTTGGGCATGGATTGATGGGGGAATTTGGCGGAAAGAGTGGACTTAGTCTATGCTCATGTCCCCTTGATCTCTTTTGGGTGTTACCCTTGCATCTTAGTCCAGTGGGATCTCCTTTATTGACCATTTGGTTCTAGGGTGGTACTACTTGGGAAACCCCGACTTTGGATGCGTGGTCCCACTTCTTTATCTGTATATATTATTCCCTTTCAACTCATTATACCAAAAAAGGCAATTTAAAAAAATATATATATATATATATATATATATATATTTTGCGTGAGGACCCTCCCCCCCAAAAAAACTCATGTACCCTGTGTTTCCACATTGCAGGGACTTGTGAACCCTTACAAAACATCCACAATCTACTGGGGATTTCATCAGGGAATTGGGAACTTGTTGGCTACCCCCAAGACGTTCCAAGCAGATTTCAAGGATATTTTGGATAGATCACAGGGATTTTTTGGGCAGATTTCAGCAATTTTCTGGGCAGATTTCGGGATAAACCAAGCATATATCTTCAAGTTTTTCAATCATGGACATTGATGATTGGACAATATGATTATTTTTTCGTCCATTATTTTTGTATTACACTTAATTTAAATCTGTTGTACAAGTTGCAGCTCCAAAAATGGGTTATTTATGATGGATTAGTTTCTGGTGATTTAAATAGTGTATTTTCAGCGACAAAATTACAAGAAACAAAGCCTCCATGTCAAAAAAACAGGAAATGCAGCATTTCAAAAGGTTGATCCTTGTGGTTGGTTATTGCGCTTGTCCTTTCTCATTTTTAATCTTAGCTTTTACATATTGCACATGGGTTTCCAAAAGTCATTCAAGTCTAGTGCTTCCACCATCCCAACCTCTAGTAGTGTCAACGAATCAGATTGTAGTGACTTGGATTGAGTACTAAATGTTTGAATAAATTTCTATTTAATCGCTTTAACCTGAAATATGAAACTAATTTCTTTACTAAACCAAAGTAATTTATAGATATTTCAGTTGTAAAAGTTTACAAAACTTATTCAGAAGGGAATGCCCTTTACATTTAACATAATCGTCATTAACAAGAAATATGAGGAAGAAAAGTTGCTATAGAGCCAATTCTCTATCTCATAGATCCATGATGAACCTTATTGCATATTAAAAGAATAGTAATACTTAAGTTTCCTAAAGCTAAACTGCATTTTGCTCATATCTAGCAGCCAATTATAGAATGTTGCTCAACTCTTTTTTAAATTTCTCAAGATTTTTCAGAATTAGAAAGTATAAGGGTTGTGCATAATACTATATGGTATAGTGTGTTATGCTTACAAGTTTAAAACAACTACAAACGTTAATAGTAAATATGAACTTTAATTATTCTTCATATATATATATATATATATATATATATATATATATATATATATATAATTGTCTTCCCTAACCCGCGATCCCCTAAAAATTTGGGGGTGCGCATTAGCCATCCCATCCCGGGGACAAGTCCCACCGTCCTCGCCGTTCCCCCATCCCAGATACCATCCCCAAGGGTTAGCTTAACTAGTCTAGAGCTAGACATGAAGTTCTTTGATATTGTTGTTGTTGATCACAAGTTCGACTCTCTTCGATTCCCTTAGGGCAAGGCCTCATAATCAAGGCCAACGATTTACCCGATTTACCATCCATGAAATGTGGGGAACTACTCAAGGGTTTCCCGTGATTTCATTCCAAGTAAAAAAAATAAACAAATAAATATATATATATGATTTTTTCTTGATTTTTCGAAATAACCTTGTAACTTTTAATAATGGATATTGCAAACTTCAATATTTCTAGGCTTTTATATGTAGATATATATATAATCACTCTATAACCTTTTTGACATTCACTTTAGGAACTGATACTTTAATTAAAATATAATCCCTCTTTATAAACAATAATTTAATACCAAATAATATATATAGTCCCTTCAAAATATAATCCTTTCAAAATTGAAAATCGAAAAGACCTAACCATGCAAAGTATATGTATACTCTTACAACATTTTCATAATATTTTGATGGATAATCAAATTTAGGTGACCCATACAAAATGGTCACAAATCTTTGAAACAATGGCTACCCTACCCTCAATGGTTGGTTGAAGGTGCAAGTTAATCACATAAGTAAATGTATGTTAAAGGTACGAACAATCAACGTTTTAAAGGTTGATTTACAACTCTAACAGCACAGGGATTCGACTAGTACTATACAACCGAATATGTACGAAAATTGTCTGCACGTGTTGAATGAATCAAATGTATGGTTGCTCATACAAATTATGCTTCAATTAGGTTATATAGACAGCATCAGTTTTTGTTATTTCCATTGTACTTGCATCAAATAACTATACTAACTATTAATTGTTTTTAATTAAAATTGTGCGGCATATTAAAGTGATGCACAAATTGTCAATTTAATACATGATTGTTGTAATTAACTTTAACTGTACGATTGCAATTAGGTAAGCACTTCAACTCTTGTTGTACAACAGATATACAAAGAGCGATTATTAATTCAAGGGCACACGGATGGCAAGGATGTACAATGATGGTGAACCACTTGGCCTTATTTTTTCTTTCTTTTTTTAATTATTTATTTTTTCCAATAGAATTCGTCATTGTATAGGGCCAAGGGCCTAATGCGGTCAATGACCAAGAATTAGAGAACACTTGAGAATTGGGGTTGGCCAAAAGCCAAATCAGAGAAAGTCTGAATACAGTATGGCCAATGGTCAGGAACAGGAACGAAGATCTGATACCAAATGAGATGAACAAAGTCTGTTCTCACACAAAATATTAAAATGTCTACGATATAAAGAAATCCATGTGGACAACATGTCAATTGTGTATAAACAATTGATAGTAGAAACTAGCAATTGCCCCTAAAGGTGCAAAGGTACACCGAAGGAATAGAAGATTTGGGAAGATGATCTAGAGCCCATTATTGAATGCATGCGCATAAGGTTCGTCAAACTCTCCAATGCAAATGCTACAAGACAAACTCGTTGTCCACAACCTATGTATCACTATGCATGAGCACAAAGTGTTGACAGACCATGTCTTTTGTCTGCCACACAATGCCCCAATTAAGCAGAAATAATGCATTTATAAAAATGTTAGCAAAATACTTGTAATATTTGGTAAAAATAAGAGATTATTTGATTTAAAAGTATATATCAATTAATCATAAAACAATAATTAAAATTTTACATTTTTTTAATTAAAATTTATAATTAAATTGAAAAACACATTTTTTTAGTTTTATCTTATTAAAAATCAATTAAATTATATTTTATATTTAAAAATAATAATAAATAGTTTCATAGCACTACAATTTGGGCTCTCATTTCCACTACATTAAAGAAATGTGAAACAAAACCACAAACTTCATACAACACAAGTCTTATATTCACATGAGAGATTTAAACGTTACCAACCTCCTAAAGCTTAATGATGCTTTTACCAATACATGGTGGATAATTTCCTCCCCAAATAAGTTATATATTATTTAGTAGGTGCTTCTATTTTCTATTTTATATTTAAAAGCATCCCAATGACCACACAAATTTATGAGTGCTAACGAGTGTCAAAGTTTTTTGTCGTGGCACCGTCTTGTGCTAGTTGCCTATCGGATCTTCACTTAACCCACGTGACTTATTGTTTCCATCCGAGCCATCGGAAATGAAATCATGATGACAATGGTTCTCCAATATTTGCACAGATATCGTAGGGGCCACAGTAGGAGTTTGCAAATACAACTTTAGGTTTTTGTCGGGTTCCAATTTGATATATCGAAATCCTTTGATGGAATTATCAGAGTCTAAGAGAGAACCCATACGGATTTCCTCTTGTTTCCCTTGTGCACTCTCATGTCATATTTCCATCTTGTCGATACTCGAGCAACAATTTGTCATCGAAGAAGGCGATGATGGTGCGATTACAGCTTCTCGAGCAGATTTTATGAGCATGTGTTAAGTCCCTATATTAATAGTGTAGTCCCTTATTATGTTAGTGTAGCCCCCCTTATTGTTATTGTTGTACCCCTGTAACGTCCATATTGCTATTATTGTGCCCTTACATTATTATTGTTGGGTCGGCTAGGATTACATTGTGGCCCCATGGACTCCTATATATAGAAAGGAGGTTTTGTCATTTGTATCATCCAAGAATTGTTCATTCATGTAATGTATTGGAGGTTGCCCCCTCGAAGTGGCTTATTTCTAAGGCGTTGATATCTCTTTTCTTCTATTTTTGGAGCTGGTTTCTCAACAGCGTGTTGAACTCTATATTAGCATCGAGAAAAATTGCGGTGCCAGTTGTGAGATCTTGCCACATGTTAAAAAACAGTCGTGAGATCCTGCCACATGGTTAAAAATGATTCAATAGAGGAGGACAAAAATGGAAGGATGTGATTGGCCAAATTTTCCCAGGCAAATTTTAGGTTACCAAAACTAAATATTTAAGAAATTTTCTCAAACTTTTTTAATTCTCAATTAACATTTTCTATGATACTTTGTTTCTTTATGTAAAATGATTATTAAAAACTTACCTACTTTAATATTATGTTGATTATATTATCCACACCAGAGAAAAGAGAGACATGTGAAAATAAATGTGAAATATATATATATATATATTGTGATTATTTTGAGTCATAGTTTAATTATTCTAAATTTTGAAGAATTTAGATTTGTCCAAAGATCCAAAAGATTCTTGTGAAGATTCACAGATATAGTTTATAGTGGTGACGTTTGGGAGCCACTATCCTGGTCCATTGTTCTTAACAATGGACCAAGATAGTGGCTCTGAAATGTCAATACTAAAAACTATATCTGTAAATCTTCCTGCAAATACTAACAACTCTAATCACAGAAACATGAATACCAGAATTCTTGTGAACTTGATACAGTAAGATTTCTCTAAAAAAATTCATAATATTGATTTTCGTGTGATTAGAAAATTATATCATAATATTTTAAATTATATAATAATATTTTAAATCATAATTAAAATGTTATATTATACCAAATTTATATTGTATAGCATAATAAATACATAACTATAAATTATTGATAATATTAATTTTTTAAATTACATAAAATTAAATTAAAAAATATAACTTATAATAACTATGTATATATTATTTGTTTTTAACACTAAAACCATAGTATTAGAAAATTAAAAGCTATAAAATCTAATTTATATTGTATTTTTCCAAGATAAATTGTCCAATTAGTTTATAGTAATGTGCTATTAATTTCAAAACCATTAGATAATAAAGTGTCGCTTTATGGAAAAAGCATGTCCACTATACAAGAGTAAAGTTTCCAACTGTTTTTCTTGGTTTTGTTTAGTATCCTTAGGTATTACCCAGAAAGAATTATGATGTAATTTCCAAAATTTGGGATGCCATTATAGAAGGAACTTTTTAATTGTTGTGTTTTGACCAAACTTTCTAATTGTTGTGTCTTGCCACATGTTCAAAAATTGTTGGACAAAGGAGGATGAAATTAAACCTCTACTATTGGTTGAATATGCCCAGCCAAACCCATCATAGGAACACCTTCTGTGTAAATATGATGATTGATTGTAGAATGATGGCTCGTATATACTATATATACCTAGCCGGAATGCCCTTTCATGAATAGTCATGTCCCTTGAGAAATGTTCTTTCATTATACTAATTATACTAATTATTATTTAATTATGAAATATTTAATAATAATGTTTTATATATTTATGTACATAACATGGTATCACTTTGCTACAATTATGTTATCTTAGAACAAAGTTGCCCTATTGATACATGGAATCTCATGATTTTCTCTTATGATGATGTCTACTCATTTGATTAATGAAGGATCTATGATCTTCGCTTGCAAACATAACCTATGGATGGACACATCATGTCTTTGTGTCACATCTTGGTTTTTTGAGTTTCATGGTGTCATTGAACATTTTGAGCTTTTTATTTCCAGGAAAGAAAAATCAATGGATTTTCTATTAATAAATAAAAAACCATTACAAAGTTCAATGTTCAAAATATCCATATAAGCCCATTCCAACATTTTGAGTTACACTTTGATGACAACTTATGGTATATCATTTATTGTGTGAAAATTCCGCTACCCAGAATCCTACTGCAACAACTTGATGAGAATTCTTCTACTTGTTAATTACTTGAATAGGTTATTTATTGTTTTCTATAGTAAATATTGAAACCCACACACTATAGCCTTCACAAAATTAAACTTCAGAAAAATAAATGTGCGGAAACAAGATCTGAGCAAGAATAAAAAATAGACACACACTACACCATTATTTTTCGACTAATGTCCCCGGAAAAACCCAATGCAGGAAAACCGGTGCAGCAATTGAGGGTTTGTATTATTATGAAAAAGATCTAAATACAATTTGTGATGCCTTACTGGCCATCCACATAGAAAATCTTACTGACAAAGAGCTAGTGAGGACTCACACTGACACTGGAAAAATCTGAGTTGGCCAAACACTGACCTGATGAGCCCTATGCAGCCTATGCAGAGTCTTTGCATCACCTCTCCTTGTTGGCTCTTCTGCTAGCGAGATTCTGATCTTCGGCCCCTTCCAATCTCACACCCCAGCTCTCTGACACTAGATCTGACTGATCCTTAGCTGAATCATGGATCTCCTCAAGGCTGCAGCGCTGCATCTGTTGGCTCTGCGTAGCTGCTACGCTGCCTCTCTACGTACTGCTCTTTGTCTCCTCTATGATGTATTCTCGGCTCAGGAAAATCTCCAACCAGATATATCACTGACCCTCTCACTAAGAATCTTCTCGATCTAACTTCTCCTGAGCACTGCTCAGTTGAGGAATTCGATCTTTAGAATCTGTCTCTCAGTGTTTCGACGTATTTTCCAAATTCCCCATCAAGTCCTTATAATCTTCTCATTAAGACTTCAACGACCGAGATTAAATTGTTAATCAATGGCTAAGATTAACTTGGCTTGATCTTTGTCTTTTCTAGAAGATTCACACTCAGTTTTAATTAATATCCTTTAATTATTTAAATTTCCTACGTTTAGACTTAGGGTTCCATTAAAAATAATTAATTATTTCCATAAAACATAATCTGAGTGGAATTTTCCAAAATCCTTTATGGGTTCTTTGGAATACATGTGCCTAAGCCTCCCTGCAAATTTTGAGACTTAGAGCACATTCGATGCTACCATAAATCAACACTCCCTCTTAGCAAGGAATGTGCTCTAGCAGTACATCCAACTGAAGTACTGCTCTGATTCTGCAACATCTCCCTCTACGTTGCTGATGTCTGACACTGTTGCCCACCAACACTGCGTTGCTGCATCTGTGTTATTGCTGACCCTGCATGTTGTTGCCAACTGCCACTGCACTGCTACTTTGTTGCTCACTACAATAGAAAAACATCCAAAATTTGAACTAAGTGTTTAGTAGGATGCATCTCGTACTGAAGATTTGATTGTTGCTAGTCTCTGCACTATCCCTCTAAAGTTGTTGTGTTGCTACTGACTCTGCACTATGCCTCCCTGCACTGCTGCCAACTCTGCTCTGTTGCTCAAACTCTGCGCCGACTAGCTACTGTGTTGTCACTTCTGCATGTTTTGCACCAAATGATACTTGTTCATCCTGCTACTTCTTATTTGGGCTCTCGTAGCAAGGGGATGATCCAAGAGGTGGACTCCTCAAGGATCCTGCCTGAGTGCAACTCTTTTGAGCTACAGTTCCCAATCACCCCAATGCTCCCCTGGCAATATATGGGCAATCATGGCGAATTCCTCCTCCTCTATATTCGCAGTTGCACCCTACGAATCATGCTTCTCATGGACACTGTGTAGCGTAATGTCCCACCTTGCCACACTGAAAGCACTTAATCTTTGAGACGTCCTTCTTTCATCTTCATTTCCCCTTTGATGAAAGGGTTGCATTCTCCTCCTCCTCCTTGGGCTTCGTCCCACTGCTGCTGCTGACATCAAGTTTGCACTTAAGTAAATCTCTCATCATCTCTTCCTGTTGAAGAGTTATCCACATTCCTTCCCAATTCAGTAACTTCTCGCTGCCCAAGATGCTCTGGACAAAGACCTGATAGTATTCGGACACTGAATTTAGAGCCAATCTGACCATCTTTGTGGCCTAAGGAGTTGCTCCCACTGTTGCCAGTTGATCTCGGACTTCCTGAAGTTTAGCAAGGAATGGATCAACGCGTTCTTCCTTCTGCATCCTGGTAGTCTGTATCTTTTCCTCCAAAATCATCTTCCTCTGCTTGGAAGACCCCTGATATAGCGTGGCCAACGCATCCCACATTTCCTTGGTTGTCCCTTCGCCAGAAATGTGTGAAACAATATGATCCTTCACCCCGTCAAGGATCAACCATTTGGCTTTTGCCATGTTCTTCTTGAAGGCTCTCAATGGTGCGGCATCTACCGATTCAACCAATGTACTGTTGATAAAGGTCTTGAGGTCATGTTCATCTAGAAGGAAGGAGATCCTTGCCTTCCAAATTACGTAGTTAGAGGCACCCTCCAATTGGTCCTAGTCACGCAACCCACTGGCTGCCATCTCACTGTCAAATTGCTGCCTCTAACCCTCTGCGCAGCTAGCTCCACGCACTCCTTGTTGGAGTAAGCCAAATAAGTCACGAACTCGCTGCTTCTGCACAGGAAATTAGACTTTCTTGGGCAAGAAACTCTTCGAGGTCAGAATTCCCCAAAATGTCTTCTGCTACTCTGTTCTGACACTTTCTCACCAGCAAATGCTGCTACAAGAAAATTGTGTACCGCTAGCTTGCTGATCTACGCAGAATCTGTTGCGTTGCTCCCTCTGCCTCTGACTAACTACAAAATAGAAAATCCTACCTCTCTGTCAACTCACTCAGAGAGAGATTTCCTTGCAGATCTAGACCTCCTGGCTTGGACTGTGCAATCACTAGGGACATCGATCTGCTGCTTATGCACCTATTTGATCTCCTGCTTCTTCTTCAACGTTGGACCCTTATGGTTTGCTCTCTTCCTCCTCTTGCACTGCTAAACAAGCTTTAATACCATGTGAAAATTCTGCTACCCGGAATCCTATTGTAGCAACTAATGAGAATTCTTCTACTTGTTAATTACTTGAATAAGTTATTTATTGTTTTCTGCGGTAAATATTGAAACCCACACACTACAGCCTTCACAAAATTAAACTACGGAAAAATAAATGTGTGGAAACAAGATCTGAGCAAGAATAAACAATAGACACACACGACAATGTTATATTTTTGAACTAATGTCTCCGGAAAAACCCAATGCAGGAAAACCAGTGCAGCAGTTGAGGGTTTGTAATATTATGCAGAAGATCTAAATACAATTTGTGATGCCTTACTGGCCATCCACATAGAGAATCTGACTCACAAAGAGCTAGTGAGGATTACCTCACACTAACACTAGAAAAATTTGAGTTGGCCAAACACTGAGCTGATGAGCCCTATGCTACATCTGCGCAATATCTGCATCACTCTATGTGGGGATTGCGTCACCTCTCCTTGTTGGCTCTTCTGTTGGCTGGATAATGATCTCTTCCCCATCTGGTCTCACACCCTGGCTCTCTGGAACTAGATTTGGCTGATCCTTAGCTAAATCACGAATCTCCTTAAGGTTGCTACGCTGCCTCTGTTGGCTCTGCATAGCTGCTACGCTGCCTCTCTGCGTACTGCTCTATGTCTCCCCTATGATGTATTCCCGGCTCAAGAAAATCTCCAACCGGATCTATCACTGCCCCTCTCAGCAAGAATCCTCTCGATCTAACTTCTCCTCAACACTGCTCACTTGAGAAATTCGATCTCTAGACTCTCTCTCGATGTTTCAGTGTATTTTCCAAATGCCCCATCAAGTCCTTATAATCTTCTTGTTGAGACTTCAATGACCGAGATTAAATCATTAATCAAAGGCTAAGATTAACTTGACTTGATCTCCATCTTTTCTAGAATATTCACACTTTGTTTTAATTAATATCCTTTAATTATTTAAATATCCTAAGTTTAGACTTAGGGTCCCATTAAAAATAATTAATTATTTACATAAAACATAATCTGAGTGGAATTTTCCAAAATCCTTTATGGATTCTTTGGAATACATGTGCCTCAGCCTCCCTGCAAATTTTGAGACTTAGAGCACATCTGATGCTACCAGAAATCAACATATTGCACAAGATCTATCTTTAACCTTCCAAGCATACTTTATCACATGAATGAGCATATCAACCTAATTCTAATCATCTTAAGCTTATTCATAATTGAATGTTTGATCTACCGATTCATGCATTCACATTTGCTTTGTATCCTTCAAAGTGGGTAGCATCATTTACCAATGCCTTAGTCAAACGAAGTCTTAGAGCTCTCCTTTACTTAAAGATTTTTACTTAGTTTGACCCTTAGGAACACCCTCCTTAAGTCACAAACTTTTCTTCCTTAGCATTAAAGTGAGAGAAAAGGTCATTACGGCAAGAATGGGTGGTGTTGCCTCAAAATCTAGCAGGGCTTGTGAGAGGCCTCACAAGGCAAGAACTAAACTAAGAAACAACAATGAGGTGTTTGCCACTGCCACCTTAACACTCCACCTCCTGCTCTTTAGTGGAATTTCACCACATAGGAGGTTTCCCAGTATATATCACCTAAAAGATATTCTAGTCAATTGGTACAAGGTGATGTATGTGAACAGCTTAAGCTTCGTATTTCTTAGTTGGATTAGGGCACAAATATTTAGGTCAAGGAGCAACGTATCATAAACTAAGCCTTGAGAAGAGTACTTGAGGCCTAGGGTTTCAATATGTAGCTCAATATGAGTAGATCTAGGTATACAAGCACAAGAAAAGGGTTTACTTAAAGGTAAACCTCTAAAACAATAAGAGATGGTAAACCTTCAACAAGTCCTAGGTTGAAGCCTTGTGTAGTACTAGGGCATTAAATTGCCTAGGGTTGATGACATTGACCCTAATGAGACAATTTCCACCATGAACAAAGCTAGATTTGAGTTTGTTAGGTCAGGCAAGGTGAAAGAATGCCAAATCAACTCCAACATTTCAATGGCTCAAGCCCTAGTTGAATTCAGTTCTTGCCCTAGCCCTAGCAGCTTGCCTTAAAGGGCCGAAAAAGTAAGAGAGAGGAAAAAAGGTAAGAAATTTAATGAGATTTATCATCAACAGGATCCAATGCCTTTCCCTACCTGGGTGATAGAGTCTTAGGGATTTAAACTATAGAGATATCAAATTCATGCATGGAGTAAACGGGGAAACCCTAGTTTTCATTTCCAAACCCTAGCTAACTTTTTATGAGGGGAGAAATTAACTAGAAGAAATGCTCTCTTGGAGATCTTCTAGGGATTCCAAGGAAGACAATTAAACATGTAAGAATTCACCAAGACTTTCCAATAAAGACTTGCATTTATACAAGGAGCAATAGAAACCCTAGCAATATTACATTGCATGTAAAACCATAAAAGATATGCAATGAATACTCACAAATTTTCCAAGGAAATGTCTTCTTTCAATCCCAGAAAGATGTCTCCAAACACATAAACGAGTCTCCAATAGCAAAAACTCTCCACAAGTAACAAAAAACAAGAGCTTAAGTTGAGCTCTTTTAGAGAAGGCGAAATCCACTAGAGTGATGATAAAAAATGAATGTAGTCATCCTCCTTTTATAGGAGGTATATCACTTCCACTAATCAACCCAAAATGCCCAACACAAGTTTACTTTAGTGTGAGTCATAAGCGCTCAATAAGCATGACATCATGCCCTTTTAGGGCTTAAAATGCTCCAACACAAGTTTACTTTAGTGTGAGTCAAAGCATCTCCATGTGCCCAAAAGCCAGCTCTGGGTGCCTTGCGTCATCTCCATGGGTATTATCTAAACAACATGGTGTACTCTCTCTCCAGTGTTGGGGCTCCATCAAGTACAATAAGCCCTCCTCAATCATCCTGGGGGGTAATCATCCTCATTTGGACTCTAAATGAAGGCATGCCCATCAAGTAGTGTCAATGCTAAGCAAGATGAGCTCAGCGTTCTCACAAATGAGGGTGCTTTGGTTGTCCATCAACTGCCAAGATCATCTAAGTGCCCAACACTCTACTATAGAAAAGCAACACAGCATCTGCAAGGTCATCCTGCTCTCTAAAAGTGTAGTATAGCCTGGGCATCATGTGGAGTAAGAGTAAATAGTGTGCCCTCAAGGCTTTTGTTATGCAAAACTACCTGGCAAAACCATCTCAAACTCACGTGAAAGCAACCATCCATTAGAGACAATAACCATAAATGCATCTAACTAGACCATACTTCATTGTTAAGGGCATAATATTACTTCAAATCGGGATCACCTTCAAATATATAACTAGACGAAGTCCGGTAAAAGTGTTCCCTACCTTTGTAGGGGTGGTTAGGTAATCAACCCTACTAGGTGTTTCCAGCCCCTAAGGGGAGGAGGCATTTCCAAGGTCAACCCTCCAATTCATAGGTGTTAGTGACAATAGGTAGCAACAGAGAGGATTGACTTCATGGCTAAGTGCCATGGTCAGGGGACCAACTAATGGAGGTCTGTATCCTGAAAGTATAGATGTAATGAAGGGAGCAACCATGGAGACATGAGTTACCCTTTTCCTCGTCTTGCTTTTTCCACCACTCTGGTGCGCCTTTTACTTCTTTTTTATAATGATTTTATATGGGGCATAGCTCAAGGATCAAAGCTTGCTCTTTATGATAAAGCATTTATTATGACCCTTAATATGAGTGAGTTTCTCACTCATCAAGGTTGGGACATGACCCTTATGATGAGATGAAGCATCAAATGCTCAAGAATCGAGTGATGGCTAATGAGGGAGGTAGACCTCATGCTAGGTTTTTTCCCATGCACTAATTATGTCTCAGCCATCTTTTGCATTATAACTTTTCTTTTTCTTTTGTCGTGGCCATCTTATGCTTTTTCATTATTTTATGTTAGACACCTAATCCTCAAGCATTGGGTGAATAAATTGTAAATATGTGAATAAAAGAAAATTAACAGTTAGAATAGAAAGCAAGCTTGGAAGATAAATTCCAAAGGTCACACCTCCATGTTATATAATGTTATTCACATTAATGCAAAAATATCAATTCGAGAGTTATTCCTTGGCTTGACATTTTAGCTGCATCAACCTCCAAGAAAAAAAAATTGGCCCTGCTCAAGGATGTGGATGTATGAGTGCCAAATCTCAATAAACCAATGATAGTTAACCTAAAGGATGGGTGTGGTATCAAGGGAATGATGAAAGATGTCAAGTGTGAATGGTAATGGACACACTACTTCAATCCAAGTTTCCCAAGTAGTGCCCCTACTATAACCCTAAGGACTTAGAGGAGGTCCCACTAGACTAGGGTTAAAGACTAACACCCCACGTAAGGTGAGCGAACAAGTTTACAGTCAATATAGGTCAATCATCTATATCAATCTTTTATCCATGCTACAATGCCCAAAACATTAAGTAAAAGCAATTGATTGCAAAATGGTTAAAGTATCAGTAGGATGGTAGCCAACCTTCATTCAAGAGGAGTGTAGGATGGTGAGAGGTGCATAACCAATGCAAATGGCGGAGGAATGTGGCATATCATCATCATTGGGCAATGTATAGGGTTGTTGGCTAGCTAGTTGTCCAAGATAGAACAAAAAGTTTTTTCCTATAGGGTTACCCATTTTGGTGGGTAATAGGTGGACTGCCTAAAAGTTGCGTCTCGACTCTCTTGTTGGGATTGGGACTTTTCCCTCTAGGACAGAGTTTGAATCCTTGCTATTCTTCCCTAAGGAATTGAAATTATCTTGACAATTTGAGGGGCATCCTTCACAATGGCCACATGCAAAGGTTCACTTGCTTGGAATGCCCTACATAGTAGGAGGAGCATTGTGCATCTTGGAGGGCATCAAGCCATAGATAGCTTGATATAGCTTGGATTCCTATATGGAGGCTTGGAGTTAGCTTGAGGACACATGGGTTGCAACAATGTTCATGTAGGGGGAGTGGATCTAGTGGAGTACACGGCTTAGGAGCAATGGAGTTAATGTGGGTTTGTGATAGAGCAATGTGGACACACCTTGTGTAGCTACATCTTGGATCCCTTATTTATGTATGGCATCACCTTGGAGCATGACATATGTACCCTTGGAATGGAGCACTTCACTTATGTAGGTTTACAAGTGTTTATTGTAGATTACTTGTAAGGGCTTTAGGCCCACATTGTATTGTTGGCCTCCCTTACTGTTACACAGCAATTTGTCACCGTCCCTGCAATCCCCCATCTCGCACAATTGGAGGGCTCATTCTGTGACCTATGAGCAGTGACATAACTTGAAAACACTTTCATGGCATTCCCCTAAACATGTACTCTCATTGCCCTGAAGACAACTCCTTGTGAAAAACCCTAAAAACACCCCTTTTTGCATTGGCGTGGGTAGCCAGTTCATTACCCGCGCCAATGGGGGAAATCCTTCAAAGAGGGCACGCCAATTGGCGCTCTGTCCCAGAGTCGCACTCGCGCCAGCCATTTTAAGGAGTGTTTTTTTAAATAAATGGTGGAAGTTTCATCCTAACTGATCCAGGAACTGGTATCTAATTTTAGTTGGGAGGTTTGGCTCCAGATCTCCATGTAGAGGAAGTGGTTTGCCACCTCTCATGGAAGCTTCCTTGAGGATAAGGCCAATCCCATGATTATAGGGATCCCAACTCCCCTTCCTCCATCTATAAAAGCTTGCTCATCTCATTTGCAAGCTAGTCTCCAAGTTCCCAAGAGCCTAATGCTGCAAGAGCCTTGATTCATTCCCTTAAGGCCAAATCCAAGCAAGGAGATCATTGTCGAGACATCCGAGAGAGAGGCTTGTCCCATCCCTGACAGGCTTTATCGAGACACATTCTGCTGACGACCCTCCGAAGGAGAATTCAGCGTCAGAGCTATGGTTGTATTCTTCTTTGGATTGATTAATGATAAGCGACTATTGGTTATGGTTCCACTCTTATTATTGATTATGATCATGAGTTATGTCTTCTCTAACTGACATATAGTTGTATGCACTGGATTTTACGCTTGCGTTTGTTTTGTTTCTTGCGTGTGCAGGTGTTCGATCACGAAGATCGTGAGGATTGTGATCTGCCAGAGCTAAGGAACGGGAGCGCTACCTCTACGAGCGACAGCGTTGGATTCCAGGTAAGCCTTCATCGCTAGTTGGTTTATTTTGCAATTAGGAACCTGCACTATAGCATGAACGATTGTTGCTAGACCCGATTTAGGCTAGTAGGGATCGCCTCTGTCCGCAGAGGAGATTTACCTCCACAACAAATTGGCGACTCCGCTGGGGACCAAAAGATTCTGCATGCCACCGCCCAGAAGATTCTACGTGCGGGTTACTTCTGGCCATCAATCTTCAAAGACTGTATTGTTGCAGCCCGCAAATGTCACGCGTGCCAGGTTTTTCAACGCAAGATGCGCGCGCCACCCCTCCCTCTGCATCTTGTCATTACCGCCGGCCCTTTCGCAAAATGGGGCGTAGATTTTATGACGTGTAACCCTCATTCGGCCGAGGGGCATGCATATATAATCGTCGCTGTCGACTACTTTACTAAGTGGGCCGAAGCGATGCCTACACTAGTCACCGATGGTAAGACAGCTGCCCAATTTATCTTCAACCATATCATTGCACGTTTCGGGGTTCCTCGGGCCATTGTTACCGATCACGGTACTCACTTTCGAGATTACATGATGGCTGCGCTGACATCAAGATTGGGCTTATGACACGATAGCTCAACACCATATTACCCTCAGGCAAATGGCCAGGTTGAGGCTGTGAACAAGGTGTTGGTCACAAAGCTTCAACGAACAGTTGGAATTCATAAGTCCAATTGGCACCTCCAATTGTTCTCAACTCTATGGGCATACCGGACATCAGCAAAGAGCACCATTCCAATTGGTGTATGGTCTGGAAGCTGACTCTTCCGGTTGAGTACGAAATTCCTTCCTTAAAGCTAGCTGTGGAACTTTTGCCCGATACTTCTCCTGAAGAAGAGCGTCTCTTGTATTTGGAACGGTTGGATGAAACCCGCCGCTTGGCTGCTTTAGTCCTTGAAGCACAGAAAAAACGGGTCAAAGCACACTTTGATCAATCTGTCTCTCCAAGTTCCTTTGTCAAAGGGGACCTTGTCCTCCTGTACGACCAAGCGCACAACAAGCTCGGGGCAAGAAAGCTCCAACCCATGTGGCATGGGCCCTATATAGTAAAACGAGTATTGAAGAATGGGGCTTATGAGCTTATTGATTATGAAGGAGTTCCGCTGGCGCAGCCT
The DNA here is from genome assembly GCA_034641835.2 of Pinus albicaulis. NCBI lineage: Eukaryota > Viridiplantae > Streptophyta > Pinopsida > Pinales > Pinaceae > Pinus > Pinus albicaulis. The sequence goes on from CM076577.1 coordinate 1,291,760,841, forward strand.
AGAAATGGGTTGTACCTTAAGAAATACTACGCTTGAAGTTATTTTTGGTGTGGTGTGTGTACATAGGTGTGTATATTCATTTGTGTACATGTGTGGTGTGGTGTGCGATGTAAGCGTCTTTCTGCTGATCGGGTCTTCCTGATTGTGCAGATGTCCATTACTCCGTTTGTGGGTTTCGCGGATGGTGCCTCTCACAGTACCAGGAATCTGTCTTCGGCAGCCTGGGTAATCTATGATCCTGCCAGTGAGTTGGTTAACCTGCAAGGTGTGTGTCTGGGTCCTGCTACAAATAATATCGCGGAATATAGTGTTGTATTGGAATTATTAACCGAGGTTGTGGACCTCGGCATTCGTGAATTACTTGTGTATCTAGACTCACAACTTGTAGTATTACAACTTAATGGGCATTATTCAGCAAGAAACCCATCCATTTTACATCTGTATTTGCGTATTCGTCTGCTGGAAAGAAATTTTGACTATATTACATATCAGCACATACCCAGACATATGAATACATTAACAGATGCAGTAGCTAATTTGGTTTTAGATAGACATTTGCGCAATTTATAAACATCATCACATGTGAGAAGATCCATCTAGAAATAGGTATGTATATATATATATATGTGTGTGTGTGTGTGTGTGTGTGTGTGTGTGTATGTGTGTGTGTGTGTGTGTGTCGAAATGTTTACATAGTGTGCATCACATAAAATCAAAAATATACATGTTCGTCTTAATACATCCGGAGACGACATGTCTCTCAAAAAATATGCATAAAAGAAGCCCTAGGTGTCTAATCCGCATGGTGCTCGTGGTAACATGCTACCGTGCGCACTAAGCATCTCAGTAGTCGGTGGAGGCGACTGGGCACCCCCATAGTGTGTCGCTAGTATGCTAGCGGAACATCTGCTAGCCGTGCATAGTCCGGGATCCCCCGGGCAATGCCCTCCAAATTCTGAATCAGTTCACCTCCCTCGCCACCCTCAGCCTGAGGGTCATGATCAGCATGGGTTCTCCGCGCAATGGGCGACATGCCCGTGGGTCTCTCTGGGCCGACATCTGCATACACATAACAACTGTTATTAGAACAAACATGTATTACAAAAAAAAATCATAAAACAGAAAAATCAAAAAGAGAGGTCATACCCAACTCTTCGTCCTAGTCATCCCCCTCCGAGAGCGGAAGGTCTGGGTCTTCGGTGAAATCGGTCCCAGCATAAGGCCAATCCTCGACCACGATCAACTGCCGCCGTAACCATCCAAAAAACTCCGGCCTCCAGGACATCTGTTGGCCTCCTCCTAATCTGGGCATAAGTGCTGCCCAGCGAGCCATCCTTGGCTCTCTTGGTATCAGCTCAGCAACAATGGCCCCTTGGCCCTGAAAGATTGGTAATCGTTCCAGGATGAACGATACCAAAATGGAACCGTAGCCAAACTGTTTCAGCTTGGCTTGCTTGCACTTTGTAAGCTGCCTCTTGATATTGGTTGTCACCGCTGTAGCCCAATCAAATGGTGTAGGATTCATACACTCAGAGGCTAATAGGAGCTGGGCCTTGGTGGCCTCGTGTGGAGCTTGCGATCCCGCAGCTCGTGTGATGGTGCGTAGCACTACTCTCAGTGCTAGATCCTCGATAGTGTGGATATCCACCTTCCCGCTTCCTGATCCGGTCCGTGCCCTTGGGCACACCCTCGCCATTACCTGCTCCATCTTTTCACCAGATGGTCTGCTGCCTGTCAAGATGGGCACTGGACCTCTGCGCGACAGTCCGGTTATGAAGTATACATCAAAAACCTCCAGTTCCAGCACTTGGTCCCGAAGTTTGAACACTCCTTCATTTTCGTCCCAAATACTCACCAAGTACTGTAGGAGCTCAGGTCGAGCTCGTAAGCAGGGTGTCAGGAAGAACTTCTTGAGTCCACAGTTCTTAAGTGCATTCATACAGGCCTCATTCTCCATGGCCAGTTCATCCTCTTCCCCATGCTCCCTTTCCTTCCATTCGATAACCATTGTGTTTGGTTGCTTGCATCAACATGATCAAAAACCCTTGATTAGACCTCTGTTACATGGAAAAATCCATTGGATCGTTCTCTGTTTGGAAATTTAAAACGGAAAAACCGTGTTGCGCCATTGGCGCGACCCCTTTGTATGCAAAAGGCCATTGGCACGGGTCCGTGCCCGATACCCGCGCCAATGGGCGAAGCCCTAAAATTTTAAAAATCTTCCACAGAAGCCTAATCCGCAATGGAAATCTCTATAAAATGGATCAAAATGGAGTTCAGGGAAGCGCCTCTTACCTGGGACAAACGAGGATCTGAATGGTAGCCCGGATCAGTCGTATTCGCCATCAGAAGTTTGCACACAAATGGACCACTGTTGCTCTCCAATGAGGTAAATAGTAAAATTAATTTGGTTTTTACCATTTGAGACTTATTAATAACTTTTTGAAATCTAAATAGGTTTTAAAAGTCATTTTTTATTAATATTTTAATATATTTCGTCGAAAATGGGTTTTACACTTGCCTTTCTGTGCAGCAACAAGTCTTTATGCGGCTTAAATAGTGACACAAGTTGTATTTTGTACTTTTTTGAACTTGGTAAATACACAAAAAATTCATTTTGGAGTAATCTTTCAGCTCTTTTCTGACTCTCTAAACATGAAAATATTGCCGAGTTCCTTGTCGTTTCGATCTCGTTAAAGTGGACATGAAACGACATCTACCCGGTATACGTTTACCCCTTTTCGGGCTGGGATAAATTATTTACGAAAAAGGAATACCCTAGCCTATCGCAACTAGGAGGTTTTCTCAGACAAAGTTTTCTACCTTTTCGGATCTGAGGAACTATTTACGAAAAGGGACCTTTGGAGTTTTCTTTTTCGATGTCTTTTCAAACTCTCTAAATATGAAAAGACACTGAGTTCTTCCTTTGTCAGACTCATTAAACCCTGATGACATCGGATTCAGTCGCGATGACGTTATTCGAGTCGCTCCTTCCTAGGGCTCGTTAAATGTACTAGGATGGATTCGTCCGAAGGACGAACTTATATTACAAGCATATGCTATCCCCTTGAAGCTTGTTATCAAAAATAATTGGGGTACTCGCCAGAAATGGTGGGGAAAAATGGAACCAGAATCATTGTCGTGTCGGCAGTATGTCGCTCTTGAACATGGCACTTGTCTGCATTGGTGTCGGGTTGGGGACATCTCATCTCGTTTTCCACTTGCCTCCGTGGGTTTGGGTAATCCTTTTGACCTCTCATCTGCTCTTTGCCTCGTCGCCATGACCTCTGATCCGTTGATGTCAAATACTGCCAAACTCACTGTCGTGCCGCCATGTGTTCAAGAGAAGTTGACCTCTGCAAGTTTTCAACCTTCCTCTGATTCTCATCTGATCGTGATTCACAAAAACATTATGTTCCTCTGTCTCGCGTCGATAATGTGGGAAACACTATGGCCCACCTTCGATCAAGGTCACTTCCTGTCGACTTCAGCTCATTATCCAGGAAGCTGATCTAGAGACTCCCTTCTGGTACCTTGGAGCCTGCATGCCTCAATGGCGGGTTCTTCGCATTCGACGTGAGGTTTTCATCATTGGCCTCCGATCGAGTGATTCTGCAGGTGTTCGACGTCAGCTCATTGTTCACATGCCGTAGATTGTACCTATAGTACCTTGAGGACCATTGGCATTAATGGTGGTACCTATCGTGTCTGTTAACAACTTTCATCATTGGCTGGTAATAGGCAATGTTCTTGCATGTTCGACTTCAGCTCACATATTCGCATGCTTGAACTTGTACTTTGTTCGGGTCGAGATGGAGCGCAAGACCTTGGATTCCTGTTTGTTACGTTCCAGACTGCGATTTTGTAGATTATCATGATTAGTTACATGACTCACTGATTGGATGGCTGCGACCATACCTGAGTCTATTTATCGATCCGCACTGGATGGCTGCGTCCATGCCTTAGATATGGATTATTGTATATTATGTTATGGATGGTTGTGCCCATACCACATATATCATGTATTTGAGATATCAGTTGTACTTCTCTACGCAGGTTTTCTGACGGCGGTGTTTTCAGTTGGACACGTTCTCGTAAAGCATTTCACCCCTCTCTCTCTCTCGGGCCTCATGCTTTAGGGGGCATCTGTTACACAGCAATTTGTCGTCGTCCCTGCAATTCCCAATCTCGCACAATTGTGTTGAAATTTGGTACCGGAGGACAGGTGGTTCTCTAAGGCTTTGATCTTTGGCCTAGGGAAAAGTGTCCAAAAGAATTTAATTTTTCTCCTAAAGTGACTTTATAAAATTATAAAGTCAAATTTAATTTAAAAAGTGACTTTAAGTGATAAAGTTACTAAAGTGACTTTATAAAGTTATAAAGTCAAATCTAATTTAAAAGTGACTTTAAGTGATAAAGTTACTAAAGTCTAATTTTAAAGTGACTTTAATAAAGTCAATGTAAAATTAAAAAGTGAAAAGTGACTTTGGAAATAAATGACTAAGTGGTCTTTATTAAAGTGGGGTGAATTAAAAAATAGAAAGTGAGATTTAAATGAGCATTTAATCTCAGCCCTAGATCTCAATCTATTTCAGCCATTGGATTTAGGGATTCCCCAAAAGTCACTTAGGGTTAGGTTAAAGGAGGAAAAAGAGGAAAAGGTCATTCATTCTTTCATGAGCAGATTGGGAGAAGGAGAGAAAGAGAGCAAGGGAGATTTCTGGGCAGTGAGGAGAAGGAGGCAGCAGCTTGGCACACATTCCAAGGCAGCATTTCAGCAAGACAGTTCAGCAGCTTTAGCACACAGCAAGGTAGATTTTTGGCACGATTTTTGAGGAAGAAGGGCCGTACAGCTAGGTCGTACAGCAGGGCCGTACAGCAGGCCGTACAGCAGCCGTACAGCAGATTTGCACTGCAGATTTGCACAGATTTCGAGGAGCAGATTTGAGGGAGGCCGTACAGCAAGTGGCTGTACCTTTGGCACACATTTCAAGGCAGAAATCGTACAGCAGATTTTTGGACAGCTTGCACGCTTTTCTAGGCAGGTCGTACAGCAGCATTTAAGGCTGTTATTTGGCACGAAAATTGAGAAAATCTGTACAGCATTTATTGCTGTTCCTATTTTTCTGTTTGCACACTTTCCGAGGCGGTGGTTAAGCACGGAAAAGAGATAAGTTGTAAAAGTCTGTTTGCTGATTTTTTTGCTGAATATTTCTCACTGTAAAAAGCATTTTCCAGAAAAGCATTTTCCGTAAATAAGAAGGAGCTTTCAACCGTTTTCCCAAGAGTTGTAGGGTTTTCCCTAGCAAATAAGTTGACCACAAATATCTCATGTCAAATGTGTGAATGATTGTTTTTATGCTTGCTGATTTTTAATTTCGTATTTTCCAAAGATTCTCAAAAATTTTAATTTGTGTTTTCAAAGAAAATCTATTTTCCAAATTTGTTAAATGTATGGATATGGGAAAGGGCATTTAACTATTTTGGAGTAATAAGGTGAAAATTGAAAACCGGGGTGGGAAACTATAAATTTCTTACATGGTATCGAGCTTGAGGCCAATGTGCCAGCTGATTATAAAGAGGAAAATTACAGCCTGCTGATTTTTCACTCAGAAAATTCCAGCAAGCTGATATTTTTCACAAACAACAGTTTTATCTTTACTACAGCAGTGCTATTTTTCAGTTTTAGGACAGCAGGATGTCTTTGGGACTGAGGGTGGAGGATAGGTTGGATGGGCATTCAAATTACAGCATTTGGAAGGAGAGAATGCAGAGTATCTTTGAGGAGGCAGAAGTCTGGGACATTATGGTGCATACCACACAGAACCCTGTAAATGTGCCTACTGATGCTACTCAGTTGGCCGCATATAATAAAAAGAACAACAAGGGTAAGAGATTGATTCTAGACGGAATCAAAGACCATTGCATTCCTCATGTGAGAGGGAAGAGAAATGCTCATGAGATGTGGACAACATTGTCCAATCTCTACCAGAGTACCAATGAGAACCGGAAAATGGTCCCGAAGGAGAAGCTGAAGACCATTAAGATGGGAAATGATAGTGCAGCTGGATATCTCACAAAGATTACTAATGTGAGAGATGAGTTGGCAACGATTGGAGAGGCCATTCCACCCACTGAGTTGGTGCGGATTGCAGTGAATGGCCTCCCCCATTCATGGATGAACTTTGCTGATGGGGTTTGTGCACGTGAGACCCTTCCCACATGGGAGAGGTTTTGGGATGATTGCATTCAGACAGAGATCAGGAAAGGTCAGCTTGGGGCAGCCAAGCCAGTTGAGCAGGATGAGGATGTAGCATCGTTGCGGACGCAAGAAAGGCAAAGGGAAGAAGCAAAGTGCTTCCACAAGCAATGGTGGGGGCAAAGGCAGTTGCAAAGGGTAAATTTGATAACACACGAAGGACTATTCCAAAGTGAAGTGTTGAATTATTAAAAGATGGGACACTATGTGCCTGTGTGTCCCAGAAGAAGAAGAAGAAGGGGAAGAACCGCAGCATGGGTGCCTTCCAAGCAGAGGTTGAGGACTTTGCCATCATTTTGACGGGAGTTTGGGTTCACCGCGTGTGAGTCCTCTAGTGCGGGATTATCCGCCATAGAGGTTCGCAGGGGAGATGCATTTCCCGATGCGCAGCATCTTCGGGTATCTGGTATGTGGACAGTGGGGCTTCACGTCACATGACAGGAGTCCGTGAGTACTTCTCAGAGCTTTCAGAGAGTGGCACTTATGTAGAGGTAGTACTCGGTGATAACAGAGTTGTTGGAGCAGTCGGTGTGGGAACATTGACATTTCAGAGGGAGTCCAAACCTCCCTTGAAGGTGTCAGATGCTCTTTATGTGCCAGGGATGAGGAAGAACCTCATATCCGTCTCAGCTTTGGAGGACAGAGGATATGAGATACTATTCAGGGGAGGACAGGTGTTGATGTATCCCAGGGGCACTCCAGCTGATTCAGCTAGAGTGATAGGTGTACGCCATGCAAAGGTGTACAAGTTTGCATTTCAGTCCCTTTTGGCATTGAGCAATAGTACCGACAGCAGAGCTAGCAGTTCTGAGCAGTGTGAGATTTGGCACCGCAGGATGGGGCACATGTATCATGGAGCCTTGAGGACTTTGCGAGAGATCACTACAGGTGTGCCAGATTTCAGTACTGATCACTTTGATACTTGCAGAGGATGTGCGATGGGCAAGTTTGCCAAATCCCCTTTTCCCAGCAGTGACAGCAGAGCGACTGGGATACTTGATTTGATTCATTCCGATGTGAGCGGTTGGATGTCTCATGTTTCCTTGAGTGGATATGAGTACTATGTGTTATTCGTTGATGATCACTCCAGGAGGACCTGGATTTATTTCTTGAAGACCAAGAGTGAGGTCTTCAAGCGGTTTCAGGAGTTCAGAGCTCTTGTGGAGACACAGACAGGTCGGAAGATCAAGTCCCTGAGGTTGGACAATGGGGGAGAGTACACCCTTGGAGAGTTTGTTGACTATTGTGCGGAGGCAGGCATTAGGAGGGAGTTCACTGTTCCTTACAACCCCCAGCAGAACGGGGTTGCGGAGAGGAAGAACAGATCCATCGGAGGGGCCGCCAAAGCCATGTTACATGATCAGGGGTTGCCATTGTTTTTGTGGGCAGAGGCCTGCAACACAGCTGTTTACTTGCAGAACAGGAGTCCGCATCGTGCCTTGGGGCACATGACTCCGGAGGAGGCTTTTTCTGGGAAGAAGCCCGATATGGGTCATCTTCGTATCTTTGGGTGCATGACATACTCCTATATACCCAAGGAGAAGAGGACCAAACTAGAGCCCACCGCAGAGAAGGGTATCTTTGTGGGCTACAGTGAGACCTCCAAGGCCTTTCGGATTTACATTCCCGCGCAGAGGAAAGTTGTTGTCAGACGGGATGTGAAGTTCGAGGAGGATAGGGCCTTTAGGAGGTCACGGGAGTTAGAGTATCTGGATCAGCCAGACCCTCAGCAGCAGTTGAGTCAGTCACAGGGATCCAGTGGGCAGGGATCAGGAGGATCCGGAGGTACATCGATGACGATGTCAGGTCCGTCAGTGGGCAGTGGCTCGCAGAGTCAGAGGGGTGGTGCTATGGGCAGCACGCAGAGCAGTCCACAGAGCAGTTCACTGGGGAGTCCACTGATGGACAGTTCACACGGTACCTCAGCATCTACAGGTTCAGGTGCAGGCAGGAGGACAGCAGACAGACAGTCAGGAGTTCAGGCTCCCGATGTTGAGGAGGAGGAGTTTTATTCTCCGGCGGGAGAAGTGTGCTCAGGGAAGAGGAAGCCCAAGTGGCTTCAGGACACCTTGAGAGATGCCACATCTGTTGCTGAGCCTAAGAGGCCGGTCAGAGAGAGCAGACCACCCGAGAGGTTTTGTAGCTATATGGCAATGGCTACCAGCATCCTTGACTCTGAGCCTTCTAGCTATGAGGAGGCAGCTAGCCAGCAGGTCTGGAGAGAGGCCATGCAGGAGGAGTATTCTTCTATCATGAAGAATGATGTTTGGGAGGTGGTGCCGAGGCCTGAGGGCAAATCCGTGGTTATTTCCAGATGGCTTTACAAGGTAAAGCATGCTGCAGATGGCAGCATTGAGAAATTCAAAGCGAGGTTTGTGGCTAGAGGGTTCTCCCAGGTAGAGGGAGTTGATTATGAGGAGACATTCGCTCCCGTGGCTCGATATACTTCGATCCACTCCATTATATCGATAGCAGCAGAGATGGGTTGGAAGATCCACCAGATGGATGTGAAGACCGCATTTCTCAATGGCTTCATACAGGAGGAGGTGTACATTGAGCAGCCACAGGGCTTTGAGGTGTATGGGAAGGAGTCCCATGTGTGCAGACTGAAGAAGGCCCTTTATGGCCTGAAGCAAGCTCCCAGAGCTTGGTACTCCAGGATAGATACATACTTGCAGGAGATGGGTTTCACAAAGAGTGAGGCAAATCCGAACCTTTACTATATTGTGATAGGAGAGGAGCCTCTCATTCTGGTGCTATATGTGGATGACTTGGTCATTACAGGTGCAAAGAGACTCATAGAGCACTGCAAGAGAGATCTTGCGGCGGAGTTTGAGATGAAGGACATCGGCTTGATGCATTACTTTTTGGGTTTGGAGGTGTGGCATGAGGAGGGGCATTTCTTCCTGGGACAGGGGAAGTATATTGTGGACATCCTTGGCAGATTCCACATGGAGGATTGTAGACCCATGTCGACACCGATGATCACCAACCGGAAGAAGCTTCATGCTTCGGATTCCGAGTTGGTGGATCCCACATTGTACAGACAGCTGATTGGTTCCTTGATGTATTTGGTCAACACTAGACCAGATATTTGTTTTGCAGTCAACACGATGAGTCAGTTTATGTGTGAGCCTAGGAAGGTTCATTGGGTGGCTGCAAAACACATTTTGCGGTACTTGCAGGGGACAATGGATTATGGTCTGGACTACAGGCAGGGGGATGGAGTGAGATTGGCAGGTTACACTGATTCTGATTGGGCAGGTTGTGCTTCTGAGAGGAAGAGCACTTCAGGGTGTTGTTTTGGGTTGGGTTCGGCAGTGGTGTCATGGTTCAGCCGGAAGCAGCAGTCAGTAGCATTGAGTTCAGCGGAAGCAGAGTATATGGCAGCCAGTCTAGCTAGTTGTGAGGCCATCTGGCTTCGCAAGATGTCGTTTGGCTTATTTGGTCAGCCGTTGAGACCTTCAGTGATTTACTGTGATAATCAGAGTTGCATTAAACTCACGGAGAATCCAGTATTTCATGACAGGTCAAAGCATATCGGGATCAAATATCATTTCATCGGAGACTATGTTCAGAAAGGAGCTGTGAAGCTTGAGTATATTCCCACTGATGAGCAGGTTGCAGATATTCTTACCAAAGCCTTACCACGAGGCAAGCATGTCTACTTTAGAGACAAGATGGGTGTGGTGAGGAACACCTTCCTCGGTAAGAGGGAGTGTTGAAATTTGGTACCGGAGGACAAGTGGTTCCCTAAGGCTTTGATCTTTGGCCTAGGGAAAAGTGTCCAAAAGAATTTAATTTTTCTCTTAAAGTGACTTTATAAAGTTATAAAGTCAAATCTAATTTAAAAGTGACTTTAAGTGATAAAGTTACTAAAGTGACTTTATAAAGTTATAAAGTCAAATCCAATTTAAAAGTGACTTTAAGTGATAAAGTTACTAAAGTCTAATTTTAAAGTGACTTTAATAAAGTCAATGTAAAATTAGAAAGGAAAAGTGACTTTGGAAATAAATGACTAAGTGGATCTTTATTAAAGTGGGGTGAATTAAAAAATAGAAAGTGAGATTTAAATGAGCATTTAATCTCAGCCCTAGATCTCAATCTATTTCAGCCATTGGATTTAGGGATTCCCCAAAAGTCACTTAGGTTTAGGTTAAAGGAGGAAAAGGAGGAAAAGGTCATTCATTCTTTCATGAGCAGATTGGGAGAAGGAGAGCAAGAGAGCAAGGGAGATTTCTGGGCAGTGAGGAGAAGGAGGCAGCAGCTTGGCACACATTCCAAGGCAACATTTCAGCAAGACATTTTCCAGCAAGACAGTTCAGCAGCTTTAGCACACAGCAAGGCAGATTTTTGGCACGATTTTTGAGGAAGGAGGGCCGTACAGCAGATTTGCACAGATTTCGAGGAGCAGATTTGAGGGAGGCCGTACAACAAGTGGCTGTACCTTTGGCACGCATTTCAAGGCAGAAATCGTACAGCAGATTTTTGGACAGCTTGCACGCTTTTCTAGGCAGGCCGTACAGCAGCATTTAAGGCTGTTATTTGGCACGAAAATCGAGAAAATCTATACAGCATTTATTGCTGTTCCTATTTTGTTGTTTGCACACTTTCCGAGGCGGTGGTTAAGCACGGAAAAAGAGATAATTTGTAAAAGTCTGTTTGCTGATTTTCTGCTGAATATTTCTCACTGTAAAAAGCATTTTCCAGAAATAAGAAGGAGCTTTCAAACTAGTTTTCCCCAAGAGTTGTAGGGGGTTTTTCCAGGGTCAAGTTGACCAAAAATATCTGTGTCAAATGTGTGAATGACTGTTTTTATGCTTGCTGATTTTTAATTCTGCATTTTCCAGCATTCTGAAAAATTTCCAGAATTTGTGTTTTCAGCAAAATTTATTTTCCAGTTTGTTAAATGTATGGATATGGGAAAGGACATTTAACTATTTTGGAGTAATAAGGTGAAAACTGAAAACCGGGGTGGGAAAATATAAATTTCTACAAATTGGAGGGCTCATTCCGTGACCTGTGAGCAGTGACATAACTTGAAAACACTTTCATGGCATTCCCCTAAACATGTACTGTCATTGCCATGAAGACGAATCCTTGTGAAAAACCCTAAAAACACCCCTTTTTGCATTGGCGCGGGTAGCCAGTTCATTACCCGCGCCAATGGGGGAAATCCTTCAAAGAGGGCGCGCCAATTGGCGCTCTGTCTCAGAGTCGCACTCGCCTGCTTGTATTATGAGAAAGGCTTTTAAATAGAATAAGTGAAATATACCCCCTAATCAATTCCAGGAACCGCATTCACCTGAGTTATACTTGGCCCGGATTCCACTGCAGAGTGCTGGTTTGCCACCTCTCATAGCCTTTGAGGAGAAATAATCCCATGATTATAGGATCCAACCCCTTCTCCCATCTATAAAGCTTGCTCATCTCATTTGCAAGCTAGTCTCCAAGTCTCTGGAGCCTATTATTGGGGTGAGCCCATCTATTCCTTAGCCAAATCCAAGCAGAGACTATTGTCAGGACATTTAGAGAGCTATTCATCTCATAAAGCTTATCAAGACGTTCACTATCACCAAGGAAGAATCAGTCAAGTTGTTGTATGTATTCTTATTTTGATTAATGATGATACAATAGTTGGTTATGGTTCCACTCTTGTTATTGATTATGATCATGAGTTATGTCTTCTCTGACAGACATATAGTTGTATGCACTGGATTTTACACTTGCGTTTGTTTTGTTTCTTGCGTGTGCAGGTGTCCGATCACGGAGATCGTGAGGATTGTGATCTGCCAGAGCTAAGGAACGAGAGCGCTACCTCTACGAGCGACAGCGTTGGATTCCAGGTAAGCCTTCATCGCTAGTTGGTTTATTTGCAATTAGGAACCTACACTATAGCATGAACGATTGTTGCTAGACTCGATCTGGGCTAGTAGGGATCGCTTCTGTCCGCAGAGGGGATTTACCTACACAACACTTACCTCCCATGTATATAGAGGAAGGAGAGAGTCCTCATTCATGTCACTATCTTCATTTGTATTTCACTCTTGTGTAAAGATGTGACTATGAGGAACATACTAGTCAATTTCTCTCTCTTTGATCTTCATTTGTATTTGGTCCCACACTCTCTCGGAGGTGCTAGGAGCATCTTGAAGTCTAGCCTTAGGTTTCATTCCTTAGTTTTAAAATTAGAGTTTTTAGATGAAACCCTAGGTATATTTGGCAAAGAAAGAAAAAAGAGAAGGTGTCTTGCCTTGGAGGACATATTTGAGTGATTCATGCATGTTGGAGATCCTTGGTTGAGCTAGGATTTTTCTTGATTTTCCATAGGTAGGGTTTTGCAGAGCTAGTGGATTGTACTAGCCTCGTGATAAGGATATAATACATACAACAGCTTCATCTTATGCACATTAATGGAGTTTTCAACTGTCCAATACTTGTGTCAATTGCGGATTTGATTTTCAGCCATCTATGTTCTTCATAATTTGTTATTTACAGCTATATATGTCTTGCTAATTTCACATAGCTAAAGGGAAATTATGTTAAGTGATTTAACATCATAGTTGAAGAAGTTAAGGGCTGTTTTACTGATCTAAATGGGTGTTTCCACATCTGGTTTATGCATGATAAGATTGCGTTAGAGGGCTGAAACTTATTATAATTCTTTGGTATGTTTTCTCCTTGAATTGCCTAGAAGATTGGGTTGTTAAGGATTGATATATTGTTCACTTTCCACTATTGTTTTGCTTTATATTTAGAATATCCCTAAGGCTGACAATTCAAGAGGTTAGGATCCAAGAAACCTCTAGTTAAAAGGTGAAATTTCCTTTTCATATTAAACTATTAAAATGCAGAAATTTCCACACACAAGGAAAAACTTGAACGTAGCCGCACATAACTTTTCCCTTCGTAGAGGCTTTTGAACATTCCCCTTTACCCTAGTCGAACTCAAATTTAAGAGGGGTTGAAATAGCCTTTGGATGGGCTTTATCTCAAGGGGGTAATTCTCCCATATTCCTCAAAGTAACTTGACGCTGAACTAGGATTAGAAAAAACTCATTGCGAGTGCGAGTTACAATATCCTTGACAACAAAATGAATGTTGTAGAATTCAAGAGAAAAATATTTGAATGCTGGAGAGAAATTATTCAAAACAATACTAATGTTGTACAATGTAAGAGAAAAATATTTGAATGCTAGAGAGAAATTATTCAAAACAATACTTGCAAGTTGCAAATCTAATTTGCTTTTTCCTCCTATTTGAATAATGTCAACCTTCAGGTTCTTTAACCTTGCAGTATGCTACTCAACCATGTCAAAGTCACCCATCTTCAGATTGGGGACATCAATGTCAAGTTGGTGGACCTAAGTCGTATTCACAGTTTCAAAGTGGAATTTTAAAGTATCTCAGATTTCACATTTGTTATCCTTAGTATGATGAATGAAACCAGGCTCGACATAAAGAAGGATCAAGCTAAGAGCTTCATCCTTATTCAAACACAAGAGGTCATAATTGTCATCATCTTCAGCAGGAAGCAGTATTGGCAAGTACATCTAGAGACATTTGCTTCAAAGTAGTGCAGTCATTTGATCCACCCAAGAATTGTAGTTAGCCCCATACAAAAGAGGAAATAACCGTGAATCTACAGTCTCATCACTCAACAGCAGTAGGATGAAGACCCCTTATAGAATGAAGACTTCAAATATTAGCCTTTAAAGATCCAAATGGTACAAAACTCTAGGTAACCTAGTAAAGAAGGCATTGGCCTTAAATAAGGGTGAAAAGTGTCAAAGAACACCCTTGAAGGAAGGTGCAACCCTAGATTAGGGTTTATGTCTCTAAAATCCCTAGAGAAAACCTAGAATCAATGAACCAAGAAAACCCTAACTCTGTAGTGTCATAAAGATGCCACATGCCAATAGCTTTCAAATCTGCAAAAAGGATTGAGAGAGTAAGGTTCACACCCACTCTAAAACCATGTTGAGATTCACAAATGAAAACTTGAGTTGTGTATTTATGCACAACTCTAGCGATGTGTCCCTTCAAAATGGGAGACATCTCTTCAAGAGGGAGCTATGGGCCTACAAAGCAAGGGCACACAGCCCAAGACAATTATTGAGCCTACATATGAGGTTTGAATAGGTTGGTTTTAACCATATCTAGTAATACTTATACAATAAATAATAAAGAAAATGGCTTTAGCCATATTATAAGTACATGATGATACATATGAATGGGTCATGGCCACATGGACAAATTACACCAATAATTCCAACAAGTAATGCATGCAAGAGAATACTAGAGGATAGCAGGTTATGGGCCCATAAAACAAGGGCACAAAACTCAAGAGAGTTGTCAAGCCTACATCTCAAGTTTGACAAGGTCGACCTTAACCATACGTAGAAATACAATAAAAGAATAAAGAATATGGCCATAGCCATAATTACAAGTGCATAATGATACATATGAAAGGGTGGTGGCCACGTGTATTACACCAATATTCGACCAAGTAATGCATGCATGAGAATACTAGAAGACCCTGCTTTTAACAACAAACGCAAATAAAAATAAATCCTCATATTTGTATTATATACATACTGTCCAAAACATCTGCACAACTTCTTTGCAGGTGCTTACTTTGGATAAAGCCAGGCATGAGGAACAGTGCGTAACAGCCAAGAGCAAGGAACTTTATAATCCACCTATAACCTAACCTGTAAAAAGTATATAGCCAACAAAAGACAATTAAGTATCATTTGAAGGGACTGTAATAAATCTCGTAGTGCTTATACATAGATATTTAAAAGAACTTGAAAATAATATTTAAAATTGAATTATTAAAGTTTCGTACTAATAATCATGTTTGACATTACATATAAATCAGAAAACATTACAAGCCACTCCTTTTGAAATAAAGAATTGATGAAACTAAACTTTCTTGTTTTGTACTATGGACAATTCCTCGAGTCATTGATTGGAATGAACTAGTAGCAATTTTTCAGCTCTTAGACATGTAAAAGTTACAACCAGACCCCATGTTAAACAAGACAGCCTTTAAAAATGCTAAGCATTTATTCATTGTGGAGTATCCACTTAAGTCACTGTGATTCAAACAATAAATGTTTCCATGGCATAGAAAAATAGAAAAATAGTTTCCACTGCCACTTAGAAAAATAGTCGAGTCAGGTCTCTTGGTGGCATTTGACTTGGCTCTGAGAAAACAATAGGACAGTCAACAAGGGACCAGTAGGATTTGCTAGGAATCATTCTATTTAGATTCTATTCATGGAGAGATTCATTCACTGTCATGTGGTTTTCTGACAATAGGATGAAAATGAAATACAAATTTTATAACCATAAACTCAATAAACTTATATATTTAAAGGTCCTTTCAATAATCATTTTAATAGACAGGCATCTATCTCTACTTGCATCAAAGAATATAAACGAAAGATAAAACACTTCTATTTCAGCGTCTATAAAAAATTGGCAACAAATGCAAAGGAATTTTTATTGATAATGTTCATAATATATCCAAGTTGATAACAAGCTATGGGGACAGTCACACATGGGCATTGGAAACCTCTATACCCAAGGATGTCGATAAAAATGTCCATGATGCAATCCAAAATATCAAGAAATGTTCGAATTAGGATAACTTTGGAAAGAGAGCTAGGATAGACAAGAATCATGAGACTTGAAGTAATGTTGACTGAAATTATTTCCAGAATCCATATAGCATAGTTGATCACACTCCGACAGATTTAGACTAGCGGCAAGTTGCAACAAGAAGTGCCTGATGATGCAAGCAGTCAATAAATTTCCCTTCTCATTGGAGCAAAGAGATGGTTTCCACGGACCATCATATAAGAATACGCGGACAATGCTTTATGACTATTTCACACCAGTTGTTATGTGTTACTTTAAAAAGCAAGCATTCAAATATTATCTGCTAGTTTAAATAATATATGCATCCAATGATGCAACTTTCACACACAATAAACTTCCTTCTCTAGAAACTCTTACTAGTAATGAATAAAAAATGGTCAACCAACTTCATAAAAACGACTGGTAACATCCAATTTTTCACTTCATCTCAATTGTAGTCTGACATAATAATGGCATTTCCATAACGAATGTTTATATTATAAACGAATCACTGGAGAAGCACATAAGAAATTCTAAGATAAACTTTTTTATTTAATTTCCTCTACTAGAGTTGAATTCTTCAAGTTCTCATGCATTATCAGTGGCTCCTTACACTATCCATATCATTCAACATGTTTATTATTTTTACAGTTGCCTTATCGTCCATAACAGTAATGGGCACCAAATGAATTTAGTTAAGTGCAAATTGTTAGTTTAGTTTGTGTAAACTTAGCATGGCATAAAGTTGAAAGAGATCATATGTTTTGCTAAGTATTTAAACATTTTTCACCATGTGATGCACTATTAGTAGAAGCATCCCTCTAGTTTTGTTGATTAATCAATTCAAGCATGGAATGCTTGAGTGCACCTATTATAAGAATCAAATCGACCTCAACATTTCTTTGTGTAAAAACTTAAGAGTTGATATTCTGATGATGTATCCTGTATTCAAAATATCAAGCTTCCCATCATTAAAGTTATATTTCACATGCTTTGATACTGGATCTCTCCATAACTCCCTCAATCTTGTTTGCCGCTTCCTTCACCTTCCTGCTTCAACTTTCAAAAGTTTGCACTTCCTTTGTGTGCCTCTACAAATCAAGAAAGTTCAGAAGTTCTCTTACCAGCTTTATAATTTTTGCATCTTCCACAATCCAAATTTAATCCTCCAACATCTTTACTGCAAGATTTGTTTACATCCATTGACAGTGAATAAGGCAACATCACACATTCATTCACACACATAGCATGCCAGAATACTCAATCATAGCTCACTGTCAATCAAACAAAGACCTTAAAGAGTTGCCAACCCTCTTCAGTGATAGATTGAAAACTAAAGATGTGAGCAATAGTCTGGTATTCTCCTCAAAAGCCTCCGCTTGGCCTTTGGCTCTAGATTTATTTTTCTCGAATTCCTCAGAGAGCCACATGTTCATAACTGTAACATAAAGCTTGGCAGAAGTATGCCCAATCATAATAGTCCTTTAATTATTTGGTTCACAATTGTAACAATAATTGAAAATTGGATGAATAATATCATGTGACTGTGCAGGAGGAAAACCCAAGCCAACTACATCATTGAAAAGATCAACAATAGGAAGTGCCAAGATCCAATGCCGTACTTGCAAAAGTCCTTCACCGTCAATATCTTTGCTATTGTTCAAATTCCATGTAGCTTTTTTAATATCTCCGGGGGTAAATTAGTGACAAGTAATTAGAGGAGAAGAAACAAACACAGAGTATTAGACAGGCAAATAATGAAGTGAGGCTGTATGAGATACCTAAGATAACTGAGATTGGCAATCAATCTCTGAGCCTTGAG
Source organism: Pinus albicaulis (assembly GCA_034641835.2). Taxonomy (NCBI): domain Eukaryota; kingdom Viridiplantae; phylum Streptophyta; class Pinopsida; order Pinales; family Pinaceae; genus Pinus; species Pinus albicaulis. The sequence goes on from CM076577.1 coordinate 1,291,778,570, forward strand.
GAGGAGAGATTTTCTTAGGGAGAAGAGTATGCCAAAAGGTCTTAGGAGAAGTGCGGAAGGCTGAAAGAAACACATGTCTTCTCAAAATAATAAAATATTGTTTTTTGTGCTGGAAGAGACATCAGTTCTCCCTACATCCAATCGAAATAGAACATGGGTAATGGGTGAGAACAAAGCATAGGTGCTTGTGGATAGTTACATTCCACATCGTAACAACGATGAATAAGAAATCTACTTGAACGGTGGATGAGTTTATTGTGGTGGATGGTGTAAGGTAGGAATCAAGACCAACCTTCAAAAGGATATCATTGACCAGCTGTGTCTGCTCATTTATTGGACACCAATAAAATTATCTCATTTTATGCTATCTATAGAGTGTATTTTTTTAACAGGTGCAACGTCCATACAGCCCTTGGATAAGGGACTGAAAATTTCGGTCTTTATGTACTTTAGTTTTTTAATGTGTAGAGGCTCTCATTACACCTGGACCTTTTTTCCACTGCTGTTAGTACCTTGGAATCTGCTACCAGATGTACTATTGAATCTTGCTGGAATTACTATTGTTATCACTGAATTTACCACTTTTAGCAATGAGCTTCCTGCTATTACTGCTAATTTTTCTGTTGTTTACTACCATTAATGCCCTATTGGTATCCCATGTCATATTAGTTTCCAAGTTCCAGATCTCTGCTGATAGTTTCTTTCAGTTTAAAAAACGAGATTTCAAATTAGGCTCAAATGAATGCACAAATTTCACTGAAGCAAGAAAACCACAGAAAACTGCAGGAGGCTCAGTATGTGCATATTTGTTAGAGACTTGTGCGTAAACCATCTGTAGAGCTCAGCAGGAGGCAAACTGCGGGTTCCAGATATTTCAGGAGGCAGTGCTTCAACAAAGGAAAGCTTAGCTCCAGAATTGCATGTTCCTTGCACTGTGCACAGATCAGCACGTAGTTTAGCACCACGCAAGGATGCAGAAGGCAAGAAGACACAACAACAGAACTACAAGACTTGCTGGCGAAGCAAACAGCTGACAATGGCTCATCTTTCATGCCTCTTTGTTACTTCCTTCCCCAAATGTACCCTAACTTTTGTAACTGTACTTTTATCATCTGGAAGTTGTAAAGGTGTGAAGATGAACTGATTTACTTTCCCATGGAATCAGTATTTTACCTACTACTTCCATTGAACAGGGTTTGCAAATTGCAATATTTACTACGATTGTAGATTTGCTAGCCAATAATGAAATTCAGCGTCCACTGCTGTTAAATTTTTTGATGCAATGGCCAGTCAATCTGAGTTCCACTATCTAATCTTGTCTGGTGCAATTCAGCTGCACTACTTTTATTAACCCCGGAAAGGGATCAAGATATGATAACAAAAATAATAGATGTAATGAGCCAACATTTAACGATATTACATAGTTTTGCTCTCTGCTCGTCCAGAATTCGCAAATGTTTAAAGTTTTCACATCCAATGTATAATAGTGATAGATAGTTTAGAGATATCTAATTCTTTTCAGTCATAAACTTTCCTCTGGCTAGAATAGAAGGAACTCCCAAAACATTTAAAATGGTAAACATTACATAGGCCCAATCCCCTAATAAACAGAGTTACCAGAATCGATTCTCACAAAGAAAACAGATAAAAGCAAAAACAAAAAGAACGGAATAAAAGGCAAATTTACAGCAAACGACAAGGAAAAACCTAAATAAGTAGACGTGCAGGGATCGATTCTCAGTAAACAAAAAAGATAAATAGCTGAAAAAAGAAAGCTAATTTTTACCCGAGATATGTGAGCAATCTGAAGGTTAATCTGGTGATTAAATAGGTCTCTGCGGCAGCATGCCCGACGTCTTGCCTAAACGAACGCTGTCTCTCTGGCCGGAAGCCATAAATATTACTGTCGCTCAGAGTCCTCCGCCTCCTGTTATTAAAACTATTATTTAGAGGCGTCGAAGCCGCTAATAATGGAGTATCTGACCCTTCGTCTAGCAGGGACAGGTGACGGGAAAGCGCCGTCGAGTTCTTCATATCCAGACTCGACGGAGCCAAAACCGATGCCGAATTGGGAACCACCGTGGGTAGAATATCCAGGCTCTCGTCGTGAATTTCGCTGCTGTGGCTGATGTCGGAGTCGGTCTTCATTTTCTTCGGGTTTACAAGCCGGGACGGGAATTGAATCGGGAGCATTCGGGTGCGAAACGCTCCAATTACCTTTGCAGCAGGTATCATTGAAGATGGATACCTGCTGTCCCGGCTCCTGAAATAAAAAGAAATTCAAATGAAGAGGTTAATCCAGTATTTTAGAGTTTGAACGTTTCGTGATCCAAGGAAAAACTAAAGAAGAAAAACAGGATTTACTTGTACGAAAGGGTCTGTCAATATGGAATCTATGAAATCTGCCTTTTTGCCCCAAAGTGTCGGGATTGTTGCTCTACTGCAGGTTACATTGCTGGCAGTTCCAGTCCTCTAATTGCACGCTATCGCTAAGGTAGCTTGTTTTTTTCCAGAAAGAAAAAAACACTGTATTATGCTAAGGTAGCTTGTGTGTGCCAGGGGATTTCGTTCAACACTATCAGATCTTTTATTTTAAACTCATAAAACGTATGAAAAATTCATTGTCGGCCATGCCAAGAAGCATTTCTTTAATAACATCACAGAAATTACAGAGAATGATAAAGCTGTAAAGTTGTTTTTTAAATGAAAAATACAGCTATTTGTAATCCATGGTTTTTTTTTTCATCTCACGAAATGCATTGTAAAATATCATTATGATTATACACTAAATTAATTACTTAAGTGTTAATATTATTGTTTTATGTCGAAAAGCATTTCTTTAATAAAACATTTTCTTATGCTAATATATATTTGAATTTTTTTTATTTCTCCGACCAAAGTTTTGGTCCTTGTTATCAAGACGATACCCTGTTCCCCGTCAGGTTGCCTCAAATAATAAAAAATTTTAAAGAAAATTGTTTTTTTTAATAATAAAACATGAAAAAAATTGAAAAAAACATTAAAGTTGTTTAGTAAACTTTGCTTTAAAATATTTTAATTATAAATATTGTTGTAATCCAAGTTTTTTAAATTTTCAGTAACGTTGTTTAGTAAATTTTACTTTAAAATGTTTTAATTAAAAATAAAAGCTATGTGGTCAATGTTTTTCAAATTTTCAAGTGATAAACAAGCAGTTGTTTAGTAAATTTTGTCATTAAACATTTTAATTAAAAATACAAACATATGTAATTTATATTTTTAAATTTTTTATATCACTTTATGTATTATAGAAGATCATCAAAAGAACTAATGACAAATGAGAAATTAGAACTAGGTGGAGATGGGGAGAGATGGGAGCAAAAACCCTAAGGGTTTCAAGCTTCTATTTTCGATCTAATCACTCCGACGGACGCTACATGAAGTGACAAGCATAAGAATTGCATTCGAACTCCGGAACCACACTTGACTCCTTGACGCACTCCTCGAGGCACCCGCAACGTCGTTGGAAATTAGTCTTCCGATTTACCGGCAAAGAATGGGGTTTAGTGTTAATCGTCGTTACTATTTCCCGTGACGGTGTTCTAAGTTTAGGGTTTCTACTCTAGAGCAGGGTTCTCACTTTTGTCGTGGCAGATTAACAAGGGTTGTCACTGTAGAAATGGGTTTTGAGAGTGATTTTGTAGAGCTTGAACCAGCACCCAAAGATCTTCTTACCTGTTGGGGGCATGAAGTCTCCGAGAAAAATCTTGAGCTTTTCTTTCCAAACAGTGTGGACCTGCAAGCTTTTAGTGAGGAGGCGGTAGTCGGTGGCTTTTCAAACGGAGCAGGCCTACTAGAGGAGACACTCTAGAGCACCTGGAGCGGTTTTTGGAAGGCGGGGATATTGCCAGGTCCGGAACAAGCACAAAACCCTCTATTCGAAGGAAGGGGAGGACTGCAACACCAAGATTTTCGGCACTGCCCATCGATTGCGGCATCAGGTATTCCATTTTTTCCTTCTCTTTCTGGTGGTCTTGAAGATTTTGTAGGTGGCTATGGGGTGCAAGACCTAGCAGGGTTTAAAGTTTTAGACAAAAGTAGTCAGATCCATAAAGCTTCCATTGGAGGGCGTAATAAGGGGGAATTCTTTGGGAATAGGAAATATGTGTTGAGACAGGGTCTCCTCTCTTCTAGAGTGTCGCTGCCCTCTGCGACTCAAGCATTAGGGTTAATTTCGGGTCGGGGTGACCTTCAGCTAAATTTTTCTCAGGCATAAGCCCTAGCACTCAGTCAGTCAAGGGTTTCCTCGAACAATGTTGTTGATAGAAATATGAGAGTCTTAGTCACAAAATATCAGGAGCCTGGGCCGCGTAAGGAGGCAAGGCCGAAGCTAGGTTGATTCCAGAAGGGCTGGAGGAAGAAGAAGGAAACAAAGTATTAGAAGGAAGGTGATTGGGGTCACCTGAGACTACTGGGACGGATGCTCCTATTATCCAAGAAGCTGGTGAAGGGGAGGGGAAGAAGGAATTCATGGGTGGGAAGAGGAAAAAACTCAAACCCATTAAGAAAAAAGACAATCGACCAAGTTGTCTTCTGGGCATGGATATCAGCATAGACAAAGCTATGGAAGCCACCAAAACCATTCTGGTTGGAAGAATGTGTGGAAGGAAGTATTCGGCTTAGTACATTTCAGATTTGGTATAATCTGAATGGAAATAAGCTCTAGGGAAACCCATTGAGATAAAAAATTTGGACAGGGGTTGATTCGGCATTAGGTTTGGCCTCAAAGAACATGTTGAGTGGGTGCTTGAACGAAATTGGTGCTTTGGGAAGCGGCCAATCCTCTTCCGCAGATGGACCCCTTTGTTTGATGCACAAAAAGAGAAAGTGGCAGAATCCCCTATTTGGGTCAAGCTCCTAGGTCCTCCCATGCCATTCTGGACTGACTTTGCATTCACATCTATCGGGAACACCTTGGGCAAATTCCTAGAAGTCGATAAATCTTACATTCATTCAAGAGATTAGAGTGTGGCCAGGATCCTTGTCACTCTTAACCCAAGAGAGGGTTTGGAAGATGCTATGACTCTGAAATACAAGGACTTTGAATTTTTGCAAACCCTGGATTATGAAAACCTCCCCTTCCGCTGTCACCGATGCCATAAGTATGGACATTTGGCAAGGGAATTTCCCCTTAGCCACCGTCGTTGTCGTAGACAGATGAAGAATTTTAAGGCACAGGTAGGATCTCCTCTGGAGGAGAGGGGAAAATAAAAGATGTCTAATCTACAGAATGTTGAGTTGGGGATGAACTCAGAAAAGGTGGAGCTAATGGAGCTGGATTGAGAAACGGGTCTGACCTCCTCTCTTGAAAGAGTTTATATTCCGGCAACCTCCCTAGTTTCCCTTCCAGCTTTTGAGACTGTTGGGGCGTCTCAGGTGGGTACAACTCTTTCTCCTCACTTTCCACTTGCTCCTCTATTTGCTTTTGTCAGTTTGATAGTGATGGGCTTGGTCCTTCCAGGAAGATTCTAAATGATCTCTCTGTTTTGAATTTGTCTCATTCGTCTTTTGATAGTGTCATTTTTTCTATCCCGAACCCCTCTGAGTCTCCTTCCTATCCTTTGGAGGGTGACCCTATTTCTGATACCTCCCAGGACCCTATACCTGAAGCCCCTCCCTATAACCTTTGTCCCTTGTCCAATCTTAAGGGGAAAGGGATGGTTGTCGGAGGACTTGAATCAGATCCTGTCCTGATTGGTCCAGGGAAGTTGAGGGGAAGAAAATCAAATATTTCAAAGGCCCAGCTGAAAGTCGTCATTGACATAGCTGATGGGAAGTAGAGGTCCATTTCTAGGGTGTTTATAGTAGAGCGACCACCCCCCCAAGGTCTACGATGATCCTTTTATCTTATACTATAGTGGCTTAGCTAGCCAGCCAAAAAAGCTAGCCTTTAGGGAATTGGTGCAATCCCACAATCCGGATGTTATTTTGCTTCAAGAAAATATGGGGAAAGGGGCTGAAGTGATAGGAATCCTCTCCAAATTGATTTCGAGTTTCTCTTTTCATGCACTCGATGCCAATGGTAGATCTGGGGGTGTGGTATCTGGCTATATCACAAGGAATTTAAGGGAGACCTCCTCCTGGGGCTCTGAAAACTTTCTGGCTATGGAGCTCTATTCTAATGAACTTTGCCTCTCTTTCCTCATTCTGAATATTTATGGACCATGTTTGGAGCATGAACATTTTTGGAATTCTTTCTTTGGAAATTCCTTCCTCTCTTACCCAAACCTTATCATAGGAGGAGACTTGAATTTCTCTTTGGGGGAATCGGAATCATGGGGGACCTCAGTAAGACCGGACCCTCTCTCTGAGTTCTTCGGGAACAATATGGTTATCTCACATCTGGTGGATGTACCCCAGCTCAAGCTACGTCCAACTTGGAGAAATAGGAGAGTAGGAGCAGACTGGGTGGGCAAAAGGTTGGATCGCTTTCTGTTGTGTGAAGCTCTAGCGGAGAAATTTTTGGTCTACAGACATTGGATGGGGGAGGGGGGCCTCTCAGACCACTTCCCAGTCTACTTGGAAATGAAGGGAGATTTTAAGAAACCAGGAACTCCTTTTAAATTCAACTCCTCATGGTTGAATGACGAATCTTTCATCGCTCTATTTCATACTACATGGAGGAAGGATAGTTTCAGGGAAGATGAAATTACGAGTCGTCTTTTTATGAATAACTTAAAGAACATGAAGCTTGCCACCAAGGAGTGGGAATTCCATAAGAAACTGAAGGAGGAGGAGGAACTCAAGAATTTCAATGCAGAACTGGACCTACTGGAAAACCCTGATGGAGGTGGTTATGAATCTCTGGAGACAAGTACCAGAGTCAAGGAGCTCAAAGCCTCTCGGAGAAAAATCCTTCAGCTCAGGGAAGAAAGTTGGCAGTTGAAAATTCGAGTTATCCGGTTGCAAGCAGGTGATGAAAACACACAAAAAAATTCAAAACTATGCAAAAGTTATGAAAAAATCCAACACTACTTGGGAATTGCAAAAGGAGAATGGCAAGATGGCCAAATCTTTTGAAGACCTAGAAACCCTTGGGGTTAACCATTTCAAAAACCTTTTTAGAGCTCCCAAGGAAGTTTCTATGGCGAAGGTAATTAGAGTGGCTCAATTTTTTTCAAGTTACATTTATGAAGAAGGAAATGATTCTATCATGGAGCCTTTCTCAAAGCAGGAGGTCAAAGACATCCTCAACGCTATGCAGAAGGACAAAAGTCTAGGCCCGGATGGCTGGACCGTGGAATTTTTCAAACACTTCTTCGAATCGATTAGGGAGGAGTTGGTAGCAGTGGTGGAGAAATCTAGGTGCTCAAGAACCATCTATCAGCCTTTCAATTCAACATTCTTAGCCCTGATCCCTAAAGTTGATCATCCTGTTTCTTTTGATGATTTCCGGCCTATCTTCTTGTGTACTTGTGTATATAAAATTACTACAAAAGTCATAGCCTCTAGGATAAAACCTTTCCTATCAAAGTATATTTTTGCTGAGCAATTTGGTTTTTGGATGGAAGACAGATTCATGAAGCGGTGGGAGTTGCTCAAGAAACCCTCCACAGTCTAAAAAAAAGTGGTAAGAAAGGGGAAATTTTTAAAATAGATCTGTCAAAGGCCTATGATAGAATAAGTTGGATGTTTCTTAGACTCTTGTTGACTCATCTTGGTTTCAGGTTTGAATTTTTAATATGGGTCATGAGTTGTGTCACCTCATCTTCTATTGTTATTCTGATTAATGGTGTTGCTTCTTCATTTTTCAACCCACAGAGAGGATTGCAACAAGGGTGCCCCCTTTCACCTCTCCTCTTTTTGTTGGCAGCCGAAGACATAAGTTTAATGATTCATGAGGCAAATAGACATGGAGATATCAAAGGAATAGAAGTGGCAATTAATCTATGGTTCACTCATTTTCTCTTTGTGGATGATATCCTTCTTCTCAGCAATGGAAGTATGGAGGATTTTTGTTCCCTAAAGAGGATTTTGGACCTTTCTCTGAAAGAAAAAGGACTCAAAATGAATGAACATAAATCGACCCTGAGAACTTCTGGTCTGTCTAGGGAGGAAGTGGGTAGGGTTGAAGCTCTTCTGCACTTAGAATTCAAATCCTTGTAGGAAAATTTAAAATATCTTGGGTTCCTCCTAAATCCGGACAAGTATCAAAATCATGACTAGAAATGGCTCCTCACGAAAATTGAAAAAAAATGAACCATTGGAGCTTAAAATGGTTATCAAGAGCAGGGAGGTTGGTTCTTATCAAGTCTGTGCTGATGGCAGGAACTATGTACTGGGCTAGCCTTATCTGGGTACCTAAAGGCATCCTTGCATCCATTGACAAACTCTGCAGCAGATTCTTGTGGGCAGGCTCCAAAGTGGAACCTGTGACCCCTTGGGTAGCATGGGACAAAATTGTGAGACCCAAATAATGGGGAGGTTGGGGAATTAATAATTTTCTTCCCTTTTCGAAATCACTAGCAGCCAAGCTAGCCTGGAGGCTAATAACGACCAATTCGCTCTGGTCTTCTATTAAAAAAAGGAAATACATTGATCCAGCTTCATCACTTGAATAGATTCGTATGTCTCAGAAGTCCTCCAAGAATGCCTCTGTGGTGTGGAAGGCTATGGTTGCTTCATTCAAGACTATTGAACAGGGCCTAGCCTGGAATTTGGGAGATGGAGCACAGGTGAGGCTGGGACTCGACCCCTATGTGGGGTGCTCGGAGAGGTTTGCCTTATCTCGATATCTGATCATTTGTTTGAATGACATGGGTTTTTACTATCTAAATCAGGTGGCAGAACATAGAAATTTGTCTATATGGAGGCAAGGGTGGCTTTCGAGGATAGACCTCCAATTAGACGAGATATGGTTGGAAAAGTGGAGGCTCTTCTATTTGGATCTTCACAAATCCTTAGTTCGGATCACTGATTCAAGGGACAAGCTTCATTGGGTTCATGCACAGTCTGGGATCTACTCCCTGAAGCTGGGATACAAGTGGATTATGTCCCAATTTGGGTGGGATGCCCCAGCTTGGTGGTCGAAATCGATATGGAAGCTTAAAATTCCAGCTAAGACTAGGCTTTTTTTTTGGTGTATCCTACAGAAGAAAGTGCCTACATGGGATTTCCTTCAAAGGAGGGGGAAAATAGGCCCGGGCTAGTGCTCTTTATGAAAATCCAGGGAGGAAACCTCTCAACATATGTTCTTATCTTGCCCCTTAAATGTCAGTCTCTGGACTTAATATTTAAGAATTACAAATATTCCTCTCAAATGAAAGACGATGTACAACTCTTCGGTCTGTGGAAGCTGTGGCTTTCTAGGAATCAAGTGATTTTCAAATATCTCCCTTTCCCTATAGGAAAGTTGGCCACGGAAGGAGCTACAATTTTCAATAGTATTCCGACCTCTACTGGCCCTTCCCAAACTCGAGTTATTCAGCAGGAAAATATCAGGGAATCATTCCCTTGGGCTTACTTTGATGGGGTCTCTAACAATAATGGGAGGTTTTGTGCAGGGCTGGTTATTCACTTGTCCACTGAAAATTCTCTAAGAGCCTTTGTTGGGCTAGGGCAAGGGACCAATAATTTTCCTGAACTTAAAGCTCTGCATCACCTCCTCTGCTGGTTAACCCTTAGGAATATGAGGGAGGTTTAGATATTTGGAGACTCTATGAATATTGTGAAATGGTTCAATGGGACTCAACAATGCAGGAACTACATTCTGCTGCCTTTACTTAATGATATTTCTCGTCTAAAATGTTATTTCACTGAGATCTCTGTTTGCCACATTTACAGGGAACAGAACCAAGATGCAGACCGCCTATCTAAAGAAGGTGTTGAGCAACCTATGGGGACCTGGATAGCGACCGAGATGGAAAACAGGATGGTTTGACCAATCAAACAGCCTGTTTTTGGATAATATTTCTCAGCTATTTCTTTTGTTTCTATCTATAAAACTGAATTTAGTCTTATCTGAATTTGCTATGTTCTGTACAAAATTTTTAAACTATGACACAAAATTTTGGTGAGATTCAGGGTTGTTTTCCTTTTTTAAGGAGGCTCTGGGAATCTGACGGATAATTGTTATAATCTTGTTTTTTAGGAGCCATGATAGTGTTAATTGCTATTTCTTTAACTTTTTGACTGGAAGCTATACGCTTTGGAAGGCACATATTTCTATTCTCTCATACATCTCTGTTTCGGTGAAAAACTGGGAGATGTGACAGAATGGAAGTGCCTTTTTTCTTATTCTTATTTTGGATGGGCTGCTACAGGGATACTGTTTGGGTATTCAAAACAATAGAGACTACTTTTCTCCCTCGGCCCCTAGAAGGAGAAATGGAGTTGATCGAAATGCTTTGCATATGCTCTATAACTTTCTATAATCAATAGATGGTTCGATTTTTTTACGTAAGAAAAAAAAATCATCAAAATTTTGTATTAAATTAAATTTGTGTTTTTTAAAACAATGAATTTAGGGTTAATAATATCATTATGTGAACAAATATTTATTTAATAAAGTATTACTAGAAAGATGATAAAGAAGTAAAAGTAAAGTTGTTTAGTGAATTTGGCTTTAAAATATTTTAATTGTAAATAGAGTAATTTGTATTGATGTTTTTTTAATTATATTACTTGATTTATGTATTATTAATATTATATATTAAATTAAAATTTGGGTTATTTTTTAAATAATGGGAAATTTTGTCATAATTTGGTTATTAAATTAGTAGTGGGGGTAGGTTAACTCATTATTGTTTAAGCTATCAAAGATTGTAAGAAATTTCCGAAGGAGAACTTTGTAATGGATTTAAAATTCGTCTTGTTTTTGGAAAACCAAGCCACCTATAATTACTCCGCAAACCAAGCCACTTATAATTACCCCGCTAGTGGTCAGTAAGAGGTAGGCTTTCACTCCTTTCAGACACCTTAAGTCCTGGGTGGTTAATATGTTTCCTTAAATCTTACAAAAATGAGCTCTTAGCCATACAAAAACAACTCGAGGCATGGCATATTCCTAACCTAAAAATAAATTCCTATTACACAAAATTATTTATATTTATATTTAACTCTATATTAATGATTTATGGGTGCTAATCATCCTTTTAAATTAAATATGTTATTTTAGAATTTTAAATTTTTATTACAATTATTAAATTCTAAAATATTATTATTAATAATTAATGTTATTATTAATTAATGATATCAAATAAATTTAATTTAACATTTACCAAAAATCAACTTTTTCAAGTAGGGTTATAATTTTTGACATGGGAGTTTTGTGATCTATATTGATTGTTTGAAAATGACTTTATGATTAATCACATCATCAATATTTGTTGGTCGAACTCTCAAATGTGGTTCATCCTTGAGACCAAAATGAATCACATTAGAAGGTTTGAAACTCACTAACAAAACAAATATCGATGATGTGATTCATCAAAAGTTAGTTTCAAACAAAAATTAACCCATAAACTTTCATTATTACTATTATTTTAGATAACACTTCAAATTATTTGTATTATATCACTTTTCAAAAATATATTAAAATTTGTATAACAATTATTAACATTAAAATTATAAAATATAAAGTATATTTATATATTAATTTCATTTATGTCTAGAAATTAGGAGGAATGATTATGCGTCTCTCCTCTCAAATTTAATTATCACAAGTGATTTTTTCATCCAAGTACAATTATCACAAATGATATAATAAACTCTGTCATAACAATTTTATTAAACTCGATTGTTAATATAAATAATTTATTAAAAATTAAAATAAATATATTCTTTATGATGATGATGATGGTTAACGTCCACTGAGACCAATCTTTGGTCTATCGGACCTAAAGAAAATATTTATTTGATTTGATTTAGGATTTTATTCCTATGTTTAAAAAGCTTGGAGAGAAGCCTCCCGAGCTCACCATAATTTTGACATCTTAAAAGGCTAGAAAGGTGAGTGTTGCAACAAAGATTATGAAATTGAGCTCTAATGTGGTTGTACACGAGGCACTCTAAGAGTAAGTGATTTTCATCCTCGAATGTTCATATTCTCATAGAGATGGCAGATCCTTTCCATCCATGGTGTTTTAGGAACTGTCCAATGACTTGTTTCACTATAGAGCTCATGCGAGTTCGTTCTAATCTTGGCTATATTAATTTTCTTCTTTGAACTAGTTAAAACAAATAGATATTTTTGATCTTCTAAGGTGAGATTGACAACCTCCTTATAATACCTTAATTTTCTTTTCGCTGCTAGATCTTTCTCACACCACATTTTTTCTTTAAACTTAGAATTAATAATTTTTTTAATATTATTGATATAAAATATAAAAATAAATAACATTTAAAAATACAATTAAATAATATAAATTAACCAATATTCTAAATAATACAAATAACCCAATATTCTAAAAACTATAATTAAATCAATAACATTTAAAAATATAATTAAATAATACCAATTTACCAATATATTGCATAGTCAAATTTTAATAATAATTAAAAATAAATAAAACATTGAAATTTCTTGAAACAAATTTTAATAATAACTAAAAACAAAATTCCCAAATAAAACAATCAGATTTCTTCAAATATAAAACTTGCAGAAGATGGTAAGATAAACTCTCACTTTCCTGGTCTCCGGGATTAAAAATAGAGCTCATGCCGCCTCGTCTCTAAGAGTTAAAATAGAGTTCGTGCAGGGTTCCGTGGTCAACCCTGATTTACCTTTTAAGTGTAGAATTAAAAATACAGGTCATGCAAAATCTATTTTAAGGATAACGTGTTGGTTTTCCATTTTACTTCTCAATCATACTACAGGAAAGGGCGTTTAAATTTTGTGTTTTTCTCGATTAGATTGAGATAAGACTTAATATTTGGTAGATAGCTTTTGTTTTTTACTCAATTAGATACAACTTTTGTTTTTTCTCACTCAGATTGAGGTAAGAGTTAATATTAGGTATATAACTTTTGGTGTTTTTTTAATTAGATTGAGGTAAGAGTTAATATTAGGTGTCTAACTTTTGGGTTTTTTTAATTAGATTGAGATATTAGTTAATATTCAGTGTAATTTTTGCCTTTTTTCTTCCATTAGAATTTAACAGTTAATAATTGAGTTTAGATGGAGTTAAAAGTTAATATTATACGATGAAATATTAGTATTTAAGTACTAATAATTGAGTTTAGATGGAGGTAAAAGTCAATATTATATGATGAAATATTTGTTTATTGATGCTTTCATTAATATTGTGCAAAACTCAAAAAGTTTCTTTCACATCTAAAATTATATTTCAATAAACTAAATCAATTAATCTACACCTAATTATCATAAAGATTGTAAACCATATTTTTATTTTTTTACTTAAATTAATTTTCAGTTATTTTATTTACTACTGTGTAGGGCTATCAATGAACCTTCTCTACAAATAATTTAAAGACTGAACTTAATTGGATTATAGATTCTAAAAACATTTTAAAATGAATGTAACCAAAACCTAGTTTTTTTTAACCTCATTCCAGTGTATCAGATTCTGAAATTCTAAAAATGAGTTCAATACATTTAACTAAAATCTAAAAATCTTCCAATGAGTTAAACAGAGTGTAGTTATGGACATGTTAAATGTCTCTCGCTGCTTTGGAAGAATTGCATTTCCAGGAGAAACGCTGTGAAAAATGGAAATGGAAAAGCTTTTGACTACAAGAAACAACTGGAATTTTCCTTATTCCGTCTGCTGGGTTCTTTGCCGAAAAAGAATTGCAGAGATTCGGGATAAATCTTTGAATATCTAACATACTTTCTCTAGGAGAAACGCTTTGAAAAATGGAAATGGAAAAGCTTTTGACTACAAGAAACGACTGGAATTTTCCTTATTCCGTCTGCTGGGTTCTTTGCCGAAAAAGAATTGCAGAGATTCGGGATAAATCTTTGAATATCTAACATACTTTCTAAATCGAAATGTTGTTGTAATCTGGTGAGCCTTGCTACAATAATCTAACAGGCAATCTAATTCACTTCACTTATATGTTCTCTGGCAACCAAAAGTGGCACTAATGAATCAGCCATTCGTTAATATTAAATAATATGAAAGTAATATAGAAATTTAAGTATGAAGGGTGTTAGCAGTCGGATATCATTATTTATGACAATTTCCATGCTAAATAGTTGTAATTGACTAATTTCTCATGATTTTGAATAGTCTACTTAACACTCATTGTATTTTTCATGATTTTGAATAGTCCACTTAAAACTCATTGCATCCTGCTTACAGCTGTGAAGAAGTGGGATTGAAACTAGTGAAATGAATCACATAGGGGACTTGCTTGAGAAGCCCTGGTTAATGGGTGCTAGTCTTGGAAGTGATGATTGATGCTATGTGATTCATTTCAAGTCATGGAAGTGATGATTGAACCTACATGTGATTCATTTCACAAGTTTCAATCCCACTTCTTCAAATGAACTATTCAAAATCATGAAAAATTAGTCAATTACGAATACGTTTCATCTATCACTTCTGAAATCTGTTCCAAGCAAGCAAAAGTGACATGATTGTCTCTACTTCATTGTTGTGGGTGGCCTGAAAGAACCAGATTCTATAATTAATGTTGATGGACAAAATGAAAAGCTATCGTTTTCCACTATCTGATTTAATATTTGTTTTTCTTCACTGTGTTTAGATATGGATGTCTCATTTATTTATTTATCTTGAATTGACCACAACTTTAAGGGTTCAGCACTGAAACAAACACGTCAAGCTTCAGGTGAGCTACTTGAAAACAATTGAGAATTCTCACGATGATGTGCCTTTGTATATATTGAATACATTCTTCGTAATATTCAATAGAATTTAATCACCCTGAAAGATGAATGTTGACGAATCTGATCATATAGTCTTACCATATAACATTTACCTTTTGTTATTTGAAACAGTAATTTCTAATTAAACTCAAAGATGTGGTGGAAATTACCATATAACATTTACCGTTTGTTATTTGAAACAGTAATTTCAAATAAACTCAAAGAGGCTGTGGAAATAGAAAAACCCACTTCACATATAATTTAATGTTGGAACGGAAAATGTAAAATCAATGAGATAAACAGTCGATAATTTATGCGAGGCACTTTAGTTTTAATTAAATTTTGAGTTTGAATTTTATGAGAAAAGATTGTGGATGGAAAAAAAATCATTAAAAAATGGTTTAAAAAAATAACTTAAACTAGATGGTACCTTCCTCAAATAATCTTGAAACACATCCGACAACTAAACCGATCATTTTCCATTCAATATATGAGCTTGCGTACCTCAAACTCAACATAAATCTGAAAGCCAAAATATATATGTCAAAAGTGATGAAAGCATTATTCAATACTGTCATTTACACAATTGATGGTATACACGTTATCGTCCAAGAAATATCCGTTGAGATTTATTTAAGTGCATTGTGCGATAACGTTTCCGTGTGTGGGTGTAACTCGTGTCGAACTGGAGTGGACGGCATATTTTTACTACTTATTGCATTTAGTTAATGTACAGGGGCACCATAACCAGGTAACCAGGTTAATCATTACATTAGTTTTTTTTATTATGAAAAATTTACTATAAGTAAGTTGTCAAATTAGTAGTGGGATAATTATTATTGGTTATTATTTATAATTATAGGTTGACTCATGACAATTATTCAAAAAAAATTATGTAACTTGGAATTATTTACTAATAGAATTACCTATTAATGATTTATAAGGGGTAGGGTTTCACTCTTGTTAGATGTCTTTGAGTTTTGGGTTGTAAATTTGCCTAATAAAATCTTAGCCAAACAAACTCACTTTTAGAGCATACTCCATGCCCGAGTCTAATGAGTTATATGAGTTATCTTGTGGGAAACTTTATTTTTAAATAATTAAAAAAAAATTACATAAATTAATATAAAAAATGAAAAATAAATAATTAATTATGGATTTCTTTTTTCTTTTAATATAAATGTATATAAATTTTACATACAATTAAAATTAATAATAAGTCAAAATACTCTAATGAAGTGATATATGAGGGATACATATGGGGAGACATTGTCATTGATATAGAGGATGGACGTGGCAACACCTCGCCCCACCCTCCTCCCCCTCTCCCAACACCTCACCCCACCCCCCTCCCCCTCTCCCCCCCTCTAATCATATTGCAACAGATCCTGTCAACCTTGGAATTGTCACTCATTAACTCGATGCAGATGCACATGCAAAGCCATTCAATGTCCCAACTCTTGCAGTGCACTCAAGGACTAGGGTGGTTTAACTTCTCTCATACTCGTCAGTCGTATGTGACATTTTGAGATAAAGCTCATGATACATATCAACCATTCATTGAGGCATAACATCGCAACAATGCACAAAACCACCTCTGGGGACACGAGTTACATTGATTCTTGTTGGTTTGGGAGCTCATTTCGATGGGTTTGGGTAATTATGGTAGAAATGGGCTTCATTTGGCAGCTCGAGTTTCAGGTATTTATTTGGTTCAACTTTTTGCTACTTGTTGTTCCTCATTTTGGATCTTCACCTTTATTATGATCTTGAGTACTTTTCGGGACTCCAGAGTTGTTTCCTCTTGCAACTATTGGTCCACCCACACCCCCCATCGGGTCAAGCTTGTCCTCCTCTTTGGTTTCCAACTTTTGTAACACTTCCCTTGGTTATTGCCTCAAACTCACTTAGTTTCTCTTGCCTTCTTCGAGTCCCCTCACATCTTCTCCTCAACCCCCTCCCTCACTTTAGTTGCCCCCTCAACACCCCCCTCCCCCATCACCCCTGGACCTTAGCTCGCCCGCCTCATACATTGTCATCCTTTATCCCTCCCCTCAACTTAACTCCACCTACTACTGAGAAATGGGTGGATTCCAGGGCCACCAGAGGGTGGAAAATTTTTCTTCTCATTTTCGTGTTCATACTCCACCTTAGATCTAAGAAATAATTGCTAATGTAGAGCGAGAAATCATTGATGAATGATAGTGCGTGATAGACTTTGAAGTGCTAGTAAAGGTGTGTTCTAGATATAAGACACTCACAAGGCTACTTCAACTGCTAAATGCACATTGTTGACTTCTATTGGGATATAAAAGCATTACTAGGTAGGGTGTTGATCCACAAGAAGAAATCCTACTCCTATTCAATGAAATTCAGATGCTTTTGTGCTCTAGGGACCGCAAACTTAGTAAACTTAAGCGTCACCTAGGACTATCTCTTACACCGGATTATTCACCAAAAGACGTGAAGGACCCCATTCTAGTTGAAGCTTCTGACTCTGACAAATCCTAAATGCTCTCTTGGTCAACCAGTTTTTCTTTCCTAACCCCAAGGGTTAGCTCAATTGGTCGAATTCTTGTCATAAACACCTTGCTAATGGTAGGTCATGGGGTCAATTATTGCTGTTAAAAACACCTTTTGTGTTTGATATGGTTCCGTAGCGACATACTGACACATAACTTTGTGATTTTAATGTAATTTTTGTTTTTAAGCTTAGAAAAATTAACTTAAAAAAACAAAAACAATCTAAGTTAACATAAATTTTATATATACATTATCACATAAATATAAAGATATTTGCATTGTATGCCGAAATTGATATGTAGATTTATGTCATGTTTTTTTATGTTGCGTTTGGTTTGTAGTTAAATATATGATATCTGATTATTTTCATATTGGAATTTTGTTTCATACTAATAATTATAATTTTTAATTGTTTGTGTTAATATTGTGGTAAGGTGTGTTGTGAATGAATCCATATGTATAATAACAATTATGAGATGGGGATGATTAATAAAGTCTTATTTATGTCAAAAGGCTTACCAATCTATAAGTTGGTTTTTAAGATCAAGTTTTATATTGATGTGACAAAATCCTCTCTCACTTTAGCATTATCATTGTTAATGGTTTTGGTGTTATGCCATATAGGTTTTATTTGGTTTGAAGTGGTTGTTGACATTGTACGTGTTATAGGTTATTTTTCGCTTCTAACATTTTTGGTGTCATACCTTATAAATATCTTTTTGTCTTATCATTAACTTGTTGTAGTGGTTCTCTTATGATTCATTACAATGACATATCTTATTACATATTAATATTACTTTTCTCGAGCTATCATTACATTAGGCTTCATGTCAAGTGAGTTTTATTTGGTTGATTCAATATAGTGGCATTTCTTATTTCATATTAATACTTATCTTCCCAAACTATCACTGTTATTGGTGTCATGTCTTGTAGGTCATTTTTAGCTTGAATTTTTCTTCTTCCAATGGTTATATTAGGATGTGTAATAATGACATATCTTATTTGATTTGAATATTCCTATTATGAGGATATCATTATTAGTGGCAAATCTTTATCATAAAATTTCGTTTCACATTAATACTCTATTAAAGTAATATCTACTCTATAAGTGATGATACATGGTATCTTATTACAATAGTTTATCTTTATCTTGGAATTTCTTTCCACGTTAATACTCATATTCTCAAATTCTTAATTTAGTTGTATAAATCTATCTTGAATTTCATTCGACATTACTACTCTACCACATTTTATCTATCAATCTTGTTATAATGGCATATTTATATATTGGGCTTTTGTGCCAAATGAAACTCCTCTTCTCAACTATGTGAGGAGCGATTTCATTATATACTAATGTACATTTATACTTTGTCTTATAAGCTATAATGTTATATTATTACATTGAAATATATCTAACTTCAAAAATCCTTTCCGCATTAATACTCTTTTTCTCAATATCTTGTTATAAGTGGCATATATCTATCTTTTTTTTTTGTTGGGAAAGGTATTCACATTATATTAAAATAAAAATGTACATAGAATATAAATTGAAGGTCTTGGGGGATCTTTTCCCATCACCCATAAGATTTCTTTGTCCCTCAAAGGGGAAACCAAAGAAATTTGCACAAAAATTATAGTTTAAATCCATTACATAACATGAGAAAGTAAAAATTTTGAAATTGTACATTGTTGTGGAACAAAGCCACAGATTGACAACCTGATCTGAAATGGATTTGTATTTTTTACGCTATGAAAAGTATCCAAACATATATAATAATGTGTGCAAATGGTTCTCCTTAAATTACAGGTTAAACAAATCTTTCAAGCTTTGTGTATGAGGTTTCTGTGTGAGGATTGATTAAGTAATTTTATTGTTTAACATAGAGAAGCAGAAAATAACAACAAATAAACTTCAACAAACACATTACTCAGCTATTTGTTGAGCAGTTCATCCCTCCTGGGATACGTCTGCTGGTCCAAGCCTCCCAAATGGCATGTCCCTCTTGTATTAATTTGCTCAAAATGCAAGTACAAGTGAAAATAAGCCTTAATAGGAAAAACCAACTGTAAATTCAGCTTCAAAAGATAGAAAATAGCTAGAAATGGCTTTTCATTCACACTAAATAGTGAAAGAGAGCCCAATACACTGCCTTCTCCATGATGGCCCTAATGGATCCTTCATCTTCCTCGAAGCAAAAAGTATTGTAGATCACCTCTGTTTGACCTGAAACCTATTCCAAACTGCTCAGACTGTCGAAGAGACCCAAAATTGACTATTTTTGCACTCTATTTAGTTCCATAATGAGGGAGTTATGGCCTCCCAAGGAAAATTGCCCAATGTCCCCCAAAAACCCCACTAAAAGTGGAGGAACTGCCAGTTAGCGCTCAAAAAATGGAAAAAGGCCGAAATTAATGGAAACACGCCCAAATTTGGCGGAGGCAATAAATGTTATGGTTTGGAGAATCTCCGCATTCACATGCGCACTAGGCGTAAACTGTTAAACTGCCGGTGGATAAGGTTTGAAGCCACGCCCTTGGTCACTGCATAAGGGTCATATGGATGGGGGCTAGCCCTTTTAAACTCCACCCAAAACCAATGGAAAGATTAAGTATGGGCGGCGCCCATAGTGGTTAAGAAACACCATTGGGCAGGCTGCTCGAGCCTGTGGGCTGGTAGTCAAGCCACCCATGTTCGAATCCGCGGACATGCAACACCATTTTTTTTTTTTTGGTGAATAAAATAAGCCTGACTCAAGCTCCCATGTAGACAACCAACTCGAATTGCCGTTCAGTGTGACCCGTCGACCCAAATAAACGTTCAGGAGGCGCCCGAATTAACGTGCAGTGGTGACCAACCTGTGTATAGGGTGAACGACCTGAATGTGCACTCGGCCCGACTACATGCAATCTCGACCCGAGCCTTCATGCAATCCTTGACCCAAGGTATCGTGCAGTTCGACCTGAATAAACGTTCAGGAGGCTGCCCAAATTTCGTGCAGACTGACCCGAGTTGAACATGCAGTGTGACCCGAGCTTCTGTGCAGACACCGACCCGAATTTACATGCAGATTGACCCGAGCTTATGTGCAGACTGACCCGAGCTGAATGTGCAGCGAACGAATAAACGTGCAAAGGCACGTTAAGTGGCTGGACCGAATGCGTTCAGAGGCTGACCCACAAACTCGTGCAGCCTGACCCGACTCATGTGCAGCCTCGACCCGACTCCTGAACGACTCGAGTTGAACGTAAATTCGTTCAGTGGTGACCCAAACGCATTCAGTGCCGACTCGAGCATTCGTGCAGTGCCTGCCCATGGTGTCGGGCTTAACACTAAAATTTTATACCTTTTGCCTTTTGAGCCTGGGCCACGTGGTAGCCTCTGGGCAAGCCACGTGGCGTCCTTCTATTGGCTCCCACCACACAATCAAAAATGACTTTTAACCATAATAATAATATGTTCTCTGGCAACCAAAAGTGGCACTAATGAATCAGCCATTCTTAAATTTTAATTAATATGAAAGTAATATAGAAATTTAAGTATGAAGGGTGTTAGCAGTCTGATATCATTTTTGAGATTTAATTGGGTTAATTAAGTCATTTATTTATGACAATTTCCATGTCAGGTAGTTGTAATTGACTAATTTCTCATGATTTTGAATAGTGTACTTAACACTCATTGCATTTTTCATGATTTTGAATAGTCCACTTAACACTCATTGCATCTAGTGATGCTTACAACTGTGAAGAAGTGGGATTGAAACTAGTGAAATGAATCACATAGGGGACTTGCTTGATAAGCCCTAGTTAATGGGTGCTAGTCCTGGAAGTGATGATTGACACTATGTGATTCATTTCAAGTCGTGGAAGTGATGATTGACCTTACATGTGATTCATTTCACTAGTTTCAATCCCACTTCTTCAACCCTCCAAGCATCATGGAATGCAATGAGTGTTAAGTAAACTATTCAAAATCATAAAAAACTAGTCAATTACGAATAC
The DNA here is from genome assembly GCA_034641835.2 of Pinus albicaulis. Classification (NCBI taxonomy): domain Eukaryota; kingdom Viridiplantae; phylum Streptophyta; class Pinopsida; order Pinales; family Pinaceae; genus Pinus; species Pinus albicaulis. The sequence goes on from CM076577.1 coordinate 1,291,799,922, forward strand.
TTTTCATAAAAATAGTTATAAATAAATAAATTACTTAACACAATTGAAACCCAAAAATAAAGTCTAATATAAATTTTTTTTACATAAAACCGATTAGCAGTCCTGACTCATCTATCACTTCTGGAATCTGTTCCCAAGCAAGCAAAGGTGACATGATTGTCTCTACTTCATTATTGTGGCTGGCCTGAAGAACCAGATTCTATAATTAATGTTGATGGACAAAATGAAAAGCTATCGTTTTTCACTATCTGATTTAATATTTGTTTTTCTTCACTGTGTTTAGATATGGATGTCTCATTAATTTATTTATCTTGAATTGACCACAACTTTCAGGGTTCAGCACTGAAACAAACACGTCAAGCTTCAGGTGAGCTACTTGAAAATACAATTGAGAATTCTCACGATGATGTGCCTTTGTATATATTGAATACATTCTGCGTAATATCCAATAGAATTTAATCACACTGAAAGATGACTGTTGACGAATCTGATCATATAGTCTTACCATATAACATTTACCTTTTGTTATTTGAAACAGTAATTTCGAATTAAACTCAAAGAGGTGGTGGAAATTACCATATAACATTTACCGTTTGTTATTTGAAACAGTAATTTCAAATAAACCCAAAGAGGCTATGGAAATAGAAAAACCCACTTGACATATAATTTAATGTTGGAACGGAAAATGTAAAATTAATGAGATAAACAGTCGATAATTTATGCGAGGTACTTTAGTTTTAATTAAATTTTGAGTTTAAATTTTGTGGATGGAAAAAAATCATTAAAAAATGGCTTAAAAAAATAACTTAAACTAGATGGTACCTTCCTCAAATAATCTTGAAACACATCCGACAGCTAAACCGATCATTTTCCATTCATATATACTCAACATAAATCTGAAAGCCAAAATATATATGTCAAAAGTGATGAAAGCATTATTCAATACTGTCATTTACACAATTGATGGTATACACGTTATCGTCCAAGAAATATTATTTAAGTGCCTTGTGCGATAACGTTTCCGTGTGTGTGGGTGTAACTCGTGTCGAACTGGAGTGGACGGCATATTTTTATTACTTATTGCATTTAGTTAATGTACACGAGCACCATAACCAGGTTCATTACATTAGTTTTTTTTTACTATGGAAAATTTACTGTAAGTAAGTTGTCAAATTAGTAGTGGGATAATTATTATTGGTTGTTATCTATAAATATAGGTTGACTCATGACAATTATTCAAAAAAAATTATGTAACTTGGAATTATCTACTAATAGAATTACCTATTAATGATTTATAAGGGGTAGGGTTTCACTCTTGTTAGATGTCTTTGGGTTTTGGGTTGTAAATTTGCCTAATAAAATCTTAGCCAAACAAACTCACTTTTAGAGCATACTCCATGCCCATATGCAGTCTAATGAGTTATATGAGTTATCTTGTAGGAAACTTTATTTTTAAATAATTAAAAAAATTTACATAAATTAATATAAAAATGAAAATGAATTAATTAACTATGGATTTCTTTTTCTTTTAATATAAATGTATATAAATTTTACATACAAATAAAATTAATAATAAGTCAAAATACTCTAATGAAGTGATATATGTGGGATACATATGGGGAGGCATTGTCATAGTCTCATCTGTTGATATAGAGGATGGACGTGGCAACACCTTGCTTCACCCCCCTCCCCCTCTCCCTCTCCCCCCTAATCATTTTGCAACACATCCTGTCAACCTTGGAATTGTCACTCATTAACTCGATGCAGATGCACATGCAAAGCCATTCGATGTCCCAACTCTTGCAGTGCACTCAAGGACCAGGGTGGTTTAACTTCTCTCATACTTGTCAGTCGTATGTGACATTTTGAGATAAAGCTCGTGATACATATCAACCATTCATTGAGGCATAACATCACAACAATGCACAAAAACACCTATGGGGACACGAGTTACATTGATTCTTGTTGGTTTGCGAGCTCATTTCGATGGGTTTGGGTAATTATCGCAGAAATGGGCTTCATTTGGTAGCTCGAGTTTCAGGTATTTATTTGGTTCAACTTTTTGCTACTTGTTGTTCCTCATTTTGGATCTTCACCTTTATTACTATCTTGAGTACTTTTTGGGAGTCCAGAGTTGTTTCCTCTTGCAACTACTGGTCCACCCACACCCCCCCCCAGGTCAAGCTTGTCCTCCTTTTTGGTTTCCAACTTTTGTAACACTTCCCTCGGTTATTGCCTCAGACTCATTTAGTTTCTCTTGCCTTCTTCGAGTCCCTTCACATCTTCTCCTCAACCCCTCCCTCACTTTAGTTGCCCCCTCAACACCCCCCTCCCCCGTCACCCCTTGACCTTCGCTCGCTCGCCTCATACATTGTCATCCTTTATCCCTCCCCTCAACTTAACTCCTCCCTCTAGTTATACATTTCAATGGCTCGTCAATGAGCCTATGTGAGGTGGGGTGCCACCCACTACCAAGAAATAGGTGGATTCCAGGCCCACCAAAGGACGGAAAATTTTGCTTCTCATTTTCGTGTTCATACTTCACCTTAGATCTAAGAAATAATTGTTAATGTAGAGCGAGAAATCATTGATGAATGATCGTGTGTGATAGACTTTGAAGTGCTAGTAAAGGTGTGTTCTAGATATAAGACACTCACAAGGCTACTTCAACTGCTAAATGCACATTGTTGACTTCTATTGGGATCTAAAAGCATTACTAGGTAGGGTGTTGATCCACAAGAATGAGGCTCGAGAAGAAACCCTACTCCTATTCATTGAAATTCAGAGGCTTTTGTGCTCTAGGGACCGCAAACTCAGTAAACTTAAGCGTCACCTAGGACTATATCTTACACCGGACTATTCACCAAACGACGTGAAGGACCCCATTCTAGTTGAAGCTTCTGACTCTGACAAATCCTAAATGCTCTCTTGGTCAATCGGTTTTTCTTTCCTAACCCCAAGGGTTAGCTCAATTGGTCGAATTCTTGTCGTAAACACCTTGCTAATGGGAGGTCATGGGGTCAATTCTTGCTGTTAAAAACACCTTTTGTGTTTGGTATGGTTCCCTAGCGGCATACTAACACAGAAATTTGTGATTTTAACGTAATTTTTGTTTTTAAGCATAGAAAAATTAACTTAAAAAAACAAAAACAATCTAAGTTAACATAAATTTTATATATACATTATCACATAAATATAAAGATATTTGCATTGTATGTCGAAATTGATATGTAGATTTACATGTTTTTTTTTCATGTTGCATTTGGTTTGTAGTTAAATATATGATATTTGATTATTTTCATATTGGAATTTTTTTTCATACTAATAATTATAATTTTTAATTGTTTGTGTTAATATTGTGGTAAGGTGTGTTGTGAACAAATCCATATGTATAATAACAATTATGAGATGGGGATGATTAATAAAGTATTATTTATGTCAAAAGGCTTACCAATATATAAGTTGGTTTTTAAGATCAAGTTTTATATTGATGTGACAAAATCCTCTCTCACTTTAGCATTATCATTGTTAATGGTTTTGGTGTTATGCCATATAGGTTTTATTTGGTTTGAAGTGGTTTTTGGCATTTTATGTGTTATAGGTTATTTTTCGCTTCTAACATGTTTGGTGTCATACCTTATAAATATCTTTCTATCTTATCATTAACTTGTTGTAGTGGTTCTCTCATGATTCATTACAATGACATATCTTATTCCATATTAATATTACTTTTCTCGAGCTATCATTACATTAGGCTTCATGCCAAGTGAGTTTTATTTGGTTGATTCAATATAGTGGCATTTCTTATTTCATATTAATACTTATCTTCCCAAGCTATCACTGTTATTGGTGTCATGTCTTGTAGGTCATTTTTAGCTTGAATTTTTCTTCTTCCAATGGTTATATTAGGAAAATTAACTTAAAAAAACAAAAACAATCTAAGTTAACATAAATTTTATATATACATTATCACATAAATATAAAGATATTTGCATTGTATGTCAAAATTGATATGGAGATTTATGTCATGTTTTTTTTATGTTGCATTTGGTTTGTAGTTAAATATATGATATTTGATTATTTTCATATTGGAATTTTTTTTCATACTAATAATTATAATTTTTAATTGTTTGTGTTAATATTGTGGTAAGGTGTGTTGTGAATGAATCCATATGTATCATAACAATTATGAGATGGGGATGATTAATAAAGTATTATTTATGTCAAAAGGCTTACCAATCTATAAGTTGGTTTTTAAGATCAAGTTTTATATTGATGTGACAAAATCCTCTCTCACTTTAGCATTATCATTGTTAATGGTTTTGGTGTTATGCCATATAGGTTTTATTTGGTTTGAAGTGGTTTTTGACATTGTATGTGTTATAGGTTATTTTTCGCTTCTAACATGTTTGGTGTCATACCTTATAAATATCTTTTTGTCTTATCATTAACTTGTTGTAGTGGTTCTCTTATGATTCATTACAATGACATATCTTATTCCATATTAATATTACTTTTCTCGAGCTATCATTACATTAGGCTTCATGCCAAGTGAGTTTTATTTGGTTGATTCAATATACTAGCATTTCTTATTTCATATTAATACTTATCTTCCCAAGCTATCATTGTTATTGGTGTCATGTCTTGTAGGTCATTTTTAGCTTGAATTTTTCTTCTTCCAATGGTTATATTAGGATGTGTAATAATGACATATCTTATTTGATTTGAATATTCCTATTATGAGGATATCATTATTAGTGGAAAATCTTTATCATAAAATTTCATTCCGCATTAATACTCTATTAAAGTAATATCTACTCTATATGTGATGATACATGGTATCTTATTACAATAGTTCATCTTTATCTTGGGATTTCTTTCCATGTTAATACTCATATTCTCAAATTCTTATTTCAGTTGTATAAATCTATCTTGAATTTCATTCGACATTACTACTCTACCACATTTTATCTTTCAATCTTGTTATAATGGCATATTTATATATTGGGCTTTTGTGCCAAATGAAACTCCTTTTCTCAATTATGTGAGGAGCGATTTCATTCTATACTAATGTACATTAATACTTTGTCTTATAAGTTGTATTAAATGTTATATTATTACATTGAAATATATCTAACTTCAAAAATCCTTTCTGCATTAATACTCTTTTTCTCAATATCTTGTTATAAGTGGCATATATCTATCTTTTTTGTTGTTGTTGGGAAAGGTATTCACATTATATTAAAATAAAAATGTACATAGAATATAAATTGAAGGTCTTGGGGGATCTTTTCCCATCACCCATAAGATTTCTTTGCCCCTCAAAGGGGAAACAAAAGAAATTTGCACAAAAATTATAGTTTAAATCCATTACATAACATGAGAAAGTAAAAATTTTGAAATTGTACATTGTTGTAGAAAAAAGCCACAGATTGACAACCTGATCTGGAATGGATTTGTATTTGTTATGTTATGAAAAGTATCCAAACATATATAATAATGTGTGCAAATGGTTCTCCTTAAATTGCAGGTGAAACAAATCTTTCTAGCTTTGTTTATGAGGTTTCTGTGTGAGGATTGATTAAGCAATTTTATTGTTTAACATAGAGCAGCAGAAAATAACAGCAAATAAACTTCAACAAACACATTACTCAGCTATTTTTTGAGCATTTTACCCCTCTTGGGCTACGTCTGTTGGTCCAAGCCTCCCAAATGGCATGTTCCTCTTGTATTAATTTGCTAAAAATGCAAGTACAAGCGAAAATAAGCCTTAATAGGAAAAACCAACTGTAAATTCAGCTTCAGAAGATAGAAAATAGCTGGAAATGGCTTTTCATTCACACTAAACAGTGAAAGAGAGCCCAATACACTGCCTTCTCCATGATGGCCCTAATGGATCCTTCATTTCCTCGAAGCAAAAAGTGTTGTAGATTACCTTTGTTCGACCTGAAACCTATTCCAAACTGCTCAGACTGTTGAAGAGACCCAAAATTGACTATTTTTGCACTCTATTTGGTTCGATAATGAGGGAGTTACGGCCTCCCAAAGAAAACTGCCCAATGTCCCCCAAAAACCCCACTAAAAGTGGAGGAACTTCCAGTTAGCGCTCCAAAAATGGAAAAGGGCTGAAATTAACGGAAACACGCCCAAATTTGGTAGAGGCAATAAATGTTATGGTTTGGAGAATCTCCGCTTTCACATGCGCACTAGGCGTAAACTGTTAAACTGCTGGTGGATAAGGTTTGAAGCCACGCCCTTGGTCACTACATAAGGGTCATATAGATGGGGGCTAGCCTTTTTAAACTCCGTCTGAAACTAATGGAAAGGTTAAGTATGGGCAACGCCCATAGTGGTTAAGAAACACCATTGGGCGGGCTAGTCAGGCTTGTGGGCTGGCGTCAGGCCACCCACGTTCGAATCCGCAGACATGCAACACCATTTTTTTTTTTTGGTGAATAAAATAAGCCTAAACCGAGCTCTCGTGCAGACAACCGACCCGAATTGCCTTTCAATGTGACCGTCAACCCGAATAAACGTTCAAGAGGTGCTCGAATTAACGTGCAGTGGTGACCAACCTGTGTACAGGGTGAACGACCCGAATGTGCACTCGGCCTGACTGCGTGAAATCTCGACCTGAGCCTTTATGTAATACCTGACCCAAGGTCTTGTGTAGTTCGACCTAAATAAACGTTCAGGAGGTTGCCCAAATCGCGTGCAGACTGACCCGAGTTGAACGTGCAGTGTGACCCAAGCTTCTGTGCAGACACTGACCCGAATTTACGTGCAGAATGACCCGAGCTTACGTGCAGACTGACTCGAGTTGAACGTGCAGTGAACGAATAAACATGCAGAGGCACATTCAGTGGCTGGACCGAATGCGTTCAGAGGCTGACCCACAAACTCGTGCAGCCTGAACCGACTCCTGTGCAGCCTCGACCCGACCTGAATGTGAATTCGTTCAGTGGTGACCCAAACGCATTTAGTGCCGATCCGAGCATTCGTGCAGTGCCTGCCCACGGTGTTGGGCTTAACACCAAAATTTTATACCTTTTGCCTTTTGAGCCTGGGCCAAGTGGTAGCCTTCGGGCAAGCCACGTGGCGCCCTTCTATTGGCTTCCACCACACAATCAAAAATGACTTTTAACCATAATAATATTTTTTTTGCTAAAATGTCAAAATTCAAACCAAGTTAAATAGTCCTTTTTTGGAGTTTACTAGACGATTTCAAACCTTAATAACTTTTGCATACGATCTTGGTTTTGAGAACCGTTCACGGCGCTAAAATCACAGCGAAGAGACCTTTTCGATCGTTCAGAATGAAACCATTTCTGAGCACTTTCATTTTTTATCATTTTTCCTAACTTGGTCATGATCTCTTGATCACACCTCTCCACTAGGAAGCTTTGGGACCCCAAAAGCTCTCTGGACTACTGAAACTGATCTGTACAGTAAATGAGAGTACATCACCCTCTTCTCTTCAGCCTCCAAACACTTTCCTTGCATGGCTAGTGAATTTGAACCACAACTAGAAAGAAATTCACACTTCCCTTCCTCGATGCACTTGTCCTCCTGTCAAGAACTGTCTTTCTTTCACTCACTTAGAAAATTTCTAGCGAGAATTTTGCAGAAGGAAACTAAACATCACTTCCTTGATCAATGATCCAAAGTGGCTCAAACAAGCGAGAGATTATAGCATAAAATACATGCATACAACCAAAATTTGCATATGTATAAAATGAGTACGTCTTACTGTGCTAAGAAGTCCATCCACTTCTTACCAGGCCACTTCCATGGCGACTTTTGCTGCTGCAACTCTTCTTCATGTGAAACTTCCGTTTTCACATCAATAATGGAATCCTTGGTTCCACTTGCACCAATCTTTTTGTCCTCTTGTTGCATGTGCTTGGGACGACTAGTTGGATGCAATTTCCAACAATGGGAGACAACATGTCCCCTCTTTTGGCAATATGTGCAAATATTATGCACCTTCTTTGAAAGTTGCCTTTGCCTCATCTTCTTCCTGTATGCTTTCTTCCTCATCCAGCATCTCGAAACATCATGGTTAAATCGACCACAATATGTACAACAAATCTTTCTTCCATTTAACCATGCAAAATTATCATGCCTTGCAGAAACACAATCAAATTGATCATGGGAAGAATTATACCCCTTGTGCTTCTTTTCATGTTCATCCTTTTTGCCTTCATGAGGAGATGAACTATTAGAGGCTCCATCTTTCATTTGCAAACTAAGATCATCGTTCTTGTCTTGAAAACTATCTGAACTCACATGCTTGCTATAAGCTGCATGTCTACCATCTTCTTGCTGCAACAAAGACTTAAAGCAATGGCAATCATATTTGAAACAAATTTTACATATTTGCATCTTAGAACTTGGAAAAAAGGTTCTATTTAAAGTAGTTTCACATGCTTTCATGGTTTTGGAGTCTTCGCCATTAAATTGCACATAACCAAGACCAAGATTCTTGGGTCGTTCCTCAAGCAAAATAGGTTCAACCATGCCTTGTGCATGCTTGCCTAAACCTTTGCCTTCATAGCCCATTTTATTCATTAACTTGGCCCCTATACCTCTCGTATGCTTTTCGAAAAAACCAACACATCTTTCTAATGAGGAAACTGAAGACAAATTAGAATGGATTACCTCTTCCTCACGCATGTTCTTGGTCAAAGCCTCTTGGGCTTGATGGAGTTGCATCTCCATATCATGCAATCTTTGAAGAATTTCTTCCTTCTCTTGTTTCATGGCAAACAATTGTTCACGAAGTTCAGTGCTTTCTCTTTTATCCTTAAACAAAATCTGCACCATGTCCTTCAATATAATAAAGTCACGCTTCATATCTTCATCGAAGAATCTTGTGAAGGAGGAAACCTCACCTGTAGAAGTTGTCATTATGATATCAATGAAAAAAAGGAACTTCAACAAAGTTCTCAAAGATTTCAAAAGAAATGACAAAGCTTTTTTAGCCAAATGGATGTAAAGACAATCTCTTATTCAAGCAGCCAAACAAGAAACAAACTCCTAGAACTTCTTAACAAACAATCGTCAAGAGGGTTTGTGTTCCAAGGGTGACCTTAAGGTACTTTGGGGTAAGGAGGAAGCCTTCAGACCTTTATTCTTTTTTGTCCTCTCCAGGACTTAGCTATCCATAGCTATTCCTTCACCTCTCTTAATCTTCAACCTAGTAAGCCTCAAAAAACTCACAACAAATGCTGCCCCAAGATGGCTCTGCACTGCTTGCAAGGTTTATTATGTAAAATTTTAAACAAATCCTTTTGCACAAATGTTAAACAGAGAGAAACACTAGCTCTCCTAATGCTCAAAATCTTAGTTCTGATACCAACCTGATCTGAAATGGATTTTTATTTGTTACGCTATGCAAAGTATCCAAACAGATATAATAATGTGTGCAAATGGTTCTCCTTAAATTGCAGGTTAAACAAATCTTTCTGGCTTTGTTTATGAGGTTTCTGTGTGAGGATTGATTAGTTAATTTTACTGTTTAACATAGAATAGTAGAAAAGAACAACAAATAAACTTCAACAAACACATTACTCAGCTATTTTTTGAGCAGTTCACCCCTCTTAGGCTACGTCTGCTGGTCTAAGCCTCCCAAATGGCATGTCCCTCTTGTATTAATTTGCTCAAAATGCAAGTACAAGTGAAAATAAGCCTTAATAGGAAAAACCAACTGTAAATTCAGCTTCAGAAGATATAAAATAGCTAGAAATGGTTTTTCATTCACACTAAACAGTGAAAGAGAGCCCAATACACTGCCTTCTCCATGATGGCCCTGATGGCTCCTTCATCTTCCTCGAAGCAAAAAGTGTTGTAGATCACCTCTGTTCGACCTGAAACCTGTTCCAAACTTCTCAGATTGTCGAAGAGACCCAAATTGACTATTTTTTCACTCTATTTAGTTCCATAACGAGGGAGTATGGCCTCCCAAAGAAAACTACCCAATGTCCCCCAAAAACCCCACTAAAAGTGGAGGAACTGCCAATTAGTGCTCCAAAAATGGCAAAAGGCCGAAATTAACGGAAACGCGCCCAAATTTGGTAGAGGTAATAAATTTTATGGTTTGGAGAATCTCCGCGTTCACATGCACACTAGACGTTAACTGTTAAACTGCTGGCATATAAGGTTTGGAGTCACACCCTTGGTCACTGCATAAGGGTCATATGGATGGGGGCTAGCCCTTTTAAACTCCACCCGAAATCAATAGAAAGGTTAAGTATGGGCGGCGCCCATAGTGGTTAAGAAACACCACTGGGTGGGTCGTTTGAGCTTGTGGGCTGGCAGCCAGGCCACCCACATTTGAATCCGCGGACAGGCATCACTTTTTTTTTGTGTGAATAAAATAAGCCTGACCTGAGCTCCCGTGCAGACAGCCGACCCGAATTTCCGTTCAGTGTGACCTGTCAACCCGAATTAACGTGCAGTGGTGACCAAACTGTGTACAAGGTGAACGACCCGAATGTGCACTCGGGTCGGCTGTGTGCAGTCTTGACCCGAGCCTTCGTGCAATGCCTAACCCAAGGTCTCGCGCAGGTCGACCCGAATAAACATTCAGGAGGCTGCCCAAATCGCATGCAGACTGACCCGAGCTGAACGTGCAGTGTGACCCTAGCTCCTGTGTAGACACCGACCCAAATTTACGTGTAGACTGACCCGAGCTAAACGTGCAGTGAAAGAATAAATGTGCAGAGGCATGTTCAGTGACTGGCTCGAATGCGTTCAAAGGCTGACCCACAAACTCGTGTAGCCTGACCCGACTCCTGTGCAGCCTCGACCCGACTCCTAAACAACCTGAGCTGAACGTAAATTCGTTCAGTGGTGACCCAAACGCGTTCAGTGCTGACATGAGCATTCGTGTAGTGCCTGCCCACAGTGTTGGGCTTAACACCAAAATTTTATACCTTTTGCCTTTTGAGCCTGGGCCACGTGGTAGCCTCCGGGCAGGCCATGTGGAACCCTTCTACTGGCTCCCACAACACAATAAAAAATGATTTTTAACCATAATAATATTTTTTTGCTAAAATGTCAAAATTCAAACCAAGTCAAACAGTGCTTTTTTGGAGTTTACCAGATGATTTCAAACCTCAATAACTTTTGCACACGACCTCGGTTTTGAGAACCATTTGCGGCGCCAGAATCACAGCGAGGAGACCTTTCTGGTAATTCAGAATGCAACCATTTTTTAGCACTTTCATTTTTTATCATTTTTCCTAACTTGGTCATGATCTCCTAATCACAACCCTCAGAAAATAAGTCATGGTTCCAAAAAAAATTATGGTAATGAAAACCAGAGGAAGCTTGATTAGCTTTACGAAGATTTGTTGAAATTCCAACCTACTGCAGTTGAGCACAACCTGCGTGGGAAGGGCTAGCAGTGACCTATTCCTCCGACTTCTCCTGGATGATGTAACACTCGGGTGGACTTGAGCGAGGAGGAGAGAGAAAGGGAGCGATTTCCTGATATGTTTTAGATGGTAGAGTTTCTTTTGAATGTTTGCGAGCAGGGGAGGGATGTAATCCAAGTGCCATGAAGATGGGGGGATGTTGAGCCCATGGGATGGGAGGTAGAAGTGATCCCATAGATCAGTTTATTGCTCAAAATTCAAAGTTCTTAGAATGGCTCAAAACTAGCGTCAATGTGTAGATATCATCGTTTTGAATCCAGCGCAACTCTTTCGCTCAAATCTAACATCAGATGCTCCCGATATTATGTTTTGTCTGTTTTGTGAATCAACAAAAAAAATTGTGATTTGGTTGTAGAGAGGTGCACAGTAAACAATCCGTACTACTGACTGAACCATGACTGGGCAGGTTACTTTTCCTTTATTATCCAGTGGTTGTTTGACACTTGGCCACATTTTATTAGGTTGAAATTGGTGTTATTTCATTGGTTTAAGTGTTGGTGAGTTGGACCAACCAGAGAGGACCACGTGGGCCAACCAGAGGTTGCCATGTGGCCTCCTAGTGGGCCAACTAAAGGTTTCCACGTGGCCTCCTAGTGGGCATCTAAAATTATGCTAAGGGCCAGAGAAGGCCTTTGGGGATTTGAGCACAATACCTCCACCAAGCAGAAAAGTCCTCCACAACTCGACTACAATAGTTCTTAACTACTATAGTCTCAATGCTTTATTTAAAGTTTATGAGGTTTGGCATTGGGGGAGGGGTCTAGGGTTAATCCTCGTCCTTGGTCCACAGACCAGGGTTAAGGGCTAACCTCGACCCTGAAACATTGTATAAACCAATAACCAAAGTTTTTGGTTGCAATATATTATGGCGAAGAAACCATTATGAAACATCACCATAAACCTTGGTATTAAGCCATAAGCCAAAGTTCATACAACGGGTTATGTTAATAGTTATGTTGGCAGTTTAAACTGTCGGAACAATGGCTTCACAAATGCGATGGTCCAAACATTTTTTACAATGGCCAGGTTAACCATAACCACAAGGGAACTAACCCTGAAGCCGTAGTTAGAAATCAAGGTTTGCAATCGGCACGAAGACGTACCCGATTCCATAATCAACGATGATTAAGGAGGACAAGTGGCGCGAAATTAGCCAGACAATGGGCTAACCGACGCGACTAAGGGGGCAATAATTGGCACCCAGCGTGATGGAAATCTCGTCGGCCCGAGGAAAAATTTTCGCCCCAAGTGGTTGAAAAAAGTGCAAATTTGTAAGACAGTGCGAATTGTAGGACAGATAATGCATAACTTCGTTGGAGAATAAATCATTCAGTTTTTAGCATTTTTTGGAGAAGAAAGAACTCACCTAAGGGTTTTGCACTATTCTTGAGCCATTGGAGACATTGTTTAAGAAATTTAAGCACTGTATCTTGATGTAAACACACACCTTTTCGCAAAAAGAAAGAGACCCAACCTTTGGAAGTTGGACCAGGAGATGTAACCCAAGAGGGGTGAAATCCTTCATCGCTTGTTGTTTTGTGTTTACTGTTATGCTATTATTGTCTTCATTATTTCTATAAAAAATTGATTTTTAATGCATGTTTATATGCTAATGGAATTGACATAAGAGGTTAAAAAACCTAATCTATTCACATGCAAATTTTACCATAAAACTTCAAGCTTTCATATACAGATCAATTTTGTATCAGAGCATTGGTTCTTTGTTGCTTTGAGGGTTAATTTGTTTGCAAGTGTTTTTTATGCTTACAAGTTTGAAGCTCAAGAGAGGAGAAGCGAAGTTTGTGGTTGCAAGTCCTTAAGTTAGATCAAGGACAAGGAGAGCTAATTTGTCACAATCTCCACCACAAATTTCACCTCAAGTTGTGCCTGAAGATTTAGCAATCTTGTCACATGAAGAAGAGCCTGAAAATATGTCAGTGGATGAAAATTATTTCAAAAAATTATTCTTTAACATGACACAAATGGTGAAATTTCTCTATGAAGAGAGAAACACAAGGTTGCAAGGTGAGAGCTCCAATCCTCCAATGGGAGATAAGTATTCAAAAGGATATGGAGGAGATGGGGACAAGAATCCAAAAGGTAATGGAGGGAATGGTGACAAACCACTATTGACACCGCCATTCTCTTCACCTCCATCCTCACCACCATCTTCACCATCATCATGTTCCACAACAAGCTCTTCACAAACACCTCCACATTCTCCAAATGGACATGGTAAAACTCCATTTCTAAAACTTGACATAAAGTTTGATTTGCCTATATATGATGGAGTGGAAAATGTTGAGAGATTAGACAATTAGGTTTGTCAAATTGAAGTGTATTGCATGATACAAAGGATCAAGGATGATGACAACAAAATTCAGCTTGCTTCATTAAGGTTGGAGAGTGCAACACTTATTTGGTGGGAAGCCAAAAATCAAGGTAAGGTATTAACCTCTTTGAATGATTTTGTTGTTGCATTGAGAAGAAAATTCTATCCATTAGCATACATGCATAAAGCTATAATGGACTGGCAAAACTTTAGGCAAGGAAAGGAACAAAGTGTGCAAAGCTATACTCAAGAGTTTAGGAGAAGAGCACTAATATTGGGTGTAGATTTGACATCTTAAAACAATTTTATGAAATACATTGGAGTTTTTCATAGCTATTTAAGATACCATTCTCATGTTTAACCCTACAAGTTTAGATGAAGTTTGTGTACAAGCCACACATCTAGAGGCAAGAGGGAAACATGTTTCAGATGAAACAAGTGAGAATACGTTTGAGTTTGGAGAAAAATGAAAGGGTAGGTTCAAGGGAAAAGGAAGGAAGAATGCATCCATTAAGATGGAGAAAGAAAAACTTGCATGCAAACATTGTTCCAAATATGTACATGATGAAGATCATTGTTGGAAACTTCGTCTAGAGATGAGACCCAAGAAGTTGAAAAACAAGGAGAAGGAGAAGACAACTGCAACAATACAACATGATTTAGGTTCTGATTCTGAAGATGAAACAAAGATCACAACGATGGGTTTGAAAGGTAAGGACATTGCCAGTACTAGTTCTTCAAGTTGTCTCAATGATACTCAATTTGAAAAAGCAAGAATTGATATTTTCCATATTATAGTTATTTCAAAACATACCAAAATAGACACATTATTTGTTAATGGTTCACAAGCAAATATTATCTCTAAATACATTGTCAAGAAGTTAAATTTAGAGACCATTCCACATCCTAGACCATATCTTTTAGGTTGGGTTTGTGAGAATGCAAAATTGCAGGTTATAAGGAGGTGCATCCTTAGATTTGAAATCACTGCAAACTTTCTTGATGAAGTTGAACTTGATGTAATTCCGCTTGATATTTGTGGTATAGTTTTGGGAAGCCCATATCTTTATGATAGGAGATCAATTTTTCATAGCCATGAGAATAAGTATCACTTGTTCAAGAATTGGATTGAGTACATTGTTAGAGTGCATAGTAAGAAGATGAATTTGTCTCTTATGAATGTTGGAAAAATGAGGAGAATTGTTAATGCTAGTCAGAATTTTGCATTGTTAATGTTCAAGCGTAAAGATGTTGTGAATGAGGCCTTTCAAGGAGATGAATAAAATGTAAAATTTGATTTCATTGAGGTTGCTAATGATTGTGATAAGGTGTTTCAAGAGTCTAACATGTTGCCTCCTAAAAGAGATAAACAAGATGAGGTAAATTTGCAGCAACATGCATCATTGTTGAACAGTGGTGTGAACAAGATGCCAGTGTTAGAGAGTGCAGAGGTCAAAGAGCAAGTGCATAAGAAATTTTACAAAGAGGACATTGGCTACAAAAATTATTCTTGTGGGTTTTATAATGTGTTGTCTTTGAAAAGGGATAGTGCATGGCGACGGTGATCACATTTGGTGAAGATTCGAGACAAGTGCAAGGCTAGACATGTTAAGCATCATCATGTCGAGAGTGTTCAAGGTGAGAAGAATTTGAAGTTGTTTAAGTTTCCTTTGATTGACGACCGAGGAGGGAATGTGTTTATTCCTTCAAGGGCAGTTTGTTGTTCTTCATATTCTGGGAAATTGCAGCAAGATGTTATCTGTGACAACAAGACAAGGACTCCACAATTAGGGAAAATTAATTTTTTTCATGAAAAACTCAAAATGTCAAATTCAAGTAAATTTCAGTGGATTGAGACTAGAAGGGTGAGGGAGTTGTACCCTCATCTATTTGTTGATTGATAAAGAGCTTTTGGAGGTCCAAAAGCTTCCAGTGGGGAGGAATGATCCGATGGACCAGTTTAATGCTCAAAATTCAAAGTTCTCAAAATGGCTTGAAACCAGAACCAATGTGTATATCTCATCGTTCTGAATCTGGCGCAACTTATTTCGCTCAAATTCGACATCGGATGCTCCCGATATCACGTTTTGTCTGTTTTGTGAAACAACAACAAAATTTGTGATTTGGTTGTATAGGGGTGCATAGTCAATAGACTGTACTATTGACTGGACCATCACTGGGCAAGTGAATTGTCCTTCATTGGCTAGTGGTTTTTGTACACTTGGAAACATTTTATTGGGTCGAAATTGGTGTTATTTCATTGTTTTAAGTGTTGGTGAGTTGGACCAACGAGAGAGGACCACGTGGGCCAACCAGAAGCTACCACATGACCTCCTGGTGGCCATGTAAAATTATGCTAAGGGCCAGAGTGGGCCTCTAAGGGTTCGAGCACAAGACCTCCACCAAGTAGCAAATTCCTTCAACCAACTCGATTGTAATAGTTCTTAACACTATAGTCTCAACAATTTATTTAAAGTTTCGGAGGTTCGGCATTGGGGGAGGGGACCGGGGTTAACCTCCGACCCCAATCCACAAACCAAGTTAAGGATAAACCCCAGTCACGAAAAATTGTGTAAACTAATAACCAAAGTTTTTGGTTGCAATATATTATGGCAGAGAAACCATTATGAAACATCACCATAAACCTTGGTATTAAGCCATAAGCCAAAGTTCATACATTGGGTTATGTTAAAAATTAGATTGGCAGTTTAAATCATTGGAACAGTGGGTTCACAGATGCAGAGGTCCAAACATTTGTTACAACAACCAGGTTAACCATAACCACAAACAAACCAACCCTGAAACCACAGGTAGAAACCAAGGTTTGCAACCATCAGGAAGACGTACTTGATTCCAGAATCAATGACGATTAAAGAGGACAAGTGGCGCGAATTTAGCCGGACAATGGGCTAACCGACGCGATTAAGGAGGCGATAATTTGCACCCTGCGCGGCTGGAATCTCGTCAGTGCGAAGCAAAATTATCGTCTCACGTGGCCGAAAAAGTCTAAATTTGTAGGATAATTTGCAAGAAAGTGTGAATTGTAAGACATATAGTGCAAAACTTCATTGGAGCATAACTCATTCAGTTTTTGACCTAACCTAGGAGAGGTGAACTCCTTCATCACTTATTGTTTTGTATTTACTATTATAATATTATTGTCTTCAATATTTCTATAAAAAACTGAATTTTAATGCATGTTTATATGTTAATAAAATCTACATAAAAAATGAAAAAAAAAATAATCTATTCACTTACAAATTTTACCATAAAACCTTCATATACAAAGTATCGGGATTGCTACTCTACTGCCTGTTACATCGCTCGCAGTTCGAGTCCTCTAATTACACGCTATCGCTAAAGTAGCTTGTGTCCGAGGGGATTTCGTTCAACACTATCAAATCTTTTATTTTAAACTCATAAAACATATGAAAAAATTATTGTCGTCCTACGCCCAGAAGCATTTTTTTAATAACGTTAAAGAGAATGATAAAGCAGTATTGTTTTTTAAATTAAGAATACAGCTATTTGTAATCCATGGGTGTTTTTTTTAATCTCACAAAGTACATTGTAAATATCATTATGATTATACACTAAATTAATTAAGTGTTAATACTATTGTTTTATATCGAGAAGCATTTCTTTAATAAAACATTTTCTTAGGCTAATATATATTTGATTTTATTTTAAACATTGAGACTTAAAGCAGGGAACCCGGAATTTCTTGGAACAAAGTTTTGGTCCTTCTTATCGAGGCGATTCCCCCGTCAGGTTGCCTCACATGGTTTTTTTTTTAATAATAAACATTAATTTTTAAAAAAAAAAAAAATATATATATATATATATATATATATATATATATATATATATTATAAAACAGTAAAGTTGTTTAATAAATTTGGCTTTAAAACATTTTAATTAAAAATATAGCTGTAATCCAATTGTTTTGAATTTTCAAAGTGACAAAACAGTAAAGTTGTTTAGTGAATTTTACATACAACAATATGTAATCCATGTTCTTTAAATTTTTAAAGTGATAAAATAGTAAAGTTATTTAGTAAATTTTGCTTTAATACATTTTAATTAAAAATATAACTTTATGTAACTTTATGTTTTTAAATTTTTTATATCACTTTATGTATTATAGAAGATTATTAAAATTATATATTAAATTAAATTTGTGTTTTTTTAAAACAATGAATTTAGTGTTGATAATATTATTATGTGAAGAAATATTTATTTAATAAAGCATTATTAGGAAAGTGATAGAGCACTAAGTAAAAAAATCATAAATACAAATCACTCTATTTATAATTAAAATATTTTAAATCCAAATTTACTTAATGTATCTATTATTAATATTATATATTAAATTAAAATTTGTGTTATTTTTTAAATAATAAGAAATTTTATCATAATTTGGTTATTAAATTAGTAGTGGGGATAGTCATTATTGATTGTTATTGGCTAATGTAAGTTAACTCATCATTGTTTAAACGATCAAAGATTTCCACAGATATTTATATTGTAAGAAATTCCTAGATGGGAACTGTGTAATGGATTTAAAATCCTTCTTGTTTTTCAGGGAAAACTAAGCCACCTATAATTACCCCGCTAGTGGTCAGTAAGGGATAGGCTTTCACTCCTTTCAGACACCTTTGGGTCTTGGAACATTAACCTGTTTCCTTACCTCCCACAAAAAGGAGCTCTTAGCCATAGAGAAACAACTTTAGAGCATACTCCTAACTTAAAATTAAATTCCTATTACACAAAATTATTTATATTTATATTTAACTCTATATTAATTATTTATGAGTGTTAATCATCCTTTTAGATTAAATAAGTTTAGAATTTTATTACCATTTTTAAATTTTAAAATATAATTATTAATAATTAATATTATTGTTAATTAATAATATTAAATAAATTTAAATGAACATTTACTAAAAATCAACCTTTTCATGTAGGGTAATAATTTTTGACCTTATACTTTTGTGATCTATATTGATTGTTTGAAAATGATTCTCTGATTAATCACATCATCAATATTTGTTGGTCGAACTCTAAGGTGGTTCATCCTCCGGACCAAGATGAACCCTCTAACTCTCTAATGTGGTTCATCATTTGGACCAAGATGAACCACATTAGAAGATTTGAAATTGGACTAACAAAGCAAATACTAATGATGTGATTAATCCTAAAGTTAGTTTCAAATAAAAATTAACCCATAAACTTTCATTATTACTATTATCTTACATAACACTTAAATTTATTTTTATTACATCACTTTTCAAAAATATATTAAAATTTATATGAGAATTATTAGCATTAAAATTATAAAATATAAAGTATATTTATATATTAATTAGATTTATGTCTTGTAATTAGGAAGAATGATTATGCTTCTCTCCACTCAAATTCAATTATTACAAGTGATTTTTTCATACAAATACAATTATCACAAGTGATATAATAAATTTTATTATAACAATTTTGTTAAACTCAATTATTAATATAAATAATTCACTAAAAATTAAAATAAATAAATATATTCTTATAGAAAATATAAAAAAACAAATAAAATAAATAAAAAATAAATATAATTAAATAATACAAATTTACCAATATTTTGAAGATTATATAATGAAATTTTAATAATAATTATAACCATTTAAAAATATAATTAAATAATACAAATTTACCAATATATTACATAATCAAATTTTAATAATAATAAAAAACAAATAAAACATTCAAATCTCTTAAAAATAAATTTTAATAATAATTAAAAACAAAATTCCCATATAAAACATTCAGATTGCTTCAAAAATAAAACTTGCATAAAATAGTATGATAAATTCTCACTTTCATGGTCTCTAGGATTAAAAATAGAGCTCGTGCCATGTCTCTGAGATTTAAAATAGAGTTCGTGCGTTCTGTGGTCAACCCTGCACTTACCTTCTTTTAAATGTAGAATTTAAAATAGAGGTCATGCAAAATCTCTTTTAAGGATAACGTGTTGGTTTTTCATTTTACGTCTCAATTATACTACGTGAAAGGGCGTATAAATTGTGTGTTTTTCTCAATTAGATTGAGGTAAGACTTAATATTTGGTAGATAGCTTTTGTTTATTTCTCAATTAGATTCAGTTGTACCACTTTTGTATATTGAGATAAGAGTTAATATTAGGTATATAACTTTTGTTCTTTTTGTTTTTAATTAGATTGAGGTAAGAGTTAATATTAGGTGTATAACTTTTGGGTTTTTTAAATTAGAATGAGGTATTAGTTAATATGAAGTTATTTTTTTTCGTTCATTAAAATTTAAGAGTTAATAATTGAGTTTAGGTGGAAGTAAAAGTCAATGTTACATGATTAAATATTTGAATATTGATGTTGTCATTAATATAATTTAATTATATTTCACATTAACTAAATCAGTTAATATACACCTAATTATCATAAAGATTGTGAATAATAGTTTTATTTTTTTAATTAAATTATTTTTCAGTTAAGTTATTTGTTGTATTGTACAACTCATCAATAAACGTTTTTCACAAATAATTTAAAAAGGTGAACTTAACTTAATTGTAGATTCTAAGAATATTCTAGAATAAGTTCAACAAAAACCCTGCTATTTTTTTAACTTCACTTTAGTGTATAGGATTTTGTAATATTTTGAAAATCTAAAATAGGTTCAACACATTTAAATAAAAATCAAAAAAATATTTCAATGAGTTAAATGTCTCTTGTTGCTTCTGAAGAATTGCATTTCTAGGAGAAACAATAATGGAAGAAGCATGTGAAACGTTGTGAAAATGGGAATGGGAATGGAAAATTATTATTATTATTATTATTATTGTTTTTTTAAGTTTTTTTTTTTTTTTTTTAACAAGAACGGGTATGAGTTTATATTAGAAAGTGGCCAAATGCCTTCATCGGTTACAATATGTCGGGCCTAGCCCTTAGTCTTTCTACCACGGTCTGATCGTAGGCCCCAAGTTTTGGGAATCCACAATTTTTACACGAGGCTAGAGAGTCTATCTTTGTTATTTTTCCTAGCTTATATAAACACACAAACTGTTGTAAAATGATGCGGAAAAACATTGCAGCTTTATGGGCTAGAGTCCCACTCCTCAGTTTCGTCTACCAGAAGGGAGCCTTCTGAAAGGGACACCGCCCTGTTGGCTTCCAAATCTGCATCTTTATTGTTTTCTCTCAATACATGGAGGAAGCTTGCAGTTCGAAAAGATTTCACCATGTTTCTAATTCTTAAGATCGCTCTAGCCAACCTAAGATCTGCAGGAGAGGAATCCTCCACTAAAACTTTGATGATAGACTGAGAATCTCCTATAACACTTAAATCTGAAGTACCGATGGCCTTTGCTTGCTTAAGACCTTGTAGAAGTGCCAAGGCTTCAGCTTGGATGTTGGTGGAATGCCCAAGACCCCAAGCATACTTGGTCACAGTTATGCCCTCCTTGTTCTTTATAATTCCTCCTGCCCCAGCCAAACCGGGATTGCCTTTCCCAGCCCCATCGAAGAATAAACATAATCTGGCTTGTCTGGTGAGCAAGTCTAAAAGTTCTTGCTCATTCCCTCTGAATTGCCACTCTTTTATGCTCTTGTGCTGCCTTGTTTCGCCAGAGAATTGAAGACCCAACGAGGCACCCCAATCTAAATCATTTTGATTTAAGTTCACTTCCGATAAATGCTCACCCAAATTTTCTTTCCAGAGGCTTTTGACTTTGATGGTGATGAGCCGAGGATTTAATTTTTCATCCCTAAAAACTCTTCTGTTACGCTCAAGCCAGATTTGCCAGCATATGAATTTCGGCAAGGAGAACCATGCTGCTTTAAATCTTTCGTTTTTTGGAAGAGTTCCTGGATAGAAAATCTGCCAATTAGCAAATAAGTCAGAAATATACACAGGAAGAGTGAACTCTGTTTTCCAATAGTTCAAAAGGATCTGCCAAATTTCTCTCGAAAATTTACAGTCCAAAATGATGTGTTGGGCACTCTCTTCATTTTCGCAGCATAGGTGGCATCTAGATGGACCTTGAAAACATTTTTTCTTCAGTTTGTCATCTATTAAAATTCCTCTATGGCAAAGCAACCAACAGAAAATGTCGACCTTTGGCAGAGACTTGTATTTCCACAGCCCCTTCCATACAGCAGGGTCGGGGGCGACATAGGGGCGTTCTTGAAGACATTTGTACCCCTGCGCAACAAAGTACATACCTGGGGCGGTTCCCCATCCCCGAGCATCTTTCTTACCTGTGCGTAGAGGCGCTTTGCCATTTAACAATGAGAGAAGGAGTTGTCTGGCCTGCGATAGCTCTGGGGGCACGGGAGGAAGGCACCATCACAACCAGATGCTGTCTGACCACTAAGAAATATCCCACAGAGAAACATATCCTGCATTATCCATCCAATGTCGCAGCGCATGCAGGGAGCTGTGCGACGCTAAGGGAGGTTGCAGCATGATGCTGTCGTCCCAGATCTTGATGTCTTTCCCATTGCTCGGTATCCAGAGCGCTCTATCTTTGATAAGAGAAACTGCCTTATGACAGCGTTTAACCAAATGCGTTCCTGTCGTGGGAAGAGAATTATCCAGGGATCTTTTCCTATTCCCCGTGAGGTATTTCTTCCAAAGAGCTCTTTGCGCCCAGCCTGGATGCGGAGCGATGATTCGCCAGAAGAGCTTGGCCCCCATGGCGATATTTTGAAAGCAAAAATCTTTGAAGTTAAGGCCTCCTTCCATCAAAGGCTTACAAATTTTCTCCCAACTGACCAACGAGATTTTTCTGTCATTGAGATTGCCACCTTTCCAAAAAAACTTGCGGATGTAGGCTTCCATTTTTTTTATAATGCCAGAGGGTGCTAGGAGCACAGAAAATTGGAAGATGGGGAGACTGCTGAGGACAGATTTGATTAGAACGGATTTGCCTGCGAGGTTTAACCAAGAGAAACCCCAAGCCTGAAATTTTGCCTTGAATTTGTCCAATAGAGGGGCCCAATCTCTGCTATAAGCCAGATTGCGGAAGATGGGAAGACCCAGGTAAATAAAGGAGGACCAGCTGAGGGTAGCAGTGAAACCCAGAGATCTGGAGATAGCAGAAAGAGTGAGAGCAGAAATATTCCAGCAGAAAGCTTTACATTTGCCTTTGTTTAGACTGCTTCCTGAAACTTCACTGAAATCATCTAAAACCTCCTTAAACCTTGAGGCAGATCTAGCTGAGGCCGCTCCCAACAGAAGGGTATCGTCTGCAAAAAGAGTGTGATTTACATTTTTCACCCCTCTGGCTATATTAAGACCCAAGATCTCCTGTTCTGCCAATTTCTGATCAAGAAAGAAACTTAAGGCAGAGACTTGGAGAACGAAAAGCAGCGGAGAGAGGGGGCAGCCTTGCCTGAGCCCTCTTGAAGCTTTGAAGAAGCCAGCTGCTCTCCCATTCACCAAGGGGGCAATCCATGGGTCAGCAATACAAGCTCGAATCCAATTTACAAACCCCAGTCCAAAGCCAAACTTTTTCAAAACTTCCCAAAGGAAACTTTGCCTGACACGATCGAAGGCATTTGCCAGGTCTAATTTAATCACCATACCCTTCTCTTTGCGAAGTTGACTCGAATGGATCGCCTCTTGCACCAGGATGAAATTGTCGACAATCTGTCTCCCTTGAACAAATCCACCTTGATTCTCAGGTATGATCGCTGGAAGGATGCCTTTTAGTCTATTTGCGATTACCTTTGTGATTAATTTGTATCCAATGTTGCAAAGAGAGATTGGGCGGAACCGGTTGAAATCTTTTGCACCCTTTTCCTTGGGAATAAGGGCAAGAAAGGCAGAGTTGGTGCTGCCCCCAATTTTTTGACAATTTTGTGATTTCAGGATCATCTTGAAGAGATCTTTCTCCACAATCTGCTAGCAAGTTTGAAGGAATCTGGCCGTGTAGCCATTCGGGCCTGGGGCTTTGTCAGGCTCCATACTGGCTAGAGCATCTTTTACTTCTTGGATGGAAATCTTCACTTCGAGCTGCTGGTTAATAAGAGGGGAGATCCTTGGAGGTATCACCTCCAGAAATTTGGAATTTGGATCAGTCTCACCCTCTTCTTTATACAAGTTTTTGAAGTGATTGTAAGCTGCATTCTTTATGCTCTCAAAGTCTTTGTGGATCAAATTGCCATCTTTGATTTCTGCTATAGAATTAAAGCTTTTTCTTGCTTGAGCTTGTTTATGAAAGAAGGCAGAATTTCTATCTCCCGCTTTAAGCCATAGACTCCTAGATTTTTGTCTCCAATGCTCTTCCTCTGAAAGGCAGGCTTTGTGATAGATTTGTTGAAGCTCCGCCTCCTTGTCTAAAACTTTTGTAGTGATTTCTATATCCTCATTTTGGGCTTGATACTGTGTAAGATTATCTTGGGCCTGCTTTCTTTCTTTTGCAGGGGTGGGAAGGCCTTTGGCCCATGTTTTGAGGGCAGCTTTCAATCTTCTAAGTTTTTCTTCCCAGATGAAGAAGGGAGAACCCTTCACTGGCAATTTCCAGCTGTCCTGAACCAAATTCAAAAACTCAGGCTCCTTAACCCAAAGAGCGTTGAACCTGAATGGAATGGGACCAAGATCCTTGTGGCCTGACATCTCTAACAAAATGGGCTTATGATCTGAGACACTGCATGGGAGGATGTGCAATCTGGATTCTAAGCCGAGCAAAAGAAAAGAACTCTGCACCAAACATCTATCAAGTCTAGCAGCAATATGACCAGGGCCTATTCTCTTATTGGTCCAGGTGTACTTACCGTTATCTGGAGGGATATCAAGCAGATCCCAGTCCTGCATGAGATCTTCCACCCACTCCCTTGCTGGGTCCCTTACGATTGTGCCTCCTCGCTTTTCATCCGTGCGTAGAGTGAGATTTAGGTCCCCTGCAATAATGATGTTTCCCAGGTTCTCAGTCTCCGCTAGTTGTCTAATGGAGTCCCAGCACTCCCTTTTCTCCCCTATATTAATAGGTACGTAGACATTGAACAGGCAGATAGTCTCCCTTGATTCTACAGAATGTAGCTTCAAGAACAGCCAATGGCTATTGTGTGCCTCCATGACCAGTCTGTACTTGAGGGGGTTCCAGAGAGAGCCCAATCCCCCAGAGGCTCCCCTTGATGAAACTGCTAGTCCGCTACTTCCCTTCCAGAACTTTTTGCTGATTTGGAGAAACTCCTTGTCCTCCATTTTGGTCTCCTGGATCAGAAGAATGTCCGAGGTTTCTCTTCTAATAAGACTTCTCACTGCTTCTTCTTTTACTTTACTCCCCATTCCTCTGCAGTTCCAGGAGATGGTCTTCATCATTTGTTTCTTTGGTGTGGGGCTCCCCTGGAGCCATGAGCTTGATTTTTAACCGTCTTCGGATTCTTGCCAAGGAGTTTTTCCAGCGTAGGTTGACTGCCCTGAAGCTTGTCTTTGTAGGTTTCCTGATCTCTCTTTTCTCTTGCAGATTTCCGGCCCCTTGCAGATCTTCTAACCGACGTCTGCGTTTCTCCGATTTCTCCATCTTCCTCGGACTCATCTGAGTCATGTTCCTCCTCGGAGGCTTCTGTTTGTTTTTCCTTGTCCCTTGCCATGATACTCTCTTCGGGTCTTATTCCTGCTGAGTTCGATTTTTCTGCTGGTTTGACAGGCCTCTCCTCTTCCCTGGGAGTTTCTTCCACAGAGCTTAGGATCTCGAACCTATTTTCTTGACTTCTTGATGAGGATACATTTTGGGCAGCGGTAGGATGAGATGCTTGTGCCCCGGATTTCTTGTGGTTTATCTTTGACCTCTTAACTTGGTTCCATCCTTCATCCTTCCCTTTTTCTGCTTCACCTTTGTTCGGGCATCCTCTAGCAAAATGGCCGTAGATGTGGCATTTTCGGCATTTGAAAGGGAGCTGCTCGTAATCCAGCACTTGAACATGTGTCCAGCTGCCAACCTTTATTTTGATGGCCTCGGGAAGACCCACCTCTAAATCTACCTCGACACAGATCCGGGCGCAATCATATTGATCGTTGTTGTTGGCCCTGTCTATGAACTTGCTCAATGTGTTGCCAATATGTTTAAGGGAATCCCAGTTCCAACAGTGAACCGGTACGTTAGGAATTCGAACCCAAACAGGGATAGCCGATGGAACATCCACAGCCGGATCAAAGTCTGGAGTCCATTTGTTGAGGTAGAGACCATGTGGTCCCATGAAATAGGGCCCATTCCTGAAGATCAGATCTTTATCCTCCTTAGTATTGAATTCAAACAGGAAGTAGCCTCTTCCAAGAAAGTATGAAGTGACTTTATTCTTGATCAGCGGAATCCAATTCTTAACAACCCAGTTTTCCGTTGATTTAGGTGAGGGCCAGAGACCTGTGAATTGACCCACCAGGGCGCGATCTGCTAGAGACAAAGCAACCTGGATCGGTCCCTCAGGAGGTAGGGTTACCTCCGGAACATCGTCGAGCTTCTTAACAAACTTAGAGGCGTCAGACTTCTTCTTCTTGGGCAACGAAGCAATCAAGGAAGAGAAGGCGGCTGAGGCATCTGGAGGAGAAGACTGAGAGGGCCCGAGAGGCGATCCTTGGGTCTCCATAGTCAGAAGAAAAGATCAGCAGCACACCCGACCTGCTCCAGACAAGAGGCGAGGCATCGCCGGGACCGAGCAGCAGAAGGGCAGAGCAGAGGGTCAGATATGAGGAGCAGCAGAGGATCTGGGCAGCAGATCAGTGCAGAGGGGGCGCAGCTCTGGAGGGGCCAGAGACGAGATCTGGAGAACAAGGGCGGATCCGAGCAGATCCAGGCAGAACCGAGGGCCCCTGAGGCCGAGAGGGCCATGGCTGCAGCAGAGAAGGCTGTGAGGGCAACGGCCAAGCACAGGCTGCGCAGGGCAACGCAGCAGGCGCAGAGCAAAAAAAAAAAAGATCATCCTGTTTTTTTAAGCTTCTTAATACTCTATTTTCATTCATTTTCTAGTCAACATACATCCATATTTATCAGTTTGGTGGCCTTAACCCGCCCAAGACGGAAACAGGGTCTTTTGGCCACCTGATGGCGAGGTATGCCATCCAAAAAGATAATGTCTTTAGTCTCTTAAATTAAGCAAACATGGCTTGAATATTCTCACTTACACAGTCTTTACCAACTTGCCTATCATATCTACTGAACATTTGAAATTTAAAAGCTATCCGCATGTATCTAGTAAGCAAAAAGCATAATTAACCAGTCATGAGTTACTCAGCCTCATCTGGGATCAAGGTTGGCTCCACAGGTGCCGAGCCCTGAGCTAAAGTGCCAGCCTGCTCGAATGGCTTGGCTATGCAAGGGATGTGATGCTTAATACAGTTGAGGCGTCCATCCTGTTTTCTTAACTGAAACTTAATCTTATCAAATTAAATCTTATAATCGAGGAAGTCTTGGGCTAGAGCCACCAAGCTCATTGAAATCTTTTCTAAAGCTTTATCAATAATACTTTTCATAGACCAGTAAAGGAATAAGGTCTGTCTGAATTGTGTAAGCCTACCTATGGTTTCGCCCGGGTCTAGAATTATATCTCTCCACTCATCGGTGGCCATCTCCGTCACCACATGCTTGTTTATGTCTGCCTCCCACTTTTCTATAAGCTTTTGAATCACCTCTGTAGTATTTTCATGGTACGCAGTTGCTGCCTCTTGAATTATGTCAATGGTCGGCCTATGACCTCTTGGCTTGCTCCGGGGAGAGCTAGGCTGGCCTTCTATTGCCTTCCCCTTGTCCTTTCTACCACAGTAGCGACTAGCAGGGGTCTTAGAACGTCCACAAGCGGTGGGAATCTTGGAGCGTTTTGTCCCATGAGCCATCCCACTGTTTTGCGGGAGACCCGAAAATTACAGAGGAGGGCGAGAAATGGAGGTTTCCTGTCCCACGGTCACACCTGCATCTGAAATTGTCTTCATAATAAGACCCCACACTTGTCTCCTCCTTGTTTTATTCTCCTGTGCGAGCCACCTTCCCACCACCTCCCTTGGCCTTGCATGCAAAGGTACCGCCTGCCACCCTTGTCACTGATACAAAAGGTGGTGGGCATCATCCCCGATGCATGTGTCATAAATTCTGATGGGAGGGCAGATCCTCCACTTTACACCCAATCAAGGGATGGAATGGAAAATAGGTTTTCCTCCGAAGCTCCTGATTACCTTGGTGACTGTTGTTTCCGCAGAATGTTTATTGTTAGAAAAGACTTAAAATATAATTATTAATAATTAATATTATTGTTAATTAATAATATTAAATAAATTTAAATTAACATTTACCAAAAATAAACCTTTTCATGTAGGGTAATAATTTTTGACCTTAGACTTTTGTGATTGTTTGAAAATGACTTTCTGATTAATCACATCATCAATATTTGTTGGTCGAACTCTCTAATGTGGTTCATCCTCCGGACTAAGATGAACCCTCTAACTCTCTAATGTGGTTCATCATTTGGACAAAGATGAACGGCATTAGAAGATTTGAAATTGGACTAAAAAAGAAAATACTGATGATGTGATTAATCCTAAAGTTAATTTCAGATAAAAATAAACCCATAAACTTTCCTTATTACTATTATCTTACATAACACTTAAATTTATTTTTATTACATCACTTTTCAAAAATATATTAAAATTTGTATTGGAATTATTAACATTAAAATTATAAAATATAAAGTATGTTTATATATTAATTATGTTTATGTCTTGTAATTAGGAAGAATGATTATGCTTCTCTCCACTCAAATTCAATTATTACAAGTGATTTTTTCATACAAATATAATTATCACAAGTGATATAATAAATTTTATTATAACAATTTTGTTAAACTTAATTATTAATATAAATAATTCATTAAAAATTAAAATAAATATATTCTTATAGAAAATATAAAAAACAAATAAAACAAATAAAAATTAAATATAATTAAATAATACAAATTTACCAATATTTTGAAGATTATATAATGAAATTTTAATAATAATTATAACCATTTAAAAATATAATTAAATAATACAAATTTACCAATATATTACATAATCAAATTTTAATAATAATAAAAAACAAATAAAACGTTCAAATCTCTTAAAAATAAATTTTAATAATAATTAAAAATAAAATTCCCATCTAAAACATTCAGATTGCTTCAAAAATAAAACTTGCATAAAATAGTATGATACATTCTCACTTTCATGGTCTCTAGGATTAAAAATAGAGCTCGTGCCATGTCTCTGAGATTTAAAATAGAGTTCGTGCGTTCTGTGGTCAACCCTGCACTTTCCTTCTTTTAAATGTAGAATTTAAAATAGAGGTCATGCAAAATCTATTTTAAGGATAACGTGTTGGTTTTTCATTTTACGTCTCAATTATACTACGTGAAAGGCCGTATAAATTTTGTGTTTTTCTCAATTAGATTGAGGTAAGACTTAATATTTGGTAGATAGCTTTTGTTTATTTCTCAATTAGAATCGGTTGTACCACTTTTGTTTATTGAGATAAGAGTTAATATTAGGTATATAACTTTTGTTTTTTTTGTTTTTAATTAGATTGAGGTAAGAGTTAATATTAGGTGTATAACTTTTGGGTTTTTTA
Organism: Pinus albicaulis; assembly: GCA_034641835.2. NCBI lineage: Eukaryota > Viridiplantae > Streptophyta > Pinopsida > Pinales > Pinaceae > Pinus > Pinus albicaulis. The sequence goes on from CM076577.1 coordinate 1,291,829,311, forward strand.
AATTAGAATGAGGTATTAGTTAATATGAAGTGTATTTTTTTTTTCGTTCATTAAAATTTAAGAGTTAATAATTGAGTTTAGGTGGAAGTAAAAGTCAATGTTACATAATTAAATATTTGAATATTGATGTTGTCATTAACATTGTGCAAGATTTAAATTTTTTTATTAATTAATAAATTAATAAAATTATATTTCACACTAACTAAATCAGTGAATCTACACTTAATTATCATAAAGATTGCAAATAATAGTTTTATTTTTTTAATTAAATTATTTTTCAGTTAAGTTATTTGTTGTATTGTACAACTCATCAATAAACGTTTTTCACAAATAATTTAAAAAGGTGAACTTAACTTAATTGTAGATTCTAAGAATATTCTAGAATAAGTTCAACAAAAACCCTGTCATTTTTTTAACCTCACTTTAGTGTATAGGATTTTGTAATATTTTGAAAATTTAAAATAGGTTCAACACATTTAACTAAAAATCAAAAAAATATTTCAATGAGTTAAATGTCTCTTGTTGCTTTTGAAGAATTGCATTTCTAGGAGAAACAATCATGGAAGAAGCATGTGAAACGCTGTGAAAATGGGAATGGGAATGGAAAATTATTATTATTATTATTGTTTTTTTAAGCTTCTTAATACTCTATTTTCATTCATTTTCTAGTCAACAGACATCCATATTTATCAATTTGGTGGCCTTAACCCGCCCAAGCCGGAAACTGGGTCTTTTGGCCACCTGATGGCGAGGTATGCCATCCAAAAAGATAATGTCTTAAGTCTCTTAAATCAAGCAAACATGGCCTAAATATTCTCACTTACACAGTCTTTACCAACTTGCCTATCATATCTACTGAACATTTGAAATTTAAAAGCTATCCGCATGTATCTAGTAAGCAAAAAGCATAATTAACTAGTCATGAGTTACTCAGCCTCATCTGGGATCAAGGTTGACTCCACAGGTGTCGAGCCCTGAGCTAAAGTGCCAGCCTGCCCGAATGGCTTGGCTATGCAAGGGATGTGATGCTTAATACAGTTGAGGCATCCATCCTGTTTTATAAACTGAAACTTAATCTTATCAAATTAAATCTTATAATCCAGGAAGTCTTGGGCTAGAGCCACCAAGCTCATTGAAATATGTTCTAAAGATTTATCAATAATACTTTTCATAGACCAGTAAAGGAATAAGGTCTGTCTGAATTGTGTGAGCCTACCTATGGTTTCGCTCGGGTCCAGAATTAGATCTCTCCACTCATCGGTGGCCATCTCCGTCACCACATGCTTGTTTATGTCTACCTCCCACTTTTATATAAGCTTTTGAATCACCTCTGTAGTATTTTCATGGTACGCAGTTGCTGCCTCTTGAATTATGTCAATGGTCGGCCTATGACCTCTTGGCTTGCTCCGGGGAGAGCTAGGCTGGCCTTCTATTGCCTTCCCCTTGTCCTTTCTACCACAGTCGCGACTAGCAGGGGTCTTAGAACGTCCACAAGCGGTGGGACTCTTGGAGCGTTTTGTCCCATGAGCCATCCCACTGTTTTGCGGGAGACCCGAAAATTACAGAGGAGGGCGAGCAATGGAGGTTTCCTGTCCCACGGTCACACCTGCATCTGAAATTGTCTTCATAATAAGACCCCACGCTTGTCTCCTCCTTGTTTTATGCTCCTGTGTGAGCCACCTTCCCACCACCTCCCCTGGCCTTGCATGCAAAGGTACCGCCTGCCACCCTTGTCACTGATACGAAAGGTGGTGGGCATCATCCCCGATGTATGTGTCATAAATTATGATGGGAGGGCAGATCCTCCACTTTACACCCAATCAAGGGATGGAATGGAAAATATTTTGACTACAAGAAACCACTGGAATTGTCTCATTCTACTCTGTTCTTTTCCAGAAAAATAATTGCAGAGATACCGGCCAAATCTTTGAATATATAACATATTTTTGTTGTAATCCAGTGAACCTTACTAAAATAATCTAACAGACATTTTTTTCCAACTAAAGAAATCATGCTTGGAGCGAGAAAACTCGATATTCATGGTAACCAAAAGTGGCACTAATGAATCAACCACTCAGTAATATCAAAGTAACATAGAAATTGTTTCCATGAAACCGATTAGAAGCAGTTCAGGTCATCTGTCACTTCTAGAATTTGTTCCGAGAGAAGCAAAAGTGACATGATTGTCTCTACTTCATTGTTGTGGCTGGTAGGAAGAACCAAATTCTATAATTAATGCTGATGGAAAAAATGAAAAGCGATCGTTTTTCACTATCCGATTTAATTTGTTTCTCTTCACTGTGTTTAAATGTGGATGTCTCATTTATTTATTTATCTTGACTTGACCACAACTTTTAGGTTCAGTGTTGAAATGTAAGACACCTACCTTAGAAGCTTCGGTAAAAATGATATAATTACGAGTATAAATTTTATTACCGTTTCCACCAAGAATAGTTAGAATCAAGATTCGGTTGGATGTACAATGAACTCTCGATAAATATGTATTGATTCTTGCCATAGATCGGGAAATAGGTAAGAGATGGGCAGAATAAACAATCTTGTGTTGTTCATGACGAGGAAACTCATGCATTTTTTTCTGTGACAAGATACAACACTACTTAATCCTAAGTTCAAATTTTATATTATGGACTGATTCGGTCATGGCGGTTCATCGAAACATCTGCAACGGGTCTCTTATAATGTATTGTTCTTCCATGACCTAATTTTAGGTTGGGTATTGCGGCAGGGGCGCAATTTGACGAATTCTAAGGCCTTCAATTCCCTATGGGATTAAGAGGGCAGATGCTTCTTGCTAGGCGTTGAAGAATCCTAGGTGCATTTTTTTCATAACTCTATTTTCTTTCCTTGGCTTTCTTTCCTTATACATTATCTTGTGCCTGGTTCATTACTTAAGTTTTGTTCAAAGGGTTCATAGGTTTTGTATGAAGGCCAACCGCTCCATCTCTGGAACTCACTACGCAATAGCCTTATGTTCATACATGGGTACCCTTTTTAGGGTTTGGAAAGCCCAATTTTCTCGTTAGTCTTACTATGTGTATGTAGTAGTGGCGGCTTTGGCCAAAAACTAAAGAACTCCGGTAGTGTTTGATTTAATGATTGTTAAATCTAGAGTTTGGTCTTACAAATGATAAATATCTCGAGTAGATATTTTATTTAAGATTTATGTACTGAACTTGTATACATTATTTATTTTGCATCGTTTTCTAATCTATATGCAAGGGTTTTGCTTTCGTTTAGCATGGATTTATCAAGATATTTTGAAGTATTTACTTGTTAAGTTATAGTTTTGTTCACAACATTATTACTTTTGTAATATCCCTCTGTTACGGTAATATTAATGAAAGATAAGTAATTATATATATAATATTGCATATGCATCCTATCTAAGGAAGGATAGGCTGCTTGTTCTTTTTAAAAAAAGGATTTCATACATGTGTATGAAATGATAAGAAATCCAAGTTGTTTTAAGAAATGCAAGCTATTTTCTTGAAAATAATAACTTCTTGGCATGGCTAGATGAATTGTGTCAACTTCTTGATTTAGGTGCATACAAGGTTAAGTTAACCTTTTTATTGTTTCCTAGTTTTATGCATAAAATAAGTTTATATACTATAGTTTATTGAAATTTAAGTATGAGAAACTACATGTAGAAAGACAAAGAAACTAGGTTTTATTAGATTCTTTTTGAAGAAGAAGTATGTATTTGTTTACATGAAAATAATAACTAAATTATAGTAGAATTCTAAAGAAGGGAATATATTGTGCATACATTAAAGAAGAGCTATTATGATAAGCTCTTGCATGCGCAAATAATAGCCATTTTGTTATAGAGATATGTATAGCCATTTTGTTATAGAGATATGTTCTTTGCATGGATAGAAGAAATAGTGAGTTATAATGTTTCTTAGGAAAAATTATATGTAAGTACTTTATGCTAGCATAACTATTATGTTAGTTTCTGCATATGCATGCAATATTTGTATTACCTTTCATTGGAAAGAATATACATATTTGTATGTGGGAAAAGATAGCATGTTGTGTTAGACTACATTGAAAAAGATTGTTAGTATAATATTTGAAAAAGAAGACATGTATTTGTATGCTTTAATTGCATTAGTTTTACAGAAAAGTAAACATGCATTTACATGCTCCCTTGTGTTATGAATTCCTTTGGGAAGACTCTTTTGGAAACTATATGCATTGCATGCATAGGAACAACATTCAATGTGTTAGCTTTATTATATTTGCATGCTCCAAAAGCAATAGCTGAAGGGTTGGTTATTTTGTTAAAGTTTAAGTAACTCAAATGCACATTGTGTCATTTTCCATTAAAAGAATTCTTGGACAATTGTAGTGATTTGTCGTGTACGAATGTGAGCGTGTGCGAGAAGTGTCATAATAATGTGAGGATTATTTTGACATGAATTGATAATTACTTGCTTACATTGAGGTAATGATGTTAGAAGAAAGCATGTTGTGATATTGTATTCACATTTCATGTATGCACATGAATAAGTGTTAAAGGATTGCTTAAAGATTGATTATTGATTGATTGAGGCTTTATCTAATCATGCTATAAAATCTTGTTGATGACATCAATAACAAAAAACGATGGTGACTTATGAAAATGAAATAGTATGCCTAACATGGTGGCAGGGAAATGATTAATGGTTCATGCACAGACGAGTGTGATGGCTCATGCTGATGAGTGCGAGTTGCAGGATGGTCCATTGTACGAAGGTACGTTGTAGGTACACCCATGCCACCAAGATATGAAGATATGAAGATTAGTGGGTAAATGCTACCATAATTATTGTAATGGCTTTAAGCTAGATATTTGTATATTTCCTTGTAAGACTTATAACAATGGTTAAGGGATGGTCTCCCTTATGAGCCATTGAGTGAGGGGTGAACACCCTCACTAGCGTTTAATAATAAAATTAAACGTTTGTTGGTTTTAACCCTACGGGTTTCCAGGGTATATTGGTGTTCAATGATGTGATTGATTATTGCATCAAATTGATGACGTCGATTCCTTTCTTGTTACGATGTTCATAATGTCAAATATGTGATGACTACATGAATAATGAAATGAATGCAAGGTTACATCATACAATTTTATGTTAATGTATTACAATAGAGGTTGTTAATGGTTAAGCAACTTACTATTCTTATACTAAGGTTACACTATGAACTGGTGAATATTCTATCTAATGACTAGTAAGAAATATTTAATAGTGATTTAAATAGTTACCCATGAGTAATTTTTTTTTCAGAAGAAAAAAAACGCTGTATATATTAAAAATATATCAGTTCATGAGCTACATTCGTTACTCAATTGAAAACAGGTTCAATGAGATAACCATCATTGCACAGTCAGTTAAGTATCTACAAATTCAGGAGGAGAATTTGCATCAAGAACACTGGCCGGCACATCATATCAGGGGGATTAAATCAACCCCTAGCATAAGGAAAACATACAATTCTGTGGAGAAAACATTACAAAAGATGGAAAAAGCAATAGATCTAAATTCTTGATGACCAAACCTTGCCTTTACCTCGTCCTGTGTCTATATCCGAAACAAATGGACAGAAGTAAACTAACTTGGAAACCTAAAAGATGAGAAAAAAACGTTGGTATAAAGCATGACAGACATATCAGCAACTGTCAAGAACCAAAACAGGCCCTATAATGATCCGGCTCGCTTGTAAATAAAACAGGCTCTCTTGAAGGGAACCTTCGGCCACACTTGATTCCATGACTCACCAAAATCGATCCTTCTGACCAAATAACTCTGACCACGGGCGCTTAGAGACAAACAGGAGACATCAAAAGGATTATATAAAAACATATTGAGTACTGTTTTCCCTGTAGAAGATTGTGTTCTTTGTCGTGTACACAAGCAGAATGAGAGCTATCCTCTGTCTGACAAGAGAAAAATGTATATGACTACTGTGTATGTAGAGTCTGCTGTAGATAAAAACTATATGGAAACCGGCTCGCTTGTCCCTGTATATTCTGGATCTCTATGTCATATGTGGCTCATCTTCGAAAAAGACTAAACCAAAACCACGTCTGCTACCCAAAAACTGAAATATGAAAACCTGTAATACTCTATGTCTATGTTTATAATCCATATTGGATCCAAACAAAACAGCAATAAAAACAAGAACAAAAACAGAAACGGACAGCCTCTTCGGATACTAGCTTCATGTTCATGGTAGGGGAATATTGAAATCCTGGATCTTCCTACCATTCCTGTACCGAAAAACCTGGAAGACCCCAAAATCTGCCCGTAAGCCTCTTTTTGACAGTCCATCCGCTCGTGTGTTGTTTTCCCGGTATATGTGGGAGATCCGAGGGCATTGCATCCTTTTCCATAAACTCTGAGTACGATCCAGCCACCCTCGAAGATGTGGGGAGATAAATTGAACACTGTTGGTGACCCAGCCAATTACTGTCTTCGAATCCCCATATATGTTTATATCCTGCAGAGAAAGATCCGAGGCCACCCAAAGTCCCCCCCAAAGCGCCATCAACTCTGCTTTGTTATTAGAGCCGGGGCCTCCATTCCAGAAAAGGTGAATGCGCTCATATGCAGATAACTTAATCCATACTCCACACCCCGTTGTATAATCCTCAGATGCCCCATCGAAAAAGATGGCCGACAGAGAAATGTCATGTGGTCTGAGACGGTGGGAACAGTCTGTCTCTTTATCTAGCATCGTAGGGCGCTCATCAATCCATCTGTGTATGACTGTGAAAATCTTATCAATTCTAAAAGGGACTCCTTCGAAAATCAACCTATTCCGGGCCTTCCACACTTCCCAAATAAGGAAGAAAGGGAGTACATAAAACTTCGAATGCAATTTTCCCCAATCATTTGCTGCCGAAAGGAAATCCTGAGGCATCCATTGAGAATCCATGTGATAATTACTGAAAATACTCCATAGTTGTCTAGTAATCGGGCATGTGAAAAATAAGTGTGTGATGTTTTCCCCGTCGTTGCAACAGAGGGCGCATCTGCCCGGGCCCTGGTGACCCCTCTTCAACAGGTTCTCCCATGTGAGAACCTTGCCCATCCAAACCAGCCATCCAAAAACTGTAATTTTGGTGGGCATTTTCCAGCTCCAGAAAGAAATGAAATCCGAGGAGACAACTCCTGTATTTCTGTAAATGATGTCTCTGTATACGTCTTTCACAATAATCGCATTGTGTTTCATTGGGCCGTTCCAGCTTATGTAGTTTCCCCCTGGGGTATAGCAAAGTCCAGCACCACGGAGAACGTCGCGGATAGCATCCCACTCCTCCGCTGCCTCAGCCTGCAAACCTAATTGACCTGCGGATTGAAAAATTGGAGCGTCAAAGGACCATTCTCGGATGCACTGAGATAGATAGTGTATACCCTTATGCGCCAAAGAGTGGATCAAGTGATTCGAAGGGCGCTGTCCTGATTGTATGTTGGTCATTCCCCGCCATCCTATCGGAATACGACTTCCATTCCCGAAGAACCATACGAGGCGCTGTTGAAAGTCCGGCACAATTTTCTTGAAGCTGGCCCATATAACCGATATTTTCCTGGGAACGAGGAAGGCATCGCAGCAGATTTTATATAGGATGTCGCCGTCTATGTACTTCGTTTTTATGATCACAGACCATATGTTTTGCCCCGAGACCGCCCTCCAGAACGATTTCATGAGGAGAGCCTTATTAAACACCCGAGCATTCAGTATGCCCCATCCATTCTGATCTTTAGGTCGACTAAGAGACAATAGGCTGTAAAGATGGTATTTCTTCTCCATTTTAGCCCCTCCCCACAGAAAATTTGATATAATTCTATTGATCATCTTGTTTATGGCCTCTGGAAAGAATAGAAGGTGACCCCAATAAACAACCATCTGTGACAGAACTGCTTGGATCATAACCAGTCTCCCCCCCATCGAAAGCCATCTGTGCGTCCATCTTTCTATGCGGGCTCTAATTTTATCCACAAGCCAGTACCAATCTCTATTTCTGTATCCGCATGGCTTGAGAGAGAATCCCAAGTATTTGAAACCCTCATCAGCCTGCCTAAAATCCACCCCAAGGAAACCCGCAATGAACTGAATCTCCGTTTGGTCACCATAGTCATATATAAGGAAAGACTTACCCTTATTCATGCGCAACCCAGTTGCAGATTCAAAGCGAGAGAAAATGATGTGAATATGGAACCAATAATTCCTGTTGAGGCGCCCAAATATAAGTAAATCATCTACAAATAGGGAGTGAGAAATGGATACTGACCTTGTGAAAGCATAACCCTTCAGAGTACCCCGCTGTTCAGCCCTGTGAATAATCTTGCTGAAACCGTCCATAATCAGAATGAAGATCAACGGCGATAAGGCGCATCCCTGTCGAAGACCCCGGCCAGCTTCAAAAAACTCAGTGGGAATGCCATTCACAATAATTGCATACCGAACTGTTGTAATACAGGTCATGATCCAACGAATAGTCCTGATAGGAAGCCCAATTTTGAGCAGAATGATGCGAATAAACGACCAGTCCACCGAATCGTAAGCCTTGTGAAGATCCACTTTCATCATAAGTGCCTCCTGTTTCCCTGCATGCATAGAATGGAGCACCTCCTGTGCAATTGCTATGGCGTCGTGTATGGAACGACCTTCTAGAAATCCATACTGCTCCGGAGAGATATGCTTCGACAAACAGCCCTTCATCCTATTTGCGATGATCTTAGAGGTCACCTTATAAATCAGATTGCATAATGATATGGGCCTGAAATCTGAGAACTTTGTGGGTTCTGAGATTTTTGGAATAAGGGCTATAAACGTGGAGTTGAGGCTTGGGGGTATGTATCCTTTTATTCTGAAACTCTCCACAAGATCCGTAATTTCCTTACCCATTAGATCATAAAAATGGACGAAGAATTCTGCTGGCCACCCGTCTGGGCCCGGGCACTTGTCGTGTGGAATGGATTTAAGCACCCCGAGGACCTCTTCACTGTCAATAACCTTGTCCATTCCAGCCACGTAATCAGCATCAAAAAACCGGTCCATATGTTCCAGTACCCACGTTTGGCAATCGGCATCAATTGTAGGATCCTTTCTATAAAAATCAGAAAAATAGGAAAAAGCTTCCTGTTTGATCTCCTCAGTAGAGATGGCAACACTGTTATCCTGTCTATAGATCCGCCAGATGGCATTTTTGCTGCGCCTTTCGTTTGCTGTCTTATGGAAAAACTGCGTGTTGAGGTCCCCCTCTTTAATCCATGTTATACGGCTCTTCAGCAACCATGTGACCTCTTCTATTTTCAGAATTTCATTTTTTCGGCTACTGAGACAGGCCATGAGATCCATAAACTGAGTCGCAGGGGTAAACAGAGAGAAAGATATAAATAATTGCTCCATTTGTCTATTTATCTCAGCAAGTTCTTTTTTAAGGGATTCCTTTTTGGCAATCTCCCAGGCTTTGGTTTTCTTCTTGATGGCCTGCATCTTATATTGGAAACAATCCCATTGACTGGATAAGACCTCGGACGCGGCCACTTCCCACGTGGATCTAACCAAATTTATGTATTCCGGATCATCAAGCCAGACGCGATTAAATTTGAAAGGTCTGCCCTTCACTTTCTGCGCTTCGTTCCACATCAATTTGATTGGCATGTGGTCTGAAATGTTGGACACAATAATACTCGATCGCGGCAATCCCCACTTATCCACAAGATTTACATTTACTAACGCTCTGTCCAGTCGTTTTCCGATGAAAGCCCCTTCCGCCCTTTTGTTTGTCCATGTGGGCAACATCGGCGACGGGCGAATATCCACCAGCTTGGCATCGTTGAACATATCGGACAAAACCTGAGAGAGTGGGTCTAATCTGGCCATCTGACCCCATATTTCCTCTACCTTAAGAGTAAAGTTCAGATCCCCCATCAAAATGAGATTAGGCAAAGTTAAAATATTAGATGCCAGCATTCTGTACCAGAAATTCTGACGATTTACATATGGCGCATATAAGTTCAGAATATATAGATGCTCCGCCCTGCCTCTGATATAACCTTCCAACAAAATACCACCAAAAAAACTATAGGCCTTAAAGGTGGCCCGACCGGGATCCCATATGGCTATCACCCCGCCTGACAGACCATCAAAATCCTTTGCAACCGCCTTCCAACCTTTTTTAATGTTTAAAAGAACCTTAATTGCGTTTCCCCTACCACACATAGTCTCTTGACCCAGAAAAATTGCTGGATTTTCAGTTTTAATTAAATCTCTAAGGCAAAGAATTTTAGAGGCTTTGCCCATACCTCTGATGTTCAAAGAGAGGATGTGAGTCATGGCGAAAACTCTGCAGGGGAGCGTGCTCTAAGCGCCCTGGATGTTGCCCTCTGTCCTTCACTGTAATAGATAGGTATATCTGCTAGTTTGTCCTCCTCATCATCAATCAGAGAAATAGCCCGAAGCTTACCCTTAGAATGTCCGCTTCTCCCTTTACGGCGTCCTTCATTTGTGGGGACCTTTTCAGATGATTCAGGCGGCTTGTCGAAGACTGTGAGGGCGGCCAAGTCAATATTTGGATTGGCAAGAATAGACGCAAGGTCGCTATCGACAGTGTTCCTTGGAGTGGACTCCTGTTCCCCTGTGGTCTCATGATCATATTGAATATCGAAAGAGTAATGCCCATCACTCGGAAAGTTTCTGTGAGTCCCAGCACAGAGTCCATCGTCCACGACTTCCTTACCCTTATCCCTATGTGTGTAATGTGACTCGATGGGAGTACCGTCAGGACTGATATCTCCGGAGATGTTTTCCACGGGGGGATCGTTAGACAGGTCAGATGTTAGCTGGCGGACTTTGACATTTTGAAGACCTTGAACAACCTCTGAGTTGCGTCCCTCAGATGAAAGAATATTTGACTCGGGTTCCATGACCCTCCGGTTTTGTGGAGAGCACCTGTTGATAAATGGAACCGTCGGCTCAGATAAGTTCGCTTCTTCAATTGATGATGGGGATAACGGGACATCTTGAAGAGGTTCCGAAAGATGAGATACGGCGATGCGGTTGAATCGGCCCACAGTCACTCCCGTTTTCCCATCACCGGCTCGTTCCATACGTGAACGAAAAGGACATGCCTCCCTCAGGTGCCCAGTTCTGTGGCAGATTAGGCAACGAAAAGGGATACCCCAGAAATCTACTCGCTGCTGGTGTCTTCTGCCACCCCAGACCAAATCAACGTCCCCCGGCAGCCAGCCCGAAAAGTCCACTTCCACCAGAATCCATGCGATTCTCTTATCGCCCGCACCCAGAATACTGGGGTCAATATACTTAGTGCTGCCTATAGTGTCTCCGATTGCCCTAAGTGCTTTCATCGTCCAGAATTCGAGGGGCAGACCTGGCAATTTAACCCACACCACCTTGTTACGAGGAGCCTCTTCTACAGGGTTGAACCCGAGGAACCAAGGGACCAACTGCATGAAGCTTCTTCCCTGAACCCATGCTCTGCTGGTGATCTTGAAAACGTCGTTTTCGTCCATAAAATGGACACAGAACCATCCGTTTATAAGGTTGCTGAACTTTGGACAGTATCCAATAATCGGCTTCCACATTTTGCCTATCCATGAAGCAGTATCGAACTCAGTACTATCCGGAAAGATCCATCGACCTATAACCGCTCTCCTCTGCAGACTCACCACCCGGGAGCAGAGATCCTCTTCATCCAATAAGACTTCCTTGATGTTCATGTCGTGTTTATAAACCGCGTTCTGCCTCTTACGACGACCACCCCTGTTTCTCCTGCGCGTTCCCGCAAGGCCTTTAGTTTCGGCTTCTGGCAATGTTGAGAAAGCCTGTCGAATAATGAATTCGTCTATCTCTTGGTCCTGTGATAAGATCGGAAACTTCAGTCCAGATTCATCGCTGTTTCCAGAATCCATCGTAGGTATATGGACCCCCAATACCTAAAATCTGACAAGTGTTAGGTGGCTGTAGACCAAAGGAAATGGGTTCTGACTACCGGAGGTACGTCATAGAGAATGGCTTTTATGGTATATAAGACGGGGCCTTACAGTAATTTTCAGCATGTCCAGATATGGAGCCTCCTATGCTGCGCAAACTATCTGCAATTAATGTGGACAATTACCCCCCACCCGTCACCTTCCGCTACGAAATGGAAGATAATTTCGAGGGAAGATCTCCTGATGGAAGACTACAGCCGGCAAGTAGCTGAGAAATCATCAATGGGACCTAACGATCCCCTTCATGCAAAGCTTCGCGAGCACTCTTTCTGAAGCCCAATGCTTGTACCCAAGTATAATGATGAAATCTCCAAACAATCTTATCCTACCAACTCGTCTGATGACTCTTATTATGGTACCTCAACATTCAAATCTGATGAGATTAAAAAACTCTCCAACCTCTGTTAGGGTACTAAGAGTCGGCTTGGGAGGTGTCCACCTTAAATGCAAAAACCTATACACCACTGGCCCGGTTGTCCTTACCTTGGGATAAAGAACGCGGGTGTCGATCCCGCCAATACTCTTTCCACGGGCAACTTTTGAAAAAGAGCCGGAATTATGGAAACGGCTAATCGGAATAAACTCAGGCCTTTTTCAGTAATGGCAGCAGCAGCAGCAGTGATATCCAGGGATATCCCACCACTGTTGTGGACTCGATGAATCCCTCCTATGGAAAATGTTCTGAAAAAATTTAATTATTTTCTCCATTCCGCGTACCAATACTCCATAGAAGTCGAATTCTGTCGTGGATCTGCTGCGAATTGTGTATTCTTCACCAGCAACGGGCCCAGAATTACTTTGATGGTAATAAATCGAAATCACACCTAGCATCCGTGTATACATAAGACCGTAAGCTTAAACAGCAGCCACCAAAAGCAGCAACTCATTGTCCAAACTGGGTTCCAGTTATTGTCTTTCGTCACAGCCACCAAAGACCACATAAAACTGTCGACCATGGGTTCCAGCTTCAACTAACTCGGCAATAACCACCAACTGCAACAAAACAGTTGTTCTCCCTGGGTACCAGCTCTGTATACTTAGGCCAACTTCAACAGATACTTATTAATTCCTACGTCAATAACCTTTCCTGATTTGACAGACACCACCATAAGCAACCTCACCTTGTCCAGACATGGGTACCAGTTTGCTTCATACAACAATAGCCATCAAAACGCGACTACAAATTGTCGACTTTGAGTTCCAGCTAATTGTACATCCTTAACCACCATACGCAACAACATGAAGTTCATACTGGGTTCCAGCTCTGTACATCATTTCAAGTTATGACATAGAAATTAAGGATAGATTCAACTATTCCTTACCATTCCCCTCAGACTGCACCATCTACCAGATTCGTAGAGTCATCCACTGCTACCTCCGAGCGTTGCATATTTACGTGGATAGAGAAACGGAATACCTCGAGCAAACACTAAAACTCCGGTACAGCACAGACCGGTTCTTCAGAGTCTCCATGAAACCCTGTGTAGCCTCGAGCCTGTTGACATTTGCTTGCCTACCCTCATGGCCAACATGTCCTTCTCAGTAGCAAGAGCTTCTCCTCAATCTTGGCAAGTTGCTATACTCTTGCATTTCTATACACAATTATGGATATATGTTACATGAAACAAACACCTCAAGCTTCAATAAATACAATTGAGAATTCTCGAAATGATGTGCCTTTGTATATATTCATTGTTAGTAATATTCAATAGAATTTAATCACACTGACGGATGAATGTGGACGAATCTGATCATAGAATGTTACCATATAACATTTACCCTTTGTTATTTGAAACAGTAATTCCTAAGTAAACTTAAAGAGGCGGTGGAAATTAGCATATAACATTTACCGTTTGTTATTTGAAACAGTAATTTCTAAGTAAACTCAAAGAGGCGGTGGAAATAGAAAAACCCACCTAACATATAATTTAATGGAGGAACGGAAAATGTAAAATTAATGAGATAAAGAGTCGATAATTTATGCGAGGTTTAGTTTTAATTAAATTTTGAGGTTGAATTTTATGAGTTAAGATTGTGCGTGGAAATGATCTTAAAAAAATGGTTAAAAAAATCACTTAAACTAGATGTTACCTTCCTTAAATAATCTTGAAACACATCCGACAACTAAACAAGTCATTTTCCATTCAATATGTGAACTTGCGCACCCCAAACTCAACATAAAACTGAAAGCCAAAATATATATCTCAAACAGTGATGAAATCATTATTCAATACTGTCATTTGTTGCGTAACATCAATTGTAGCCATTATAGCTGATACACGTTATCGTCCAAGAAATATCCGTTGGGATTTATTTAAGTGCCTTGTGCGATGAAGTCTCCGTGTGTGGGTGTAACTCGTGTCGAACTGGAGTGGACGGCATATTTTTATTACTTATTGCGTTTAGTTAGATTACAGGAGGACCATAACCACGTTCATTACATGAGTTGAGTTCTTTTTACACTATGGAAAATTTACCATTATGTCAAATCAGTAGTGGGACAGTTATTAAGGGCTGTTATCTAAGAATGTATGTTGATTCATCACTATTATTCAAGAAAAATTAGACGATTTGGAATTGCCTATTAATGGTCTATAAGGAGGCACGATTTCACTCTTGTTAGATGTTTTTGGGTTTTGGGTAGGCATTCACTCTTGTTAGATGTCTTTGGGTTTTGGG